>JARHVA010001408.1:1032500-1327500 GCA_037957365.1 Torreya grandis | reverse complement strand
ATTATCTTCTTCTTCATCCTTTTCTACATATCCAACAGATTGCTTCTCATCCTCATCCACATTGATCTTCACTTCTAATTAAATTATTTATCATTTTCCTCTTCTTAGCCTTCATAACTCACATTTATTACCACCTCTTGAGTAATACTTTCATGATCTACATGAAAATCACATTTCTTATATATTTCTTACTCTTCATCATTTTATAGAATATCTTGTAGATGGCCATTGTTTCCCCATAAAGATTGAGTATCATAGACATGATGTGCCCTAGGATACAATGTATTATCCACTCCCATTTTTTTTGGCTCCTCTACATATTCATTAAAAAAATATGTATTATGAGAAAATTGTGTGTGTGTGTGTGTGTGTGTGTGTGTGTGTGTGTGTGTGTGTGTGTGGACGTGAATGAAAAAATGCATAAATATTTTCTTAATAAAATTAAAAAATAAAATAAACTTATGGATAATGTTGAGGCAACACATAGGGCTCCTTGCTTTGTAATAGCTTTTGAGTGTACTTTATGGAAGATATGACACTATAAATACATCTATTTACATGCCTTGTGCCCTCAAAATCCTCATACCAGCTAGATTTGAACAACATAATTTTGAGGCAAATATAATTCAACTCAATTATTTATTATATCAACCTAACATAATTTAATTTTCCCTCAATTAAAGTTTTATTTTTGGATCTTGCATGAATAGTTTTCACAACCTTAACATCAACTTCTTAATTGATAATTTTGTATATAGTAGTTCCAAAATCCTACAATATAACTTCTCAATTGAAATCAACTCCCTTATTTTCCACACTTTTTACATGAAATTACTATCCATCAATCCACATCACATCATATGCTCTAACCTGATAATATAGTGGAAATAAAAGAATATAACAGTTATAATAAATAATTTGGAAAAGAGAAATTATAACTTTACCATAAAAAATGCTTACAAATTCTTCACATCCTTCCACAATGCCCAAATATTTTTTATCTACATTGTTCAAGTCATCGTTTTCCTTTAAAAATTTAAAATATAGTCATATAACCAATTAATTATGCACTTTTGGGGCCAATGTGGCTCTCATAAAAGTTTAAGTACAACTATTTACGCCCATAGATTCTACGAAATTAATCATTTTCCTTCATTACATTTTTTTTTCACTTAATATGCTTCAAGTCCCTTACTCATTGATTCTCTATTATGGAGAACAAAGTGGTTGAATGTTGTTTGATCATCAACCACTAAAAAGATACAAAATATTTATATGGGGAAACATCTCATATATGATGTTTATGCATCAACTAAATAATAATATAAATGAGAAATTTATGCACATAAAAAATCTCTTACTTATACCCTTTCCTAACAATAGTTCTCCCAACTTCTCAAATCCATAATCCTCTTCCCATATTTGTGGCACACTAGTGGATCCATTTTCCTTGGATAGTTATTTAATAGAAAATAATAAGGTTTGATGAATGATGTGTTTATTGGTCATTCAACCCTCTAGATGGTAAATTTTATTAACAAACCTCTTCAATTTTTTCATGTACCTCTCTAGGGAAAAAAAACATGCCTTGTGCTTATGACCCTGACTAGCTCTATGTCATATTCTAAATAAATTAGAAAATGCATCATCATGTCCATTTAGTTTGTGGGGAGATTATTTTCAAAAAATCCAAAAGTTACAATGATTATATATCTCAACATTACAATATTTTCTTCATGTGTCTCCTTTAGTGAGAAACACCTATTGAAAAATAAGATATTAAATAAACTTAAACATTAAAATTTTCAATAAAAGCTAGTGTACAAGTTGAATGATTTAAAATACTTTGTAAAGTGTGATAATTGATAAATATTTGTGTAAATTTTTAATGAGACAATCCTTCCCCCTTAAGTAAACCTAAATAATATGTTGTTAAATAGACACAATTATGTCATTATTTACTTTTATACACAAATATAATTCATAACCTACATAAAAATAAAACATCAACATCCATAGATTTAATATGTTGTGTCAGTCATGAATTTTGAGTCATATTGTTTTTCCATTAGTCATGAATGCCTTTCAAAGAGAAGACGCATAATTTTTTGATGTCCTTATTTTATTCATCACACTTCTTACTTTATATTTATTGGTTGAATAAATTACCCACCCTTATTTTTCATAACACATTTGGCCATTTTTCCCTTACGCATCCTGTTAGGATCCACTCCTAAGAGCACACTTGATTACCTTTGTATAAGCAACTAAACATGGAATTAAACCAGAAGTAATAAGTAACTAGAATTCAGACATAGCAAAGAATATGAGAAACAATACAATCTTGTATTAACACTCTTCCAAAATATAATGAAGAAATCACACTCTTCCACACCTCTTGGGTGTCCAGTATTTCTCTCAAGAGTTCTCTCTCTCTCTCTCTCTCTCTCATACAATCAATTACAACCACAACTCAAACATAGAGTTGTTCCCTCTCACACAAGTAGATCTCCCTGATCTTGCATACCATGCAGATCTAACTAACCTTACTTACCATGTAGATCTCCCTGATCTTGCACTCCTGCAGATCTAACTGATCTTACACTCTAAAGGATCTTGTCCTTGTCTTTCACAAGTCCTTGACTTTGTCCTTTGTTACAATACAGCCCCATGGGTCTATTAAATAGATCCCATACAAACAATAATTAGAAACGTGGACTCAAGACTAAAATTAGTCTTTTACATGCAAACAAACTATCTGTCTAAAATTAGACCAGTTTTGGAAACACACAGGTGACCGACATCAGTTCCTGTCTATCTGGAGATGACTAATGTCGGCTGATGAATGACCGATGTCGATAGCTTTTGGTCTACCCCTGATCGACATCGGTTTGCCTGACCGACATCAGTTACTGTGACATTCAACAACCTCCACCATTTGCATCAATGAAGCTTTTAGCTCCACAACTTAACAATCTCCCACTTGGAGATAAACAGATGCACCTATACCTATATAGCAATGTCCTCTAATTTGTTTCTAGCTTGTATCCCCATCTTCAAGTTCAGTCTTGAAGACCAACAAAAGTTGAATGAAGATTCAACTTCTCCTTTCTTCCCAGCTTTGTTAACATATCCGCAATGTTTGTATCCTTGCTAGCCACCGTGATTACAACAACCTTCTACAACTCTGAAATCCAGCTAACTGCCATACCACCAACAGTGAACACATATCCTGTGGTGCTTCTCCTGCCATCTAAGTCACCTGCCATATCTGAATCTACATTTACATGTAGAGAAGTGCTTGACCCTGCATAGTATAAATACCTACTGCTGGTCCCTCTGATACCTGAGAATCCACTAAACTACTTTCCAGTGCTCCTTTCTTGAATTGGCCATAAACTTGCTGACAACTCCCATTACTTGGGCAATATCAGGTCTAGTAAATACCCTGTACTCAACCTCATCATGTGATTTAGGACACTGTTTATAGCTCAACTTGAACTGTCCAACCATAGGTGTGCTAACAGGTTTTGCATCCTGCAAATTGAACCTCTCCACTACCTTATTCACATAATCCTCTAGAGACAAAATCAACATGTGATCTTCCCTGTCTCTAGAAATACTCATGCCAAGGATTTCTACTCCTGAATCCTTCTTGGCACTTGTCTGAGCTACTTTTACCTTTAGCTTAGCAATTCCCTACATGTGTGACCCTGCAACAAGCATATACACTACATACAGTAACAGGATAATGTAGCTATCATTATCCAACTTGGTAAAATAAACACAATGGTCACATTGACATTGACTAAAGCCATGCTTTGTCATAAACCTATCAAACCTATACCACTATCTTGGAGCTTGCTCAAGACCATATAACCTGGCCTTTTGTCTCACCTGCCCATTCTCTCCTTTCTTTAACCTATGAATCCATTCATCTTTCAGTGCTTTCTTTTTGGCTGGAAACTCAACCAAATCTCCCATTTGGTTCTTTTCCAAGGAATCAATTTCCTCATTCATGCCATGCTCCCACTGTTTCCTAGATTCTACCTACATTGCCTCTTCAAAACTTCCTAGTTTTCCACCATCAGTGAGCAACAAGTAGTATAAAGAATGGGAATAATGATTTTGAAGCTTACTTATCCTTTTAGTCCTCCTCATGGGCATTTGAGACTCCTTGACAGCTTATTGTCCACCCAAATTTTATTCTAACAGTGACCAATCTCAGTCATCTCTCAATCTACACCCAACTGATGTCGATTCCATGTGACCAACTTGACTGACATCAGTTCTTACTTGACCGACATTGGTTCCTGCTTGATCACCGACGTCAGTCTCTATGTTTTCTTGTGAGTGATGATTTTTACTTGCGAGCTCATTTTGGATCATAACCTTGTCTAAATCAACCTTGCCCTGCTCAGAATTATATAGCCTCTTGAGCTGATCTCTGTCCATCATCTTCTCCTTGAAAACCAAGTCTTTCCAGTTCTTAAATATGTCAAAAACATCAGATTTAAGAACATGCATTCCCTTCTCACCCATGTGACCAAGCCTACAGAGCCACGTCTTTACATCTGGATCTAAAGTAGATAAAATAGAAGGAGAATCAGTAATACAAGTAGATAGATAAAGCATACCTACTTTCTTACCTCTTGCTAATACAAGTGCACCCTTGGAAACTTTCCAAGATTTCACTATGAGAGTTACTGTGCAACCCTCATCACCCAACTTTTCTACAAAAATTAGGCTCCTCTTCAGGATGGGAACATGCATGACATCCTTCAACACCCATATGTTACCAGTCTATAATTTTAGCTGCACTTTCCCTTTGCCAACAATTTGACAAGGCTTACCATCCCCTAAACAAACTTTTCCAAAGTCTCCATGGACATAATCATGAAAAAATTCTCTATTTGGGGTTGCATGGAAAGAGGCACCATAATCTAAAACCCAAGATTCTACTTTATCCAAGGAACATACAAGAGCATCCTGTGCAATAATACCTACATCTTTTACTTCTTCATTTCCTTCATGCTGATCTTCTACCAACCAACAATCTTTCTTTACATGCCCTTTCTTTCCACAATTCCAGTAGGTTATACTGCCATACCTGGATTTAGATCGACAACCTATCTTTGACCCTAATTTCCCTTGCTCGACCTTCTCTCTTTGCTTTCCCCTACTTTCAACACTTAAAGCATTACCTGATGATTCCCTTGTGATTTTCTTACAAATTTCTTCATTCAAGATTACACTAACAACATCTTCAACTTTCAAGATATTTGAAGTAGACACAGTATTACTTACTGCCATTACCAAGCTATCCCAACTTGCAGGTAAAGAGCATAAGATTAAGAGAGCCTTAATTTCATCATCAAAAACTATTTTGACTGAATTTAATTGGTTTACCAAACCATGGAAATCACTAAGATGACTATATACAGATCCACCTTCTAGCATTTGCAAATTAAAAAATTGCTTCATAAGAAATACCTTATTCAAAGCTGAGGGTTTTTCATATAAATTTGCCAAAGATTTCATTAATCTACTGTTGTCCTTGCCTGAGATAAGTTGGAAACCACAAAAGCTGCCAAGGTCAGCCTTATAGCTCCTAGAGCCTTTCTGTCAAGAACCTTCCATTCTTCATCATGCATACATGTGGGCTTACATGAAACCCCACCCAACGGTAAGTACAGATCTTTCTGATATAGATAATCCTCTATCTACATCCTCTATAATTGATAATTCTTGCCATTGAATTTCCCATTCTTAGCTTACTTTCTTCTGCCATTGCTTTACTCCCACTCAAACAGAAACCCCTGTGAGTGACCTGTAATCAACAAACACTTAACACACTCTGAAACCAAGGTGTTAGTGAACCAAGCTCTGATACCACTTGTTAGGATCCACTCTTAAGAGCACACTTGATTACCTTTGTATAAGCAACTAAACATGGAATTAAACCAGAAGTAATAAGTAACTAGAATTCAGACATAGCAAAGAGTATGAGAAACAATACAATCTTGTATTAACACTCTTCCAGAATATAATGAAGAAATCACACTCTTCCACACCTCTTGGGTGTCCAGTATTTCTCTCAAGAGTTCTCTCTCTCTCTCATACAATCAATTATAACCACAACTCAAACATAGAGTTGTTCCCTCTCACACAAGTAGATCTCCCTGATCTTGCATACCATGCAGATCTAACTGACCTTACTTACCATGTAGATCTCCCTGATCTTCCACTCCTACAGATCTAACTGATCTTACACTTGAAAGGATCTTGTCCTTGTCTTTCACAAGTCCTTGACTTTGTCCTTTATTACAATATAGCCCCATGGGTCTATTAAATAGATCCCATACAAACAATAATTAGAAACACAGACTCAAGACTAAAATTAGTCTTTTACATGCAAACAAACTATCTGTCTAAAATTAGACCAGTTCTGGAAACACATAGGTGACTGACATCAGTTCCTATCTATCTGGAGATGACCGATGTTGGCTGATGAATGATTGATGTCAGCAGCTTTCGGTCTACCCCTGACCGACGTCAGTTATTGTGACACTCAGCAACCTCCACCATTTGCATCAGTGAAGCTTTTAGCTCCACAACTTAACACATCCAATATATTATCTTTGTGTTTGACACTTTGAGGTCCATCCTTATCTCTAATTTCTCCATTTATTTCAAATTTATGTGTTTCTAAAATAATTCAGCATAGTTTTCCAATGTGTGCATTGGGTCAATAACATATATGATGAGGAGACATTTCCAATATGGAATATCATAGGATATGGATAATAGCTTCATCCCATTTAGCATTATGGAAATCCCTTCACCAAATGCTTGTTGGCATGCCTCTTCATAGTGCTTATACTAATTACTTGGTGACAACATCTTTGGAGGCTCCCTTATTTCAATTGTGTCATCAAAATTTCTTTCTTAAAAATCAAAATGGGTGGGACATTAGAAAAAATATCTTGTGCCCTTCATACACAAACTTATTCATGTATTTTGACCATTTATAGGTCAAATGATCATCACACCTTACATATACAAGTTTTCCCTTCGTTAAATGGCTAAAAAATAAACACACACAAACATATATATATATATATATATATATATATATATATATATATATATATATATATATATATAAAACTAAAATTAACAATTTTTTTATTGCTCCTAGCCTTTTAGCATACTGCAAATGCTAGTTCAAGGTTTTGAGATACAAAAACATTTATATATTTTGATTGAAAATTCAAAATTTCATAAAAAAGTTTATAATGGTTTAATAAATATTTTTTTAAATAATTAATGTTATTTAATAGAAATTAAGATCCATAAATAGTAATATATTAAATTTTTATTATTTCATACCTCTAAATTACTATCATAGCCCTTGTGTAACAATTCTAAAAAGGGTATATCTCCAAAATAAATGAGCCAAACTATTTAATACTATTTAGATAGGAGAGATATTATGATTGTAACATGTTTATGTCTATAGATCGATTGGTAGAAGAGCATTTTTATGCTATGGAATTCTATGCTAGTTTACTCACAACTACCTAAGATTTAGAATATCTTCAAAAATCATTAATTTTTTAGATTCATTTTAATGTTAGTTTTACAATTATAGATCTTTTGAAGATATTCTAAATCTTAGGTAGTTGTGAGTAAACTAGCATAGAATTCCATAGCATAAAAATGCTTTTCTACCAACCGATCTATAGACATAAAACAAATGTACACCATTCCAAAGCAACTGCAACTCCCTTATAATTGGTTTAAGATAAACATCCATGTTTTGCACTTGATTCTTCCTTGGAACAATAAGAGAAAGGATGAGTGCTCCCTTTTTATTTTCAACCATGGATAAATATTGTAGTTAATAAGGACACTCAGCCATATTGAATAACTTATGGCCATGTTATCAAAGGGATTGACTCCATCCATAGATATCCTAAGCTTAATAAAATATGGTTTTATATTAAATTTCACAAGCTACATTTTCTCAATATGCTTCATTATTTTGAAATCATTTAACAAATGCATTACACCCCTTTTATTATCATAATGCCAACTCATTAACTTTTCCAATTTTTTGCATTGATATCTACACTTCAATGTGTCTATAATAAAAAAAGGTGTGATACTTTTTATAAAATTATGGGTCCATGCACACAACATGACATACCTTTGCATGGTCATAGTCTCCCCATATAGCATATAATCATTAACACAAGTATCAATTTTTATTTTTATTTTTTATAGATAATTGATGGTTATGGGTCCCTCACCCATTGTATAAAAATTATCTAGTTACAAAAAAACTCCCATCTCAAGAAAGATCCACGAGAAGGTGGGATTACCAAAAAAATGGCCAACAGGCTGGTAACTAACCAACCAAATAAAGTACATATAACTTCCACCAAGGGAAAACCAAGACTAACTAGTGGGATATACCACCCTAGAATAGAAGGCTGGACACACAACAATTGAAAAAAAATAGGCACTAAGCCAAATTATATGTAGGACCATAAAGACCTTAATATGCCTATAAGGTAGTACCAGAATGCTCTTCATTAACCTACTTCATATATTTCCCTAAGATTCATATCTATAATCATCCACAAGATGGATCACCAAGCATACACCATGTGTAGGTGCTCTAATATTAGACTCGAGATGAACACACACAACCGAGGAGAGGTCTTATCAAGTATAAGCTACCACAGTCCCATTGGGCCCTACATCTAAAATACTTATCAAAGGTGTCATAGAGTGACCACCCTCATACATCTAATCCAATAACCAAGATTTATAAATCACACATGAATATCATCATAGTGCCAAGATGGCTAAAAGGGATGGTAAGGAAGCCTATAGGGTGCTCACATCTAAAGGAGTAATAAATCTTCTCATCAGAGTAAGTGCGTGGAGGAAGCCCTAAAAAGTTTTCACAAAGGACACATCCATACAAATCCTCTCCTCTATCTCCCAAAATATAGATAAGGTAATAACACCATAAACCTCCTTCCCTAAGAGGGGTATCTCTAATTTTCCCTTGGTCAAAAAATTTGCGATTATCTCTTGCCATCCAATCCAAAACAAGGCTTTATCACCCGCTCCACCACTACCTTGACTATTTATTTATCCTCCATAGATAACTTCAAATTGATAATGAATATATATGCAATGTTAGCATTCACCTTGATCCTGTAAAGGGTCTTTAAGAAATCTAGGCCCACTATTTCTTTGATTGCCTCTAGAACTGGCCTAAATTGAATCACAAAGATGTTTTTGAGATGGACCTCACTAGTACTACCTTTAAAATATATTTCCCATTTCTTAGAATAAACATGTAGTAATGGTTCATTAATGGACATTTGGATCAGACACTCCATCACACAGCTCACATATAACACTCAGTACTCCAACCTTCAAACAAAATAAAGTACTTCATTAAAAATCATTTATGTTGTAAGAAACATGCTCTTCATATATATTAAGCCACTTCACTTTAGCTCCCACATCTGTGAGATGCAAAATTTTATAGAATAAAATGATTAAAGAGAAATGCGCTCACACTACCAATACCCACCATGATGACCAAGGGGATATATTGGGAAGGTGAGAGAGAGTGATTATAGCTAGCCTAAATTACCTTCCATCCAAACCTCCCAAGAGTTATCCATAACATGCTTAATAGATTGCGATATAACTTGATAAGCCAAAAAAGTTGATACCATATTAGCCTCATGGTAACAGTGTGACACTTCTAAGAAAATTGGGGAGTTAATAATATCTCAAACCCATCCCAAGATGTTTTCAATGTTTCAAGCACAAGCCCCCTGATTCTAGAGTGATTAGATCATAACCATTGGGTCCTATTCTAGGATAACCTTCTCCACACCACATTGGATGATAAAATCCACACCCAGGGCCAAAGCTAGAGATTCAACTTCATTATTGGTCCCATTACTCATTTTTAGAGAGGCTACCCTAATCAAAAATCCTACATAGTCTCAAATAATGTATCCATATCCTGAAGCACTAGGGTTGCCTCATGTAGATCCATCAAAGTTAAGCTTGAAGAAGCTTGGGGGTGTGAGAATCTAAACTGAATTTTATGCCCTATGGGACTCTTTTATATGTACTCTTGGTCCATTAACAGGGAAGTAACATAAACATCAAATTTACTATATCCAATCCCTATGGATAAATAATTATTTTTGTGCATCTTAATAGTTAGATGGAAGCATGTTGCCTTGTGGGATAAATTCATCTTTTTATAACCTCAACAATCTAGTAAAACTTTTTTCAGACCATCCATAATTTTTTTTAATTCCAATAATGTTAAATTGGTATGCTATAAAGATGACATACCTTCTCTCAACTGAAAGAATGGAGTTTTGGCATCTAATTTTAAGGCCTTATAAGTTATGTCATTAAACTTGTGTTCCTCTATTGCATTTCCTTCTTCAATATAAATATCCATATTGCCCATGTGATTCTATAAATTAGTTTCATTGAGTTCAAAATTGATCATTTCATCTCATTGTGCAACAAATAATATGTCAACATGTCATCCATGTAACATTGTGCATTTTATTCTAGTTACACTTTTTGGACCAAAATAAGACATAATTAAGTAGGAGTATATTGATTAATTGCCTTATATATATTCCACCAACCCCTACCATAGACTTTTGTAAGTATATCTCTAGCACTTCTCTTGTTATTCTTAGGGTGAAATGGGTTATTAGGGTGAATTTGATGTACCCCACTTTAAACACTTCCATCATTTTCAACAACCTAAAAAATGACATACACACAGATTAAATTTACTTCATTTTCACATATATTTTATCAAACATGACAATGGATATAATATGTTGTGGATACTTACCTCATCAATTTATTCTAGTAACCTAAATTTATTGGGTCCATTGGTAAGAGTAATTCATATTGGCATAGTTATCCATCTTCTTTTTGTTGACCCTGGTCCACTCATCTCTCCCTTGTTGTAACTACTTCTACTTCCTTTTTGCATTTTTAATGAAAGTATGACTTTGTAAATATATAATCATGTATGAGTAATAAATATACTAACATCCATCAACTTGGTAAAGGGAAGGATATATGAATCACAAAATTATCCCCATTCACAACACTTTCATTCACTCCCAAAAGTTACCCAAGCTAAAAAATGAATTATTTACTTAAGATCATATGTATAACAATACTTAAAATCAATGACCATGTCTTATATGAGTGTTCTAATATATTGCATGTGAATGTTAATGTTCTTGGTGTGTTGGTGATCCACTAGGTTATGATCAATGTGGATGGTACTTTGATATACCACTTTACTCTCATATGCACCAAAGACTTATTAGGAATAACTAGGTTATGGTGTGTCTATTTTTTAGGCTCTTTGATATGCTTATCCCATTCATAAATATTGAGCCAACCCAATATTTTAAAGTTCTAGTTATAGATGCTTCACCTTACCCATAGCCGCACTATTCCATCTCTGAGGTATGAATAGAATTACTTTCAAGACTAATCTCTTATCAGAGTATCACATAAACAAATGGTTGATGGCTTCCCATGGATAAGTTTATCCTAAACCCTAAGGTGCTCCCGATATACTAAAGGTATGTAAAATCTTAAATTCATAAATAGTGTTTTCTGAGGCCTAGTATTAGAGGAACACACCTCACTTCACACATTAAGATATGTTTATCCAAAAACAACATGTTTTTGTAGTATTTTAAAACCCATGTTATAAGGTTTCTAACCTAGATCAATTCTAAAACAAGGCACCAAACCCTTGGTACCCACCACTCAAATCTTAATACTAGTAAAATATTATCTTATTTTGATCGGTATAACATATTGAATATTAAATTTTAGTAGGACTATTTAAAATTAGGATTAAAAATTTACATGGGATTGATGAGATCATGTACTTTATTCTCTACTTAAAAAATCAAAAGAAACAAAACTGCATTTCCTGTCCTTATTTTAATTTTGTTTATTTTGTTAAAAATCTAAAAAAAATTATTTTCAATCCAATCCAATATTTTTTCTCTTGCATGAAAACTCTTGACACAATAATTTATGCCATTATATCAAAATTTTCATCATTGTTTAATTAAATTCCAGATGGTAAAGTCAAATTTTGTGCATTCATAGTGCTTAATGCAAAAATTGACACTACATTATGTCACCCACCCATATGATGACATAAATTATGAATTTTGTGTCAAAAAAAAATTACCCCAGTTGAATATTACATCACAAATGATTTTTACTATAAAATTTGAGTCAACAATTGAAAAAAAAAACTTAGACACAAAAGTGTCTCAAATCCATGAAAATATACTGATGAACATTGACACCACTAGAAATTTTTAGTAGTGTAAGGTTTGTGCCACAAAAAAATTCAACACAAATTTATTATTTTTACACAAAATATGAAATTTAAAAATATAAAAATAATAATTTAAAAAATTGTGTTAACTTTACACAAGGTTCACGTTGGTTTTGTGTTGAGTATTTCCTTTTAAAATGTGTGTGTTTTGTTTGTTTGGGGTAGGTTTTTCTTAGTTCTCTATAGAGAGGGTCAGTTGAAGGAAGTGACGCACATTATACTTACAACACACAACACCCCTATAAACTCTTCTACATATCTTTAACTATAGATAACATAAATAAAAATTGACATTTAAATGTTTTTTATAACTAGAAAACCTCCATGTAAATCTTATATATATTCAACCATTACATACTTGCATTAACAAGATTTTTTTATTAACATTATGGGTTTCTATTATATGTTCAAATAAATAACAAAATAAAAAATAAAATGCCCAATGTTAGATGTTAGATGCAAGATTTACACCCAAACCATGTTTTCCTTATTTTTAGGGAAGGATTATAACTTAGCACCTCAAATTTCATCATTTTTGAAGTATTTTTAGACCTACTTTTCAACATTAATTAACATCCATATTCCATTTACCTACATGTGATCAAAAAAATCAATTAAAGTACAAAAACCAAAAAATACAAATAATCCCATTGTAAATCTGCACTTGGAAGATTGGAGGATATGCAAAAAAAAAAAAAAAAAGGATTGATGATCATTGGAGGATATATAAAAAATCCCATATCTAACTTGACCACACTTTTAAACTCTTTTTTATCCTCATCCATCCTTCATCATTCATGTTCACCCAATAATATTCTCTTTCACCCTTTGCAACCAAAATTGTTATTGTTCATTCTCCCTATCTTTCAATGTATTGCCACAATTTCAATGTTTTATGTTAAATTTTAGGTCATGTATGTTAGGTCAAAGTTGATATATTGTTACTTATCAATATTTTCTAATGTTTTTTTTTGTTATTTTTTTTATTGAGGATAAAATAAAGGAGTTATAATTTTATTTTCAAGGTAATTGTCAACACAAATTTGATGTTATTTGAATCAAGTTTGTGCCATAGTTTATCATTGGGTTTGCACCAAGTTTGCATCTTCATTGGGTTTGTGGAAAAAAACTAACAAATGTTGGAAAGAAAAACTTTGACCAAATTGGCAGTGTTATTTTTACCAAATGTGGTAATGGTGGAATTTGAGAGAGATTTTGTGTAATAACCCTCCAATCAGGTAATGAAAAAATGTATTGTATTTTTTTGTAATTTCTTTGTTTTATCATTTTTAAAGGTTTCTTACTAATTCCCTTCCATAGTAAATTTAATTAAACAAGTTTGATATAACCCAATCATACATGATAATAATTCAAGTTACTTCACAATTCCATTTACGTAATAGTTTCATGGTACTAATATATAAAATCAATTACAATTTAATAAGTCAATTTCCTTTCCTTCATTTTTCAAATCAACCATTCTTTTGGTTTTTATCACTGTAAATTCTACATGTTTACACCTTGTAATGGAAACTAATGATCACTTCATAATAAATATTTGTATTTTTATATAAAATTTATTTATCAATCTTCACAATAAGTATTTATATTCATATATAAAAGTTAAATCAACCTTCACAATAAGTGAATAAAGATATATTTTTATTTCTTTGAAAATATAAATGTAATAACATCTAAGTACATAAGTCAACATTCATTTTTTTGTTAATCCAATAATTCCATATTATAATGACATATAAACCATAACATAATCATAATGGAACAATATATTAAAGCGTTTACAACATAAATTTATATTTATATCACATTACAATCACCTATCAAATATAGTCATAAATGAAAAAGTCTTCATAAGGAAAATCTACTAGAGCTCTATAACCATCGTTATCACTAAAAAACCATACAGGCACTTAAGAGGGAGAACATCATTGGAGGGATTTTTATCTAACCATAGATACTTTTATATCCTCCACACTCTTATCATCCATTGAGAGTGTCGTTACCCTTTTACAAAGGTGATACATACGGAAAATTGATAGAGTAAAGAGAATCTTATAAGATAGAATAATTTGGCATGCAACTACCTATTATAATGTGATGAAGAATCGTATGACATTCCTAATATGCACTGATTTATATACATAAGATCACATGACTTTGAAAAAACATTAGGTCACCCCTAAATGCATTCTAACTCTGATATGAAGACATGATTTGTAACTAAAAATTATTGATTAACCTTGTAGGATTTATATAACCCATATGTATAGAGTTTCCAATGTTTTTTTCATAATGCTAAGGTTATCCAAATAATTTTATAGGAATTTAAATCTCATCTTACCATTGTCTCACACATAGAATAATATTAAATAATTATGAGTCAAATTTAGAACCAAAATCTATTCCAATAGTGAGGTTCTATGCATGTCAAGTATAACCATGTCATCAATCCAAGATGTATACCAAGAACATGACCAAAACCATGATTTATCAAAATCACCAACATTCTAAAGTGGTTTGATATCCATATAAATTCTAATAATGATTTTGTCATAAATAATAAAATTATTATCCTTCAAAATATCTTCAACTACTTAACATAGGTTCAACTTTCATTTTTTAGGGTTCATTATCCAAGTCATGATTAAACATACAAAGGCATGATATAGGTTTCTAGTTTCTAAGGAATTATCTCCCAATGCGTATTGGCATTTAATTGATAAAATTCCACAATTATTTTATGATTTTTCTTAAATATTTCCAAACACATAATTTCTAGTGTGTCATACTATGGTTTTTCATTTAAAGTCAAAATATCATTTTTCCAAAGATACACCATGCTTATAAATCAACTAAACAAAGATAAATTATGTCCAAATAAAAAACATAATTTAAATTCTCAAAATCAAATACCATTATCATCTTAATGATTATCCATATCTATCATAGGTTTAATATCTAAAATTATAATTAATTTTTTTTTAAGAATCATCAACCCAAAGCCATCAATTTGACAGTTGGTCAAGTCTCAAATTTTATGATGTGAGTCTAATACCCAACAAGGGTTAATAAACTCATATAAATTTAACATTTCCCAATTTTTATTATTAATACATTTAAATGCTTTGGGTTATTTATGACCAACACTAAGGTCTCTATAGCTTGGGATTAAATCAGGAAAATTACATGAAAAGGCTATCCTTTGATCAAGTGATAATATTGTTCATAAATGTTCCATCCCATTTTAAAAATTTATATCATGAGGTATGAAGTCATTGATCATACATCCAGAAGCAATGTCGTGTCTTAAAGATATTATCTAGAATAGCAAGCATATAAGATCCAACCAATTAGATTTGTACATGATCTAAATCCCTCATGCACCATAGGATTAAATTCAAATTATTCATGGAGTTTTACTTAAGACAAAAATCCTAATTTCCATCCAATATGGGATTTATCTAATACAAGGTTTTTTTAAGGCACATCAAATAGAATAAGTTGTTATTTACCTTGTAAAATCAATAATTGATAGGAAATGAGATCGTTTTTGAAGTGTATTCACTTATAACTATAGAAATCATTGACAAGTGTTCCCTTAATGGTTTTCAAACATTGAATTCCATAATTAACAAATTATTATGTATACCATAATTACTAAGGTGAAGGTAAAGATATCCCTTGCAAAATATTCATCTATTACCAATAGTAATTTCATACCTCGTTGAGGTATGAATAACACCTTGTAGTAATAAAATGAATTATGATGTAGAGATTGAATGTATTATAGGATGACATAAACGTGCAATTAAAATTTTAGGGCTTACATACCTTTGAATACTACCAATTACAATATTAAGATAATGAAATCTCACAAAGCTTTACAAGACATTTTTTTAAGCCTTATAAGATAATAAACTAGGGTCCACATAGGTTTCTTTCTCCCCATGGGTTCTCATGCTTACTTATGGGTTAATAATTCATCAAGTAATTGTTTAAATTCTATTTTGGATTTTAAATAAGTTAACAAGCATTATAATAATCATACACTTAGATTATATAATAGAACAAAAGGTATAAAGATCATACAATATCGTGTATACCAATTAATGAACCTATAACTACAATCTAATATAAAAGATAAAATAATGCTAAGTAAACCAAGGAATCATCAAATTAGATGTCAGTGCTTGCTCTAAGGTGGGCAAAGCATAAGTATTTAAAGTCATGATTACCCCTCATTTATGGCTATTTCCCATAGTTTGTATCTAGCTCCCCTTCAATTTTGTTCTCCCTCGCACCAAAGGGTTGTAACTACATCACATATAAGTGAACAAATGATAGTTATCCAAGTCATGATATCAAAATCACATCATATGTAGTAAAAATATAATAAATAATAATTATTCCACATAATTGTATAACATCTATCTATCATAGCTTTATCACATAAGCACAAAAACACGATAACATCATTTAACTGAACCGAAATCATATAAAGGAAATCAATCCCTAATTGTATAAAAAACAATCATTATTAATTATGTTTTGTAATCTTAATCACAAACAAGTGCCTTTAAACCTAGCACATGAAAATTGGGATGTGACATCCTTCCTTTCTTGAAAAATACATTATCCTAATGGCTTAGTTAACTTAAGATTTTTTAGAAAGGTAAAGGAAAAATTATTAGAGGACTTCCTCAAAATTTTCAAATTATACTGTTGATCAGGCAGCACACTTGAAATGCAAATTTTCAAAAATTAGGCGCACCCCTTCCATTTGACTTCATGTCAATGAAAAACAACAAGGTTCAAAATTATCCTTAAGCTAAAAAGCTCACTTTATATTTTTAACAACTTAAATTATTTTCCTTCCCTTGTAATAAATAATTATATTTTCCATTATTACATCACCCATTTACAACAAATACACATGATCAGTGATTTTTTCCTTTGTTGAGAACATAAACGACATAAGAGATCATCACTAAAGCCAAAAAATTGCTAATGAGAGTTCCCACAGAGCCTTTCATGAGAAATTTGTTAGAGAATATATAAAGGGATGGTTTGAATAAGTCAATTATTTTGCTACTCCGTGTAACTCCTGGTAAGTAGAATGGTTTCCCTTTTCATGAGAAATTTGTTAGAGAAACTACAAAAGGATAGTGTGAATAAGTCAATATTATTGCTACTCCATGTAGCTCTTGGTAAGTATAATGATAAATATGAACAAAAAATGAAACATAGCCTTTTAGATCCCCCACACTCCTCTCATCCACTGATAGTGGCCCTACCCTTCCATGAAAGTGTTAGATGTTGAAGATTGATAGAGTAGAGAGAATCCTAGAAGATATAATAATTTGGCATGCAACTCCCCACTATAATATGATGAATAATGGTATGACATTCATAATATACACTGAATTATATGTATAATATCACATGATTTTGGTAAAATATTAGGTGCCCCTAAATGCATTCTAACTGTAGTATGAAGATATGTTTTATAACTCAAAATCATTTATTAGTCTTGCAGGATTTCTATAACCCATAGATATAGAGTTTTCAATGTTCTTTTCACAATGCTAGGGTTATCCAAATAATTTTATAGGAATTTAAATCTTGTTTAACCATTTTCTCACACATAGGATAATATTAAACAATTATGAGTCCAATTTAGGACCAAAATCTATTCTAATAGCTAGATTTTATGCATGTCAAGTATAATTGTGTCACTGATCCAAGGCATATCCCAAGAACATGATCAAAACCATGTTTTATCAAAATTACCAACCTTCTAAAGTGGTTTGATATCCATATAAATTCTAATGAGGACTTTATGATAAATAATAAAATTAGTATCCTTCAAAATATGTTCAACTACTTAGCATAGGTTCAGCGTTCAATTTCTAGGGTTTAATTATCCAAAATTGAGATTAACATACAAAGGCATGATATAGGCTTCAAATTTATGAGTTATATTCTAATGCATATTAGCATTTAATTAATCAAATTCCATAGTTATCTTATAATTTATTAAAGATCCTCAAACAAATAATTATTGGTGTGTCATACTATGGTTTTCTATTTAAAGGAAAAATATATATTTTTTCTAAAAATACAATGCTTATAAATCAACCAAATAAAGATAAATTGTGTCCAAATCCAAATCATAATTTAAATATTTAAAAATCATATAATTCAATATCCAGAATTATAGTTAAGTTGTTTTAAGAATTATCAACTCAAAACCATTAATTTGATAGTTAGTCGAAGTCTGAAATTTCTTGATGCTTGATATCCAATTTCTTGATGTTTGATAAGTTGTTTTAAGAATTATCAACTCAAAACCATTAATTTGATAGTTAGTCGAAGTCTGAAATTTCTTGATGTTCATAATTTATTGTACATTTAATGATGCCCAATTCATATTATTAATATATATGATACCCAATTCATATTATTAATATATTCAAACTTATTTAATTCTTTAAGACCAACACTAGAATCTTTATAGCTCGGAGTTAAATTAAAATACTTAAGTGAAAAGTGTATCTTTTGATTAAATGATAATACAGTTCATTAGTATTCTACCCCATTTATGAAAGTGATATCATGAATATGAGTGTAATGATTTATCATACATCAGAAACAATATCACAACCTAGATATATTATCTATAACAACAAGCATATAATATATAACCACTTAGATTTGTGCATGATCCAAATCTCTCATACACCATAAGATTATATTCAAATTATTTATGGAGTTTTGCCTAAGATAAAAATCATAATTTTTATCCAATATGAGATTTATCTAATACAGAGTTTTTATATTAAAAAGGTGGTGTTATTTAGCTTGTAAAAGTAACAATTGATAGGAAATGAGATCATTGGCAAGTGTTATGTTAAAAGTTTTCAAGATCGAATTCTATAATTACCACTGTTTATAAAATTATTATGTATATTATAATTATTAAGGTGAAGGTAAAAATATCCCCTATAAAATATTATTATATTACCAATATGAATTGGATACCCCTTTGAGTGTATGAATAACACTTTATAATAAAAAAATGAATTATGATAAGAAATTGAAATTTTAAATGATGACATAAACATTACAATTAATAATGTAGGGCTTAAACAATATTAAGATAAATAAATCCCACAAAGATTTACAAGACATTTTTTAAGCCCTATAAAATAAAAAACTAGGGTCTAAATAGTTTGTCTCCCCATGGGTTCTCATACTTGTTTATGTTAACAACTAATCAAACAACTATTTAAATTCTGATTTTGATTTCAAATAAATTAATAATCAATATAAATTGATTTATTTTTAAACCGAAGGCTTATTACAGTCGGGCGAAGCCCCAAGATTCCTCTCATAAGAGAGAAAATAAAACATAATCGGTTTAAACTCATTCAAATGTAGACTGGTGGAGTTGATTGTGGAGGCGGACAGGGAGGCAGAAACAGGTGGAATTGACTTTAGTTTGCATGGTGGTGGCGATGGTAGCAGGGCTCACGATTTTGATGTTTTTTGCCCTTTCTACACAGCGTAGCTCTAAAATTGGCAATGGCGGAGTGATGGACGTGCAACAGAAATGCATAGGTTTAGATTTTGTAATGCGCCTTCATAATAAATGCATGTTATACCAATGCTGCTCAGTGGCATGCCCTCCACCGCGTTGCTAAACAAAGACCTGCTATCTCACAGAATGGAGGCAAGGGATTGTTATCAAAGTGACAAAATCTGAGTGTTAAAAAATTTTGAGTCTTTGCCATTTACAGATGCAAGAAAACTCCTGTGATAATATGTAATTGTGAGTTCTTCGAATGCTGTTAAACCAATGCAGAGGATCTGTGAGCAGCTTCCAGTGAAAGACATGCATGTCTGCAAAACTAAATATTTAGTGAGAATCTGAGTAGCTAATGTTCCTGCAAATGCTATATAGATAATTCATGAGCCATCTTCAACTTAAAATGACAGAAAACAACTGGCACTTGCAGAAGATGTTGTTGCCACACTGCGTAGTTGAAGGAAAATAAAAAAGAGGAAAAAACAGCAGATAAAGTTAAAGAAAAAACAATTATAATTCCAAAAAAACCCAAATTTCAAACAGCTTGTAAATTATGACATGTCCAAAATATTTAATAAACTAAAATAACATTGGCACAGATACCCTCTTCCTCCAAAAGACTGCCCTGGTTTGCCTTGTGCATTTCTTTCTGCATAGTTTACGCTACTAATTTCTATACCTGTAACAAATTACAATAATTAAAACCCAGCATCTTATTGCAGACAATACTCTCAAGTCTCTCTGGGCTGATGAGCTGTTACTGGGTAAAAAAAAACGCAGGTTGAATTTAGGTGCAGACCGATGCCTATTCTTTGCTTGGGGATTTCGGTTTTCTTTCCACCCAATCTGTATCTAATCAGGGCCGTACACTTAACTGTTTGAATTTGTATATTAAAAAAGTTAATTACAATTTTAATTATTTTTTTAATAAAAAATTATAAATATCGTTCAGAAAAATCGAAAAAAAATCTCACCAGTAAAGAATCATCTTCACTGCTCTATTTATATACAAAGGTGAAAACCGGGCTACAATTTTAATTTTTTTTTTTTAAATTAAAAATTAAAATTATTACCCCAAACATACAAATAAATTTGGGTGACACTTTTTGACCATAATTATTTTTTTATAACTATCGTCCTTACAAATATATGTGGTGAAAGTTATAATTTTTATTTTTTTATTGGAGTGATTCTTTATTTTAGAATGGGTAATGGATATAATGTATTGTTAAATCTATTTAATGTAATGAAAGTGTCTTTTAAATTTATTTAATATAATAATATTTTTAGATATCAGTTTAATTTTATAAGAATTTATTGTTAAATTTGTTATTTTCTTTTTTTTGGGGGAGATAATTATGGGGTTTTATTAAAGGCCCTTAGTTTAAAGGAAAGAGTTTTATAGTAAATTTTATAAGTAAAAACTTAAAACCATAACCACAGAAAGGTTGATTATAAACAGTCATACAAGAGACTAAGAAACTAGGGTACGCGAGACATTATAGCCAAAAAACAAAGGACCAAAACAAGAGAAATGTAGAAAGGACCAAACCAGAATGACCAAAAACATAGAGGACGCAAACAAGCCTTAGAGGTTGACTCCTGCTTGAATCTCTTCATCAATGTCGTCTAGAAAAATGAGCTCGCAGCCTCTGAACACATTCTCTTCCATTTCACCCAAGACTTCGCACTGAAACTGCTTTCTTGGACCTTTACACTTTGAAACAGATGTTGGAGAGGTGTTGACGACAGCAGGAGAGTCCAACCCAGTTTCCATGATCAGAGATTTGTTGAACCAATGAGGCAAAACGACTTGACCCCTGGGAACCCATTTAACCAACTTCTTCGTCGCATCAACCCAAGTCTTATCATGATGGTTTGCCCTCAATTGGGAGATTTCAATTGAGCTCTGCAAATGAGCCATGGGTGTCATAGAAAGAAACTTCCCTTCCATAGGACCATGTGAACTGGTCTTTCTTCTCAAATCCTCCACAAAACCTAAGAGAACCATAAAGCGAGTTTCTAGTGCTGTAAAAGCCATTACAAGAACGAGCCCAAGGCCATCCGTCCCTGAAAACCACAGATTAGGGAGAGGAGATAAATCATGCAAAGTAATTTTTTTAACTAACCCTACACGGAGCTCCGGCTACATAAAGAAAGAGACCACCCTTGCCACCACCTCTAAGTCAGATACCAAAAACATCAAGTTCGACGTGAAGATAGCTATAATCTCAGAGTTAACCCTGCAATGGACTCCTTGCACCAAAAACTCCTACCCAAGAACATTCAAAATAGCTTCAAATACATCCTCTGTCAGCATCCAAAATATACACTTCATACGAGCTCTCGAGATTGAGCTGTCGAAAGCAATCTTCTGCACCTAATTACCACCATAAATGCATGGTGTGGCCAAGGTTATTATAGTGATTTTATCCATAGTTAGAAGTACCTAGAGCACCAACCACCAACGTAAATAGGAAGAAGTGAGGTGGTGATAAAACATTCTCATTAAACTACTAAAAAGAGTCGAGAAAATCAAGAAACATAATGTGCGCGAGGGAAGTCTCTAGACTCCCTCATGTCGCGTATTATTGCCATCCCATCCAATAAGACCGCCACTACTACATTAATGATTGTCATCCCCAGTCAATCAAAAATTTATGAGGGGGATTTGGCTAAATCATGATGAAAGATTGCACCAGAGAAAAAGCCATCATAACAGACTCCGCCAAACTAAAATGTCGATAAAGAAAATCCCCTCCAAACATACTAATTTTGAAATTGATTTTTGACAAAAGCAATACAAAAGGATAGAAAGGAGATGGCAAGTCAACCCAGCTCAACTAGGGAGAGTGAAGGGAAATCATCCCATGCCTCTCTCATGTTATCAACCCTGTAGGGTTTAGCTTGGTCAATTCCACAATTCACAAGGAATTCAACAACCGTGTTTGCTTCCCAGAAGCAATGGTTAAGCTCTATAGAAGAGAAAACCTCCAATTTTTATCAGGTGTTTGCCAATATGTTTTATAAGTGCCAAGAAGTGGTCAATTTCTTATGCATAACTGATATAATGACTTTTGAATCTCCTTCCACAATCTATTTCAGAATTGTGCATTGTATTACAAGATCAATCCTACATGCCAATGCTTGTGCTTCCACTTCGTTGTTTGTTCCATCCTAGATTTTCCTAGACATTGCTCAAATGAGAGATCACTACAGTTTCGGATAATACAACCAACTCTTGGATTCCCCCTGGAGGCTCCATCAAAATTTAGTTTAAAACATCCTACAAGTGGTGGAATCTAGTCCCGCTTGCCACTCCTACTCTTATTCCCAACTATGATTGACCCATTAAGAGGGGGTAGAGAGATCAGGTTCCATTTTGCACACATCTTCATGTCCCATCTTGATAGGTGGCCATTTCGTCTTTTATCCTGAGAAGAAATGACTTCAAAAATTGAAACTTCAATTTCTTTAAGAACCATAGGGAGAGGCTTCTCTTGGCCTTCAAAGATGCATTTATTTCTTTCCTTCCTAACTGTCTAGACCAAAATCATAGGGCTGACCCACCATAAGCTGAAGAGCAAGTTTTTTTAGTCACCAACAGGCCAAGAGGAAAAGGCAACGAGTAGCATTAGCGGCCAAGCCCAAGACCAGTCCAACCTGTAATAGAGCCAATTCTGACACCAGATTGAAAAAGGGCAATCAAAGAGGTGATTTGATGTTTCTTCATTATTTTTGCAGAAATAACACCAAGATAGACCAATGTAACCAATTTTTGTGAGTCTATCTTGAGTTAAGATCTGGCCCTGAATCGCAAGCCAAGATAAAGCCCCAATGTTTTATAGCCCAATTTTATCCTAATAAATAAATCGTGCCCAAGACATCAAGTCATCAATAGCATCAACCATTTGGTAACCGAGATTTACTTTATACCTTCTTGATTTGGCCCCAATCCAATGAAGGGAATCATCCTTGTCATTGGAAAAAAATTCCTACTTTTCAGGCAGTTGAATAAGCGAGCCACCTGGTCTGTTGTTATGTCTAGGTCATCTAAAATTTTCCAGCCCCAAAAGGCCAAACCAGAGTTGACCTTTAAATCAAAATATTTTGCCACTAAAGTGCCCTAGGCAAAAGTGAGGATACTTTTAGCATCAGACAAATATGGAGTCTCAATGAGGGGTCTATGGCCATTCCATGAATCATCCCAGAGTTTTGCAGTCCTTCCATTGTTAATGGTCCAAGACACGTGCTCGACAATAATGTGTCTACATTTTAGGAGAAATTTCCAAAAATGAGAGCCTTGTGGGGGGTTTTCAATAGAAATGATACTGTAAGGATCTTCTAAAGATAAATATTTGCTTAGAAGCACCTTGGTCCATAAAGCATCTGGATTGGACACCATGCTCCAAACACCTTATTCTGAAGGTTCAAATCCTTAACACCAGCACCTCCCATCTTAATTTTACAAACCCTTTCCCGTTTAAAGAGTGGGGTTTTCCTTTGGTTCTATGCTCCTTGCCATAAGAAAATTTTCATGATTTTATTCAGCTACTTGACAATATGATTAGGCGGTTGAAGAATCGAGAGGCAATAGATGGGGAGGGCACTCAAGACTGATTTAATGAGTGTGATACAGCCCACCAATGTTAGTCATCTACCTTACCAAGAGGCTACGTGATTCTTGAAAGATTGAACTAAACCTTCCCAATGAACTGAGCGTGAGATACCTGAGAAAAGAGGGACCCCTAGGTATTTAGAAGGAAGTTTGCCAATATGGAAACCCAACACTAGGGAAATTGTTTGTGTTAGGTTGTGGAGCTAAAAGCTTCACCAGGATGCGAACAGGTGGAGTTAGGGAGGTTACAGAGTGTTTGCTAAGTGTTACAGTCACCGGCGTCGGTCAGGACAATCGACGTCGGCAGAGTACAGACAGAAGGAAATCGACATCGGTCAGAGATCGGCCGGCGTCGGCACCCCCAGGTAAACAGGGACCGACGTCGGTCACCTGTGTGGTTCGAACTGCGAATGTTACGGGCAGTTAGCTAACGAACCAAGTGTTTGCATGTCAAGAGCCAAATTTAGACTAGAAGTTGCGGATCTAATTATTGTAATTAGGTGTCTAATTATTGTTTGCATGAGATCTATTTAAGAGACTCATTGGTTGTATTGTAAACTTGTAGCTAGAGAGTAAGAGAGCATATAAGCTCCTTCTGAGAGAGGTGAGCAATGGTGTGTTCCTCCTAGTGCCACAGTACCAAGAGTGGGTACTGGTTTGGAGAATCAGAGGGGTTCTTCATGTTTGTATGATCTTAGTCAGCAGGTGAGCATGGCTTCTATTGGAGATCTACATTGGTGAGTAAGGTCTAGTGATTTGCAGGTAGCAGCAGAGAGCAGGAGATCTACTTGGAGTACGGTTGTGTACTTGGTGTACTGGCAGCGTTGTTACTGACTGGTTGGAGAGGTGAACATCAATTCTATATTTGAGTTGATTGTTGGGACCGAGAGAGAGACGGAAGAAGGTCTTGAGGTGTGGCGAGCCTTTGAGGTGGAAGAAGAAGTGGCATCTTCTTTATTGTATTTTCTTCTAAGTATTTAATACAATTGTGTATTATCTCTCAAATCCTGTGTTGTTTCATATTTCTAGTTACTTATTGATTCTGGTATAATTCTGTGTTTAGTTGCTAATACAAGAAGTAATCATATGTGCTCTAATTGAGGAGCAAGATCCTGACAAGTTGGTATCAGAGCAGGTTGAGTAGGTGGACCAGGTTGATACCAATCTTAACAGTTGGTATCAGAGCTTTTGGTTGGGTTACTAATAGGTCGTTTCAGATCTGGTAGTGTTTGTTGATTACAGGTTACTCACAAGGTTTTCTGATTGAGTGGGAGTATAGCAATGGCAGAAGGAAGTAAGCTACGAATGGAGAAACTGAATAGCACGAATGGTCTAATTGATGGAAAGAAAGAGCAGGAAAATAAAGATTGTTGGTTGGTAGCAGATCAGCAGGGAGGAGCAGATGTTGCAGGGGATGTTGCACAGGATGTTCTGGATAAAGTGGAATCTTGGTTCACAGATTCTTTTGCCTCTTTCCATGCAGTTTGAAATAGAGCATCTTTTCATGGGTATGTCTTTGGAGACTTTGGAGAGATTTATTTAGGAGCTGGAGAGCCTTGTCAAATGATTGGCAAAGGGGAAGTGAAGCTGAAATTGCAGACAGATAACACATAGGTGTTGAATGAGGTTCTGCAAGTACCAGTCTTGGAGATGAGTCTAATTTCTTCAGGAAAGTTAGGTGATGGGAGATGCACAGTAACTCTCACAACAGATGTACTTGAATTAGACGGTGGTAAGAAAGTAGGTATCTTTTATCTATCTACTTATTTTACTGATTCACCTTCTGTTACAGAGATGTGGCTTTGTAGGCTTGGTTACATATGTAGGAGGGGAATGGGGGAATGCATGTTCTGAAGTGGAAGACAGATGTCTTTGATAAACTAAAGAACTGGAAAGCCTTGGTGTTCATGGAGGAGATGACGGACAGAGATCAGGTGAGGGAACTGAATTATTCTGAGCAGGGCTATGCAAATATGAACAAGGTTTTGATCCATGGAGAGCTCGTGGGTAAAAAGTCATCACTCACAGGTGAACACATATACCGACATCGGTCAAAAGGAACCACGTCGAACAGACAGGCACCGACGTCGGTCATGTGCAGATCAACAGAGTCGATGGTGTCGGGAAGCAGGAACCGACGTCAGTCATACAGTGACCGACGTCGACAACAGGTACACCGATGTCGGTAATGGGACCGACGTCGGCATACAGGGTCAGTCGCAGAGAACCGACGTCGATCGGGAGCAGATTGGGAGATGGCCGAGATCGGTCACTGGAACGGATATTGGGCGGACAGCAAGCTGTCAACAAGTCTCAAACGCTCATACGGAGGTCAAAAAGGGTAAGTGAACCTCATATTCGTTGTTCACCTTATTTATATTGCTTACTGATGGTCGATAACCTGGAAGATGTGAAGAGGCAATGCAGGTAGAATCCAGATACAGTGGGAGCTTGGCATGGATGAGGAGTGTGAGTCCTTGGAGAAGAACCAAACAGGTGTTTGTTGGTGTAGTTGTCAGTTGGAAGAAAGCACTGAGAAACGGATGGATTCCCATAGTTAAAGAAGAGAGTGGATGGATACGTGAGATGGAAGGCCAAGGTATATGGTCTTGAGGAAGCTGCAGGACAGTGGTACAGGTTTGACAGGTAGATGACAAAGCAGGGCTTCAGTCAATGTCAGTGTAACTACTGTGTTTGTTCTTACTAGGTGGATGATGAGTCATGACATTATCCTGTTACTGTATGTGGATGGTTTGCTAGCAGATTTGTACATACAGGGTTTTGCTGAGCTAAGGGTAAGGTTAGTTCAGAGGTATGTCAGGGGGAATTTAGAGCAGCAAAATTCTTTGGCATGAGAGACATGGAGATTTTTGTCTCCAGTGGGAGCTGATGTGAATCAGGTGTTGGTGAGGTTCAGGTTGCAGAATTGGTAAGCACACTAAGGGCTGGACAGTTCAAGCAGAGCTTAGAACAGTGTTCGAAATCACATGAGGTCTAGTGTAGACCTGAGTTTTCCCAATCATTGGGAGTTGTCAGAGAATTTGGAGCCAATTCGGGGAAGGTAGATTCTTAGGTATCTGAGAGGGACCAACAGCAGGTCGACATGCGATGCAGGGTCAAGGTCTTCACTACATGGATTTGTAGGTTCGGATGTGGCAGGTTACTTGGATGATAGGAAAGGCATCACAGGGTGTGTGATGGTTGGTCTTTAGGGTTGAGCTTGAAGAGGGATACAAGCCAGGAAACAGATTAGACGGGGTACAGATATAGGTACAGGTGCAGCTGTTTATCTCCAAGTGGGAGATTGTTAGGTTGTGGAGCTAAAAGCTTCACCAGGATGCGAACAGGAGTTAGGGAGGTTGCAGAGTGTTTGTTGAGTGTTACAGTCACCGGCGTTGGTCAGGACAACCGACATCGGCAGAGTACAGACAGAAGGAAACTGACGTCGGTCAGAGATCGGCCGGCGTTGGCACCCCCAGGCAAACAGGGACCGACGTCGGTCACCTGTGTGGTTCGGACTGCGAATGTTACGGGCAGTTAGCTAACGAACCAAGTGTTTGCATGTCAAGAGCCAAATTTAGACTAGAAGCTACGGATCTAATTATTGTAATTAGGTGTCTAATTATTGTTTGCATGAGATCTATTTAAGAGACTCATTGGTTGTATTGTAAACTTGTAGCTAGAGAGTAAGAGAGCATATAAGCTCCTTCTGAGAGAGGTGAGCAATGGTGTGTTCCTCCTAGTGCCACAATACCAAGAGTGGGTGCTGGTTTGGAGAATCAGAGGGGTTCTTCATGTTTGTATGATCTTAGTCAGCAGGTGAGCATGGCTTCTATTGGAGATCTACATTGGTGAGTAAGGTCTAGTGATTTGCAGGTAGCAGCAGAGAGCAGGAGATCTACTTGGAGTACGGTTGTGTACTTGGTGTACTGGCAGCGTTGTTACTGACTGGTTGGAGAGGTGAACATCAATTCTATATTTGAGTTGATTGTTGGGACCGAGAGAGAGAGGGAATAAGGTCTTGAGGTGTGGCGAGCCTTTGAGGTGGAAGAAGAAGTGGCATCTTCTTTATTGTATTTTATTTTAAGTATTTAATACAATTGTGTATTGTCTCTCAAATCCTGTGTTGTTTCATATTTCTAGTTACTTATTGATTCTGGTATAATTTCGTGTTTAGTTGCTAATACAAGAAGTAATCATATGTGCTCTAATTGAGGAGCAAGATCTTGACAGTTTGTTGTGCTAGTTCAAAGTAATTTAGGAAGAAAATTTCAGATTTTCTTAAATTAACCATTTGCCTTGAGGCAACTTCATAACTGAAAATAATTTCTTTGAAAGTTTGAACTTCCCTAACTGATGTTTGGCTAAATAGGAAAGTATCATCAGCAAATTGTCGATGTGTCATATTGTCAATGTTTGTAAACCCCTAAATACCAGGCAACAGGGATGCATCTTTATTGAATTTCATCGCTCTGCCTAAAGCTTCAACTAGCAAAATGAAAAGAAAGGGGGATAAAGGATCACCTTGGTGAATACTTGTTGAAGCTTGGAAGAAACCTGTTGGACTGCCATTTACCATAATGGAAAACTTTGGGCTGGAAATACAACTAAAAATCGAGTTACACCACAGTGTGTTGAAACCAAATTTCTCCAAGATATTAAGAATAAAATGTCAATTGACCCTATCATAAACTTTTTTGATGTCTACTTTTAACATCATACCATTTCAATGTGAAACCAAAAGGGAGTGAATAATTTCTTTCGTAATAATCACACCTTCTTGAATATTCCTACCAGGGACAAACCCAACCTACTCCTCTGAGATCAAGGACCCCAAAAAATTTCTTGAGACTTAACACCATTGCCTTTGAAATTATCTTATAAACCATATTACATAGAGAGATAGGCCTGAAGTCACTAAAAGATTCTTGAGAGTCTCCCTTGGGAATGAGGGAGATAAATGTGACATTTAGATAAGCAAAAACTTTAGTTCTCTTTTAGGATTCTTCAACCATTTGTAAAACTTCCTCATCCACTAAATCCTAGAAATCTTGAAAGAAGTCCACTAGAAAACCATCAAGACCAAGTGTCTTATCCTTTTCCATGGCAAAAACAACATATCTAACTTCCTGAAGGGAGAAGGGGGCCATAATCCTTTCATTTTGAACAGAGTGACCAATCTCGATATGAAGTTTAAGTTGTGGTTCTAGGCATGCAAGTCAAAAAAAATATCACTATTAAGCAGATCAAAGAATAAATTGACCACCTCATTTCTGATGTCATATTGATTGTTCAAGAAGTTTCCATCCGATGATCAAATATGGGAAATGTGGTTACAGTTCCCTTTGATCTTGACTGAGTTTTGAAAAAAGGTCGAGTTTGTCTCCTTTTAACCAAAGATTCCTAGGCTTTTGTCTCCAAAAAATTTATTCACATTGGAACAATTCTTCATATTCCGAAAGGAAGGATTTTTATTTCCTATATGATGCCTGATCCATGCCCACTTGAAAAATGATGCAATTCAAATTTTCCAAGTCTGCTTCTACTCTCACTTTTTCTTGAAAAATATTTTTGAAATGGTTGATGTTCCACTGTCTAAGCCACCCTTTGATGAACTAAAGTTTTTTGGCTATGCAAAACATGGGAGAGTGAGAATGAATAGTGCAATTCATCCACCAATTTTTAATGAGCCCCTTCAAAGAGCGATCTCTAATCAACATCTTTTCCCATTTGAAGGGATAATGTGAGGGTGTTCGATCAACACTAGTGGATAGAACAATCGACAAATGATCTGAGCCAGCAAAGGAGAAGATGTAAAATTCCATCATCCAATTTTGAGACATCCAGGAATTAGATACAAGGAACTTATCGAGACGTTCTAGAATATTTTGATCCCCACTTTTTTTATTGCTCGAGGTGAAAAAACCCAGTTTAGGAGGTAAATCAAGAAGCTCATTTCTAGCAATTAACTGAGAAAAATCAAGATTACCAATAGGCCCAGAGCGCTTACCACCAAGTTTTTTAGAATGATGCAAAATAGCACTAAAATCACTGCCTAGAACAATTTTAGCATTAAGAAACTAGCCACAAAGATCAATTAGCTTGGCCCAAAGATTCATTTTGCTTTGGTTATCATTAGGACCATAGACGTTACACAAGAAGAAAGACAAATCAAACTTAAGGCAAGAAATCTTACAAAATTGCCAATGAGTACCAACTTCAACAAGATCTACCTGAACTCTATAAGGACCCAAATAATTGCTATACCACCTGATGCCCCAGTTGCTTCCACAAAGGAACCTTTCTGATTTCTCAAGCCAAAATGCAACATCAAGGTAGCATCTTCAGAGCTTAATTTTGTTTATGGAATCAGTAAAACATCAGGGCATTTTGAAGAGAGCAGACGTTTAACCAAACATCTTTTTTTAGGGGCATTAAGGCCCCTAACATTCCAGGATAAGATTTTCATAATCTATGTGGGATGACTTTCACCTCCCATTTATTAGGGCTAAAAAATTTTGCCAAAGTATCTTGTTTGCCACATGAAACTTCCTGAGTAACATGAACATGTTTATTTTTGCTACCTCTCCTCAGTCTAACACCACAATTTGGCTTTTGCAAAGTGTTTTGGGTTTGTGCAATAGTTAACCACTCTATTGAATTCAATTCCTCTTTTGAGTCTAATTCATCTGCTTCTGAGTCACTTATCATTGCTTCAATCATAGGATTATCCTCTTGATCAGAGAGTTCCCTATTAGGGGAGACATTTTAGTTATCCAAAATTTTATCTGCGTGCTAGATAATATTCTTGATAGCTTGGGATTATTCCAAAATGAAATCACACCCTTTGATCAAGGTATTCATAGAGAGTGAATCAGGCTTACCTAACTTCACCAGCAAAGCTTCTATCTCAAGAATATTGACCCTCTCATTTTATTTTTTGGTGGGGGGGAGGCCCTCCATGGAAAAGACCAATGGTAAGGATGAAACTTCCTCCTGTGGGTGAGAGGAAGATGGTGCCTCTTTATCTGCATCATTAATCAAGGATCCCATTAGCCCCTTATTTTTGCCTTTACCCTGGTTCTGCTTTGACCAAAAATTTCTAGATTTTTACAATTGAAAAGCCATTGAAGAAAGCGAAATCGATTTCCAGCTTTGACAGAAAGATGTAATGGGTATCCTAGTACCCTTGCCTAGGTAATGTTTTGAATGTGACCAATGTTTCTACACTTGAAACACCAAAAAGGAATGCTTTCAAAATCCATTAGTTAACTCCACTCACAACCTTGGGATTTGATTAGGATTTTTTCTAGGACTGCATCTAAAAGATTGAACAAAACCCTAATCCTTGTATAATAAACTAAGCATCCCTCCTCTATTTTTAGGCCAATTTCCACAAAAAATCCAAGCAAATTACCCAGAGCTATTAGATAGTCACAGATCTAATATTCTATTGGGGGGCCATAGAGTCAAACCCAAGTAACAAAACTCCATGGGTTTTCTGAAATCACATCAAAGTTAGGTTTCCAAGCATCAAAGTTAGGTTGAATCCACGAGCCAGCTCTGTGCAAAGCCCAAAAGGATTTTTGAAGGACTATGTCACGACTGTATTTACAGGAAAAAACTACTATGAAGAAGCCTTTGGGTAAAAATTTAATCTCAAAATTATTACCCCAATTTTTAGCTATCCAAGATTTGATTTCCCCAATGGCTAGCCACTTTTTGGCAAACTTATCGATTACAGCTCATGATTCTAAGCAAGACACAGCTTGAGTGAGCTCCATAGTCTCCCAGATGATCTCCTTTTCCTCACCAATCTTCAGGACCTCATGACTATGAGGATATGCAATTGTAGTCTCATTCAAAACAATGGCTACATGATTTTCCTTGCAAGGCACTGATCTGGGGCTTGGAATATTTTTATTACCTTCCAGGTTTTCGTAAGATTGAGAGGGTTTAGCACCAACCTAAGATTCCAAATCCTTCCCCATTGCAGACTGTAACTAAGCCTCCATCTCCTTCATCCTTGCTTCAGAAGAGAAGGGAAGATGAAAATAACACACTGGTGATAGATGAATGGAAGTTTGGATTAAGGTTGAAGAGCAAGGAAGATGAAAATAAGGTGATAATAGGGGATCAAATAGAAAGGAAGGTGAAAATTTTGATGGAAGGGGAAGTATGAATATGACTACGAAGAGCTGCCAAGAGATTTAGAGCTCTTGCCAAAGAGAAAGTAATCACGGTGGAGGGTATGCCACTAAAATGGAAGTGGTTGCCAATAGGTTAAAAGATGCCATAAATAGTGCATGATATCAAGAAATTCAATATGAATAAGTGTTACCCTAATATTGAACTTTCAATTCTATCTAGCACATGATTTTGATATGATATGGTTCTGGATACAATGGCCATCATGAATTCCAAAGATACCTACACGAGCTAATGTCTCGTTGTCAATGCAGTTTGTTTTAGTTTCTTAGGCTTGTGGTGATAGAGGATGGATTTAGGGTTGCACATGACTGAAATAGGGTTTGTTGGGAAAATACCAATGTTGGATGAACAACCTAAATGGGAAATCCATGCTTCTTGGTTTATTGCCATTATTTGAGGCTTGGGATAAATTCATTTGTAGGTATTTTTCTCTTTCATTGTGCATGTTTTTATTTATTGGTCGGTTCTATTATGTATTTTTTTTTAGCATGAAAATTTATTTTTATTACCTGTGTTGAAGTCCTGAACTAATGTACTTAAAAGGCCTCAAACCCATTGAATCTGATTTGTAGGAAGAGTTTATGTCATACTACATCATGTTCATGAAATGCATTAAGTTTAAGGATTTTTGGGTGAAATGATATCATACAGGTGGTCTATTTGCATCATAATAGGAGTGCACATAAATATATCGTGAGCACATACATAATATACCTCATTAGCAATATGTCTGTCACAAACAAAGAAGCCACATGGGATTGTCAATCATGTTTCTAGATGCTAACAATGATGGGTATAATTCTTACATCATATTTTCAAGATATTTTTAGCTTGTCAAAGTTTTATGTGTGGAAATTATGTTTTTGTATGTCATAAAGTTTCAAATAATGCCATCTAAAATTGTTCTTTTCTACTCTCATTGTATTTTGTGATAATATAAAATATATTGTTAACTGTACGCAGGTTTTTTGGTCGTTGTGCTTAGCGATATTGCGCTTCCAAAAGTTCTAATCATATTTGGTATCAGTTTGGTTGAGTATGCAAGGATTTGAACCAATATATTTACAATTAATGTGAGCTTTGAAGAATCCATTAAGAGAGTATATGCAATCAACTAAAGTAAACGTGGAATTGCTAATCCCACTGACTCTGTTTGATGTTGTTCATGGAATCACAATTTTTAATTTAGGACATGAATGTTTATGATTTGGGTCAATGAAGTAGATTCTATTTGAACCTTTTAACACCCATTACGATACTAATCTTTCGTATGTGTGAAGCCACTATCCCTAATGGCAAGTGATCCTTTTCTCAACCCAAATTTTCAATCATGATAGACATATTTACATTGTTTTGAAGTGTTACCTAGTATGCAAAATAAATATATATGGTGCCACACTACTCTAGGCCTATTGAATGCATTCTTGTACTTTGGGAGAGGAAAGTTATGGATAATTGTTTGTTCCTCATCTAAGCAAATTCTCTGTTGGGGTCCATGAGTAATTTTATTTAATGCAGGGAGAAGCTTTTACTTATACTATTACTACTTGATTATAAGATAGTTTTTTATGTTATTGAATTTGTGATTAGTGTTTTATGTATCTACGTCCATTGAAAGGGTTAAATCATGTTTTGGCATATTAAACTGACTTATCCACATAATCATTGTGAAATGCAATATTAATGAAGTTTAATTGATTCTGGTTTCTATGTTTTTCTTAAATGCTTTTGTATATTAATTGGTTATGAATTGTTCTCCCCAGTTTTCAGATTGAAGGGCAATGCCATGCTATGAGTAATTCTTGAGTATCAAACAAATAAATAAACCATTATCTATTAAACAATTTCATTTCGATAATATCAATCATTTAATGATATTATACTGATTTTAAAAAAGAATGGAAACAAAATAAATGATACTAATGTAATTTAAACCAAAGAAACTTACAAAATAATGAAAAACAAATATAAACACTTAACAAAAATAAAAATACAAATTAAAATACTTTATCATTACAATAAACCAAATATGAATTACTTTTATATAACCTATGACGTTTTTTTACCATGAATAACACAATTCAACCCCGATAACCACATTAATTTCCACGTTCAATACAGATAAGTTTATCTTGTGTCCAACCTTATGTGGCCTTGGATCAACAGACCATTTACGTGGCACTCAAAACAATTACACAAAGAATCATGTATGGTCCTTTACATGCTACAACGATTTTAATGTGGAGCTATTTCTACAGAGATTTGATGTGTAGCTATTGCCCTTCAATGCAAATTAGGAAGAATGGAAATTTAATATGTTCAACCTATATCACAATAGGAAAAAAAAAAAATCATAAAATTCCACTGTCGTGTCAATGCTATGCTACGTTTAAATTGGCATTATTCAGGCCACGATATCCACCTCCAACACTCATGTTACGCCATCATCCTCCTCCAATCTCAATCTTTTTATGTTTCATTATTAATTTTCATATAATTTTGTGATTTTCACTTTTTATTTAAATTTTGCTTATTTTCAGATAATTTAATTTTGCTTATTTTCAGATGATTTGAAGAATTGTAAAATGATTAGGTGTCCAATGAAGATCTTGTTAGTCAATTATAAACCGACAGAGATGTCACTTTATTGATATTCACATAGTGTTACAATCTTAAAGACGTCTAAATGGTCACAAGCAAACCCCAACATGTGATCATGTACTTTTTGCACATTGACATCTACTTACTATACATCATGTCACAAAGACCCTCGGAAACCTGACCTTTACAATTTCAATTTGCTACAAAGTCAAATAAGCATATAATTCGTAAATATTTTTTCATCTAATTACAATGGCCCATATAAGCCTATTGGGTTGTGGATCTATAGAGTAAGGTTTATGCAATTGCAAACTGGGACAAAGTATGTCAACAAGACTTGTTGACCAAACATGTATACTTACATTTACTTAGATTCCATACTACAACATAAGGTATTACAATTATATATTATAATAATGGGTAAATACATTTTTATTTTTATGTATATTGATTAATGTAATTATAACTACAATCTAATCCACAAGATAGTAATGTTAAGTAAATTAAAGAATCATCAAATTAGATTTTAATATTTACGCCAAGACAAGTAAAGTGTAGGCTTTTATAGTCATGATTACCCTTCATTCTAAGGGATTATCTCTTTATTGCCCATAGCCTATATCTTGCTTCCTATCTTTAATGATGTTCTCCCTTACATCGAGGGGGTTGTACTTGTATCACAGACAAGTGAACAGATATTAGTTATCTAGGTCATGATATGAAGTAGTAAAAGTATGATAAATAACAATTATTCCACATAATTGTATAACATCTATCTATCCTAATTTTGTCACATCAACATAGAAATATTATAACATCTTTTGACTGAACTGAAATCATATAAATCAAATCAATACCTAATTGTATAAAAACCTATCATTATTAATTATGTTCAATAATGCTTAATTGCAGACAAATGTGTTCAAACCTGACATGAGAAAAAAGAGATGTGACATTTTTTTCATGCAATATACTTCCTACTACCACCTTAAAATCATCATGACATTGGTATATTTTGCCCTCCGAAGTTCTCGTTGTTGGGAGAGGGGGGTGGAAGATAAATCCAAGAACAAACACACCTGTTCTAATTCCACCCGTTAGGATCTTGCTCCTCAGAAAGAGCACAGTATGATTACCAAATATAAGCAATTGAATATGCGGAAATAACCAGAAACACAAGTAACTAGAATTCACCAATAGCACAGAATATGAGAGACAATACACTATCTTGTATTAACACTATACAGAAAAGAATACATCAAAGAGCCGCCACACTCTTTCACCTTACAGAGATTCGCCACACCTCAAGTGTACAGTAATTCTTCTCACACACACTCTCCTACACAAAAAACGGTCCCAACAACCAACTCACACACAGAATTGGTGTTCACCTCACCAACCAGTCAGTAATAACCCTGCCGGTACACCAAGCACTCTATAGCACTTCAAGCTGATCTCTCATGAACCTGCAACCTGCAATTCAAAGACCAAACTTACATGTAGATCCCCAATGAGCTTGCAACAACCTGCAACTCACAGATCTTACAACTAGAAGGAACTCTTCCTTTCTATCTCATGCCTTAAACAATACATGCCAATGGGTCTATAAATAGATCCCTAACTCAAACAATAACTTAGACTCTTAATTTAGACAATTATCCTCGCAGCCCAAGACTCTGGGTGGTCTTAACATGCAAACTCATCGTTCACTTAACTAACTGTCCATGAAACGAACACTTCGGGAACACACAGGCGACCGACGCCGGTCCCTGCTAGTCTGGTTCTGCCGACGTCGGCCGACTTCCTGCCGTCGCCGGTGGCATTCTACACTGGACTCTGCCGACGTCGGTCCTGCTGCCGACGTCGGTTCCTGTAGAACTCAGCAACCATCTGTTCCTCAGTTTGCAAAGGTTGAAGCTTTTAGCTCCATAACCTAACACTCGTTCACCCTTTTTCCTCTTTTTTCTATTTGTGTGCCCTTATCTGATGCAATCAACTTGAATTATGACGTTCTATAGTACACCATTTTTTCGGTCACATCATTGATAAGTGCAATGAGGTACTATTTTCTATGGAATTATCTATATGCCATTGGTCATGCCAATGACATTAGCTAAAATTGAGTTTTGACTTTTAACAATATGATCTATTTTTATAGTTTTCTCATTTTTCATTTTTCAAAATATGAACAAGCAATTTACTTTGCTCGTGCTCGCGAGTACACTTTAAGAAGAAGAAAAGGAATTAAGGATAAATGAATTTTCCCCAAGGGAGACAAGTTAACATAAGGTTTTTGAAGATATTAAGGATGGGATCTAGACAAGAAAGGTTTATCATAGTCTTTGGAATCCCAAATTGTGATTAACTTATGTCTTATTTTATACACCTTGATTGTACTTATAAAAATGTTTCATGAAGTGTAACAAGTTAGGGGGAGATTAATATACTGAAAATTCAACCCAAGGTAAATGACCCCAACCTTATACTATTTATTTTGTACTTTGGTTGGTGTTATTAAATGTTTTTTCTTATGTATTAGATAGTATAGATTAGCATATCTTGTTGCTTCATTGATATCTTGTACATTCTTGTTATTCATAACTCTTTCTTATCAGCGAATAAAATTTTTACTTTGGTTTACAACCTTTAGATTATTTAGGTCATGCTTACTACTTGATCAAACTTCGATTGCTTATATCTCTTACTTGCTATCTAATAACACTTTTAATTGATAAAGTTATGCACCTCATATCTCCTTAGAAACAATATGTAGATCCTTATTTTATATCCCTTCCAACCTCATATATATACACATCTTTTTTTATAGCCTCAGACCACTTTTTGGACTAGTATATTGTGTGTGTTGATGATTTGAGGGAAAAGCATTTTGAGATTTCCACTCCAAACATTGTAGACTAACTCCTCAATACAGTATATTTTAGTGCCCAACTTGAACTGGATTAATGTTATGAGCCAACTCATATCAACGTCTCAAAATATTATGAACAAAATGGATAAGGATAAGAACACTTTTCCTCAAGTTGGAGAAATCGGCTAGTTCAATTGTGATATCAAGGAATCTTTTGAAAGAGTGTACATTAATGGACTTAAAGTTGTAACAAAATTCACTATTGCCACTAAAGCATGACGAAAACAACAAAGAACCTAAGTGTTGAAAAGAATTTATGGGAGAATCATCAATAAATCATTTTGATGCCAAAGATCGCTCCTGAACAATTAATGATAGCAAACATGATTTCTTCTATTGATTAATATTCTTTTGATGAGTGGAACTATGAAGAATTAAGGATCAAGGAATTAAAAAGTGAAAATGGTGTGGTTGAGAAAGGAATCAGAGTATCAAATGATCGTATGTTTAAGCTTGAAGATTTACCTGGAAAATGAAGGCTTTCCTATTTAATACAAATGGAAATTTATAGTCTACAAAGAATGTAAAGGATAAGTTTAGAAAATATGTCAAATAGTATTTGGGATAGGTATGAAGCTTAATTGTGATATGGTGATAAGTTTTCTAGGGCATTTTATTTGATTGATGAAATGAAGAAAATTTGCATTGTATCTAGATTATAAAAATGAGTTCTCAATTTAATTGTATTAATGGAAGATATAGCTTTATACCATTGTTCTTTTTTATTACAATAGGGTGAAAAATGTTTTAAAATGATTTAGAAAATATCATATGGTTATAAATCTTACAACATCTCATGATGCAAGTAATTTTTATTATATAAATTTTGATAACTCTTCACATTCTCAATCAAATGTGGATTCAAACAATAATTCACTAAACAACCAAACAACATTTTAAAATATTTCAAAAAAATATTAAAAAAACTGCAAAATTTATTAAAAAAAAATAGATACATTACCTTTTTATATATTAATTAAAATATATATTTTATTAATTTTATTCAATTAAAAAATTTTGGGAAGAATATTGGAATGAAGATACATTCCTATACTTTGACCTTAATACTTTTTGTTTTAGTTCTTTTTCATGTCATTTTGTGGTCGCCATGGGGAACGTGTTGAAAAAGTTATTCTTCATTTGCAAATATTTGATATTTGAGATAGTTATAAGAAGTTATTTAACTACCTATTTGAAAATTTATCTATAAATTAGTATATATAATTGTGAAGATAAATATTCAAGGGATTTTCGACTCTATCATTTTTTTGGATTTATTATGTATATAATGAAACTTTATGTTGGAGGAATAATTTGAATGAGAAATGAACTTTGATTCTTTATTTTTTTTCAATAAATCTTCATTCTCTTTATTTGGAAGTTTATATTTTCTTTTTCTTTGTTAAATGTACATGAGCTTGTATTTGTAAAATTAAATAGTTTAAGTTTTACATTTAAAAATGAATATGTATAATCCATGTTAAGTTTTAAGTTTATTAAATGATGAATATACATTTTATCTTATTTTTTCAAAAATATTTTGAAGTTTATTTAAATAATGAAAACTTTTCTCAAAAAGAATTTTGAATGTATATTTTTAAAGTTTTATTTTATTTTTTTATTTTTATTTTTTAATCAAAGAAATCTCGTTTTATAATAGAAGAGGGTTTTTGTCTTACATATTGTTAGCAGAAAAGTAATATTTTATTTTGTGACAAAATATTTCTCCACCAATATTTAAAACTATATAAATCATCTATATCGTATATAAAATATGTTCATTTTTGCTTGGTTAGATATAACCCTGGTGCAATGTGCAAGTGTTATAATCAAAAGCTAGTTTTGACTTACTCTCTAAAACTATGTTCAAAATACGTAAGGACACATCCAATTTTGCCTGATGATGGCGCTAAGAGTACTACACTCAAGGGATAGCCAAAGAGTGCGATTTTGTTGGTCTTGTAGACTATATACTATCATTGGGATAGACCCTAAATTATAATTACATTGTATCTTGAAGCACAACAATTTGAGCTTAGTGATCGAGACTTGTGTGAGAATATTATTATTAAATTGTAGTTATCAATCTTGATTTTTAGGATTGTGTGTAGAAATATGGTTACATCCATTCATTGAATAGACCCTTCATAAGAGTACTACGCTTAAAAGGTAGTGCTTGAGCACAAATTTAGTGGCCATCTGCTCTATTTTAGTGTTAGGAGTGTTAAGACTTAGACCTTAAACCTTAAATCTTAAGTCATCTTAGTTGTCTATAAACACATTCGACTACTTCGTAAACCTAGATACTTAAAGAGGCGGGGATGGGAAATAAAAATTATTGGAGCAAGTGAATGATCTAAAAATGAGTCATGTTCTTACATAATTCGCTAAGAACAATTCCTTAACGTTGGAGGGTGGCCTTGAGCGAAAGGTACATGTTTGTGTAATGGATGTCGATAACATAATTAATCAGTCAGGACCTAGTATTGAAAAAATTCATGAGGGACCTAAGGATGTTGATAATGATCACATTTAATATGTTGTTTTTATTGTTTGTTTGATATTGTTTCTCCTTGGTGTGTACCTTTTTTATATTGTAACTATGTTTACATGCCCTGGCGGATGTTATTTGGTACTGCTTTTTGGTGGTTGTAGCTTGTTTGGAGCTTGTATGACTTTGATGTAGGTTTTTGTGGTTTTCTCACTTCTCCAAACATGTAGTCATTTGTAAACGCTCTTTCAATATTTTTAAAAAAAGGGTAAAGACTTCATGTGGAAGTACCATATTTGAAGGGTAGCTACCACTCTTATTCTATGAGTTAGTGTAAAGAATCATAACTTGACATCTATATGTGTTCAACAATAATGCCTTAATGTAAGAATTTTGCACTTAATAATTAACCCTCAAGCTCAAGTTTGATGGAATTACACACTATCAAAGTGTAATTCTAAACATTAAATCTAAATTATTTTTACCATCTTAAAAATACGTCTATCTTTATTTGTTGATAAACCCAATGTGAAAATGTTACACTCAAACACAATTATTAATCATACTTTTATATTTAATAATATAATTTTCATGTCAAACTATTTTACTTACAAAATAATTCTAAAACTAAATTTAGAGGTTTTATATAATAACATAGTGTTATCCTTAAAACAAAATCTGAATTATGTGCAAGAACATATTTATTTAACTTTCATAAATAATTAATATAAAAATATTGTAATTCAAATGAGAACTATCAATATTTATCCAATTCAATGTATAAAAGCCATAAAGTCACATCCATACATTGTTTACATTCACTTCCTTAGATATTTTTAATTTAATATAAGACCTTACAAAAATGGTCCCACCATTTTAAGAAACATTACAAATGGGGACTAAGCATAAAGAATAGACCCACCATGATAGATGACAATTAATTTTGAATACATGACTTAATTATTATTTAAAAAATAAATTTTTAAGTTCATTTAAATTAATAGATTAATATGTTTAAATAAATAAAATTTAAAATATTATAAATAATACAATTTAAATATATAAAAACAAATATGATTATATGAAATTTATATATTTAAAATATTAATTTAAATTTAATTATTTTTAATTGAAAATTATTTAATATATTTAAATTTAATTTTAATTTTTTAAAGTTTAAAATTTTAATTTAACATAATAAATTGTGATTAATTTTAATAATTTTTTTTTCTCATTTTTTAAAGTTCTTTCAATAAATAAATTGCATTTTATAAATACTTTGAATTAGATGGATTAGTAAGGTTGAGTTATCAAAAGTACACAAAAATAGTATTTCATATGACCTAAAAAAACTACCTTTATCTTATATAAGCCATTGAATATGTTAAACCTAAACTCTAAGCAAAGACATACATTTACAAAATAAATATATGAATTCATCTTAATTATTTAATATATCTCCTTAATAACAACTTAAAAAATTGTATTTACCTTATAAAAGGAAACTGTTAAATATGCTAAACCTAAACTAGGGAAATCATCTTAATTGTCCATAAAATACATCCATTACATTAATTAAGATGAAAATTACATTAAATTAAGCAAATGCCCTAATTTCAATCTCAATTTTCAAAGAACATTATATATATCAAGATAAAAATTACATGAGTTATCCAAATATCATAATTGAGTTTATGTTAATAAGAAACTCTTCATAACCCAAAAATAACTAAATCCTTTGTGACTAGTGAAGCACCTCCCTATGGCCCATTGGATCATCTGTGAATATTTTAGCATGACTAAATCCTTTGAAGATAAACAAGGGATTTTACCCATAAGATGGTACACTGGTGAAAATGAACCTTGATTCTACATGTGTAATAAGTTGGGATTGTATGACCCAAACCATCACTGTGAGACATCCTCTCCCACACCCTGGTTCCTCTAGTCAAACTTGGGCCAAGGTAACTAAAGAGTCCTTAAAAGACTTGACAAGGCTCTTCTTTGCGATCAAAACATTTTCTCCTTTGCCTAGAGGGATGATAGACATGTCAGTGTGATTTTGGATGTCCTTTTATCTAACCACCAGCAAATCAAATTTTATGTAGAATGGTCTACTCCTCCAATCTAAAACTACAACCACCAATTTTATCTCAGCACATCCATTTACAACATGCTCCAACCCTTGCCCATATAAAACAAGTGTGGAACTTGGTCCCCTGCCCCTCTAGAGATTCTAGGTGGATTGATTGGTGGGAGACATCGCCCCGTACCACCACTTTTCTCCACTACTTTGGCAAATAGGGTTTGATCATAAAAAGAGCTAACTCAGTGTCTATGAGAGAATTCAATTGTCTCTCTCAAAAGCTGAAATAGGCTCCCTTGGATGGGTTGTTGCAAACCAGAGCGGCAGAATTAAGACATCATATCCCACTAGCAGAACTTCATCAAGTTCACGGTTGTCAGAGTCAAGCTTGCATTCATTGGCTTAAAGTTAGGGATCGAGTCTCTAAAGAGTTCTTCAATAAATTAAGAGCTCATAATTCCATTGTACAAATAAACGTTGTTAAGAGTGTACTACTTGTCTCCCATGAATCTTTCAAGTCTTTGTTAAACACTACAAGCAAGTATTCCAAGCTCAACCCTCTAATAATTCTCAACGAATGGCTATAAATAAATGCATTGATGTTGTTACCTGTAGGCTCTCATGTAGCCAAAAAGTGGAATGTGATAAGCTCCTTTCTATTGAAGTCTTTTATCAAGCTACCATGGGTATGGCTCAAGATAAAGTCCCATGTATTGATGGCTTCCATTGTAAATTCTATCAAGCCCTTTGGCACTGTGTGGGACGTGACCTTCAGAAAGTCTATTTGAAAGTTATGACCAAGAATTCTCTAGGCAAGATCATTAATAAAGGTAATATTAAATTCATTCCCAATGTTGGGGACCCTACATTTATCACCAATTAGAAACTCTTCTGAATATCTCATATAAGATAATTGTCAAAGCTTTAGGCCTCTCGAAATCAAACATCTCTGCCCCCTTATCGTCAATCCTAAACAAATTGGTTTCATCTAAAGAAGATATATTTTGGACAATATTATTGTTGTGTCGAAAGGAATGGGATGGGCTCGTGTCTCTAAACAAAAAGTTTTGTTCATTAAAATACATATTGAAAAAACCTATGATAGAATTGAATGGCCATTTATCTTAGCCATGTTGCAAGTTATTGGGTTTGGTCCTAGATTCATTCACTCTATTGAAACCATCTTCCAAGATGCCTCTACTTGTCTCACTATTAATGGCCACGAATCTGAGAGTTTTGGTCTATTTCAGTGCATTAGATAGGCTTGCCCTCTTGCACCCTCCGTTTATATTTTAGCTACTAAGGGTTTCGGCTATTTATTGGGAGATTATGCTTCCATCGGTCTTGTCAAAGGTCCCGATGTCACCTCGCTTCCAACTCTTAAATGGGCATTTCACAAATGACTCCTTTCTCATGCTTCAAGAGGAAGAAGTTGTTCAGAATGCTATGGAATGTTTGCAGATCTTTTGTTTAGCCTCTTGCTTCAGCATTTGGTAGAACAAGGCTCAAAGTTATAGACAATGCTATGGTCCCTACCTAGCTAGTTTCAGATCTATCAATGGCACAGGGTTGTCCATGGAGAGATGTTCAAATTCCTAGGTATTCCTTTTGTCTTTCGGGGTTCTCAAGTTGATCTTTGGAACTATGTTATTCTCATATTGGAAAAAATATATCTTATTGGATTATCAAACCCTTTTAGTTAGCATATTTCAGATTTGTTCTAAAATTCTTGTGGCCAAACATGTTTATTATTCTTCTCGTTGGGCTCCTTCCAAAACAACCTACAAGAAGCTCAAAAAACTGCTTACAGACTTTGTTTGGGCCAACTCTGAAGGCAATAAAGGTTTCCATAGAGTTCCCTGGGAGATTTGTTGCCAACCTAGAGAAACTAGAGGATCGAGTCTTATTGATATTGCTAAGCAAGGTCTCACCCATTTGTGCCAAATGGATTGTTAAAACACTTGAAGGGTAAGGGGCTTGGAAATTTCTCCTCTAACACTGCATCTCATCTGGGAACCCTTTTTGCAGAAAAATTTGGCAAAGCCTAGGGTTTCAGAACTTGCTTATTACCCCAATCCCAGTTAAAATTATGTGTGTTTGTGGTCAAAAGAATATGGAAGCACTGGAAAACAATTAAGCCATGGCTAAGGTGGAAAGGGGATGGTTTGCAGACTAGTCTTTCCATCAATGATCATTTACTCTGGTGGTCCTCAACGATCACTAACAATGAGAAACCCTTGGCGAAAATCCCTAGAGTCTAAGCTCTTTGGCTTTTTCATAAGGGTATTTGAGTCCTGGGGGATATTTTTTACAAGTGTTTTAGATCTTGGCTCAACCACCCTGAGCTAAAAAACAAATTCAAATTAAACACTCTGGGATTTGAATCCATTTCTAAGATCTAGATTGCTGCTCCAGACTATGTTTTACACAAAATTGGTGTTGAAAGATCTCCCAAATGGTGGAAAGACTAGAATTAGGCTATCTCCACCCTCGTGCTTTGGTATCAACTCTAGTTTGGTTAACAATGGCTCTCTCCCAACAGTGATCCTTAAGAGATGCTCAATAAACGATGGAATACTAACAACTCCCCCTCCTTTTGGAATAGGATGTCCCAGATTGTTTACTCAATTGTGTTGGAACCCAAAAAACACATTTTTGCCTTGTGCATTCTATGAAGGTCTTCCATGGGAGATGGGGCTCTCCCAATGGTGTTCCCCCTCCTGGATGCCCTGTTTGTGGCCATTCCGAGTCTCTAAAACACATCTTATTTTGTACTGGAGCTCAGGGTGCTTGGGAATGGATTCACTCTCTTTTTAAGCATTTTTGACCGGAGCCTTTTTCTTGGAACATTGTCCTCTTATGGGACTTTGCTCTCTTCCCGACAAGATACAAGCAAATATGGCATATTTTATGAATTGGAATTCTTTTTACTATTTGGAAAGATAGGGATGCAACAATATTTGATAAAGACTACTTTAGACAAAGTTTTTACTATTGCTAACAAAATGTATGTTCTATTTAATGTAATATTACAAATTCAAGTGCAAGGCCATAAAGTTGCCCTTGAGGTTGGGCATTTTCGTACCCTTATGGGCCATTGGGGTAACACCGCTTGCACTGTCAGCTAAGTACCTCCTAAGGCCCCTCATGATTCCCAAAAAAAGAGCAAGAGCTCAAGGGACATATGAAGGGCAGCCTTCACCCCATGTTAATGTTGGTCAGACTAGGTTAAATCCTCTAGGCAAAGATGCTCAAGGGAAGTTCCTCAAGGTGGTCTTTGTAATCTCATCCCCTCGTGGGCAGGGTGAGGAAGGTGAAAAAAAAAAGCAATAAAAAGATGGATGTAGCATCCCTGATATCTCTCCCCCTCATAGAGGACGCTAGGGAGACAAGGCCAATAGCCCACCACCCCCTATAGAGCTGGTGGCCCATGTTGTTTTATTGTCATTGTTGTTTCTTCTATATTGTAATGCTGATGCCACTATGGTTGCAACTTAACCGGGGTTTTGATTCTCGAGGCTTGTTTTAAACCGGTGTTTGTGTGTTATTTTCTTGGGGTGTGCTCTCATACTACCCATCTTTTTAGAGAACGTGTAATATGTTTCTCAAGTAATATATGAAATGTTTCGATCAAAAATAACTAAATTAAGTGTTAAAATATAGCCTGAATTTAACATATATGTCTGAAATTGCCTGTGGAGTTGATGTTTTTATTTGCCGAAATCAAGAATTAGGTAATCAAAACATGTTAAGAGGGTTCAGTATTTGGTTTGTGGATTCATTTGAACAAGCAAGGCCCAAGTTCGATTCCCCAGTCCAACCCTTGGGATGCCTTAGATCGGCTCATTTAATAAATTTTGGAAGATCGGTACAGGACTGAGATCCCTTCCAATAAAAAAGAAAAAATAACCAGTACACTAAAATTCATTCCAATAAAAAAAATGTTCAATGAGAGTCTTATTTTCCGTAATATATATTTAAAAGGTTGTTAGACATTTCCTTTGGTTTTTTCTCCACTAGTGCTGGCAAAACAGTTTCTCCCTGTTATTTTAGCTTGCAGATAAATTATCTTTCCTTCCATCTTGCAGGTTGGATAGGATATATTAATTCTGCCCTTTCAAATGGTTTTTAAATATCCATGGGGGCATCCCCAATCCAGTATGTTAGATAAGAGTCTTATTTTCCGTAATATATATCTAAAAGGTTGTTAGACATTTCCTTTGGTTTTTTCTCCACCAGAGCTGGCAAAACAGTTTCTCCCTGTTATTTTAGCTTGCAGATAAATTATCTTTCCTTCCATCTTGCAGGTTGGATAGGATATATTAATTCTGCCCTTTCAAATGGTTTTTAAATATCCATGGGGGCATCCCCAATCCAGTGGGCCTTAAGGAACACCTGAAAAGATGCGCATTGGTTTAAGGTCACATGTGTACAACCTCCTCAAAGGCATGAACCCCTGCTACTGGGGCAAAAAATCAGCGCTAAAACAGCCAGCCAGTTCCTTCTAGCCACAGTAATCGTTAGAGCACAGTCGAACAAAATCTTACAATCTAGAAGGTTTGATTCAGGCATTCTCAAATATTCAAACCACTGCATTACTCTTAATGCAAGCTTGCCTTGGAAACTATTTGATTTTAGTTCGAAAAGAACAAGATATTACTGGATACAAATTTTCTTGCTAATTACAACATAAGAAAGAATACAATCTTTTAAGAACTATTGATTGATTCTCATCTATTGAAATGCTCAAGCCGCAGTCTGCGCAGTTCCTCTAAAGACAAGTCACGAGCGCCAATTGAGGTTCCTCTTTGCAATGGTGGAGCTGAAGGGCTGAAATCAATATCTCCTCGTCTTGTACCACACATTTCACACACTTCTAAATGTATATTGTTGTCAAAAGTACAAATGGAACAGCGCCAAACTGCACTGACATTTTCAGCTCTACTACCTCCAGTTGAACGCGGTGCTCTTCTACCACCCACAGTTCCACGACCAAAGGTACGCCTTCTGTACCGATTTAAATAACCTTGAACTAGTCTGAGGGGCAAACCCATAACCCAAGTAAATTTCCTCAGAATTGGAGTGAAAGGATTGCTACGAGAGAAGAATCTCCTAGACCAGAGGTAGAGAAGTCCTGCAATGATACCACTAAGGTGGCCAAGGAAAGAAACACCAGGAACAAAAATTTGTATAAGTATTAACTCTGCCCATGCAGCATGTCGTGCTGGAACAATCAGTCCATACACATTAGTGTAATCTGGGGAGGTTGAATTGAGAATCACTTTTAAAGCAAACAGCACAGCTGAAAATCCAACTGAGCATTCAGAGGTGAAGGAATATGGATAATCAAAGAATGTTGCAAGAATCTTTGCAAGGACCACCTCTATCCCGTGTGACATACCAAGCAACACAATGACCATAGAAGCAAATTCGGTGCTTCCCATCATCCTTTCCAATTGAATTCCCTTCCACAACAAAGAGAGCATATTATATACAAGATGCGACTCATCCACATGGTAAAAAGCTGAAAAAAATAGCCGTTTAACATCCCAGTTCTGCAAAAACCAACCAGTCAATCAGTTCCTGTTACACAAGAACAGCATTCACATAAAAAGTGCTTGTAAACAAAATATTACAAAAATCATTTCCTGTTTATCCAATGGAAATAAAAAAAGGTGTTATAATCTAAAACTTTATCAGACGCTGCAGTTTATTGCCATTCAAAATATCTGATATCTGAATTATCCTTTATCGAAAGATATGATTCGTTAAGAGGGGTAAAAATTTCTTACGTGATGGTCCACTGGACTAAACCTGCCAGATTGAAAAATGCATGAAGAGAATTGACACAATCTTGAAATTGGAAATATCTTATATTAATGATTCGCTAAGTAGGATTACAGCAGAAAAAACTCACCTCTTCTTGAGATAAGAAACATTTGTAAGGAGGATAAATAAATATTTTCCTACAATATCGTTCTTACCAGTTGCCACTTTCAAAAACCCTCCTACTTGAGTCCCCCAAGGTCACATTGAGAGAACTAAACCCACTATCCTCGTATTACCAGCAATAGCCATTCATGACACATTTGACGAATATTTTACTAAAGCAGGGCTCCCAAATCAAATTTGAGAAGTTCTCCAATGAACTTAAAAGTATAAGATGCATAACCCAGAAAATCAGCTTCTTGAAGCATTGGCGAAAAAAATGATTGAGAAAAAAAAAAATTGAACAAAGGTTTACAATTTATGAACAACAAAATGAATCATTCATCATTGAAAGAACATTACAGAAGCGCAATATCATCTTCACCTGACAAGAAAATTTTGAGTACAGTTGAAAGTATATTACCAACAACCATAGCCAGTAAATACATGTATATAGATTTCTTATAACCTTCTGATAGGTTCTATTATTTTCTTATATCAAATGTTTTACTTGGTGTTACTGTTACTCATCATTGTTTGATCCGTCATCAGATCCAAGCTCGCATTAGCGGTTTGTGTGTTATTTCCTAGCAACCACCTAACACAAAAGCATAGCCACTATATCAATTTATAGTCCAAAATGCTTCAGCCTTCAATCTGTGGTCATCACTCTGCACTTCCAGATCTGAAACCTATACAAGCTTCTGACACTCCATCAAGCTTGATTCAATGAGGATGTCATCACCCCTAGGCCCTATAGAGGTAGAGTCCTATGACCTGACGTACCTAGACATCCTAACAATGCTCCATAAGGCTGTTATTGCCCCGGTAGAGATAGAATATTGTTCACCAAGACAACCATGCATATTAATTCAAACAATAGATGTACCTAAAAGTCATGTTGACCTATTAAAAAGCTGTTCTTTGCTATCTTCACCCTCATTCTCTGCCCTTGCTCTTTCACATAAATGTTGCTTTTGAACTTCATCTTTCCTTTGCCAGTTACTTATTTCCATCTCTTTTCCCTTGAGCAGATCAACTGCTTTTGACTGTGCAATATATGACCTGAATTGTTACAATAGCAATAAGCTTTACTGTTTATTTTTCCCTTTGCTTTTCCTTCCTTCTTTACAAGAGGGTTGGTTCTCCTACCACTGTCTCGTCAGTGCCCAAAAGCTTCTTTTCTGCAAGAGGGTTGATATCATGTTTTCTGAACTTTGTGTTGATAATTGACCAAGTGTAGAAACAAGGTTATTGTATCTGGGAGCTATACTCTTAAACAGCATGCTTTCATGCTGTCCTCAACTCCACTGTCACGATGTTTCAAGCATAGTCTTTAAACTCATACATGGCAGCCCAAAATTTTGACCCATACTTGGGACTCGGAATTACTTGGCAACGTTAGTACTATTTTAAAAAATTATAGAAATTCATAAAATAAACTGAAATAACATGTAAAACACATTAAAAAACTGAAATGAATGTAAAGAACACATGACTATGGTTTTTATTAGTTTTCGACCAAACAAGAGTACAATGCTCAGTTTTAGACAAAAAGAAAAGTACAATGCTCAGTTGTGGACAAAAAGAAGAGTACAAGGCTCATAGACTAGTCATCAATGCACCATAAAAACATTTTCCAACTCCTCTGCCATGCCCTGGAAGTGGAAGGTAAAGATTCCTCCTCTGGGACATCATCTAGCAGTCTAGCAGGCTTCTTTCTCTCTCCTCACTAGGGTGAGGTCCGTGGATGTATAGCTTTTGGACTGGCCCTCAATATCAAAACCTGCGGGCACCCTTGGCATCAAACCTGCAAGACTAAATCACGATCAAATAGATGGATTCAGGCTGTGATCTTCACATGATTAGATGGCAATGATAAAATTTCCGGTGGAAAGTTGTAGAGCAGAAAACCGCGATAGAAAAAATAACAGAATGGTGTTTTTTTAACCCCCTAATCGTTATGTTCTGCCACTTGCTGGGTCGGGGTCCGGTCAACACCTGCTACCCGTGTTTTTCAGTAAGTAACCGTGGTTAGTTACTCTCCAAAAACTGTGGGTAACAGGTATTGACCCAGCCCGCAGTAAGTTGGCTGGAAAACCATTTAGCAAAATAATTATGCTTACCCGCGGCTAATAAAGAGGTTTCAAGAGTCAGATCAATATGTTTATGTGCCCTGTTGTGACATTATTTTCCATGTTTAACCTGAAGAACTGCTTCATCGAGATAAATTTTGCATTTTGTGTTTTTGTCCCAATTCTTTTTATTAGTTCTTCTCCAAATTCCATTTGAAGATTTGTCTAAATCTAGCAAGTGCAATTGCAATTCTGTGTCTGCTATTTATAAACCAATCATAGATTCATCATTCATCTATTCATCGGATGTTTTAGAATTACGTCACTTATTACACACTCCAATAAACACAACTTATTACATATACAGAAACAGGTGCGGGAAACTGCAATTTTCTGGGGACCCCAGGATACATTACACTAAGCATATATCCATACAAAAATTATTAAAATAAATTTAAAAACTACATAAATATATTAAAAAATAGAAATATATTGATAGGACCTGAAACTAACTGACATTTTAAGATATGGCCAACTATGCCATGAAATGTCCAGATATGGTACAGATACAAATATGCTATGACATATCCCGCACATATGGCATGCTTGGATCAGTGGATGTATCTGACACATATCTGGGCCATATGTGTGCCCGTATCCATTTCAGATATGCTATATGGCACCCTTCCTAAGCGTATCTGGTGACAGATTTTCATTTTCCAGGTGTGAGTTAGATACATTAAATTTTTCAATGGTTACGTTTGCTTCAATTTCTATGAGATAGAATTTTTGCTTTATTACATCTACTATAAACTTGCGTTTTCTATAAAATAAAATGATCTTCTGCAGTTTTTTATTTTATTTTAAACTTAATTCTTCAGCAACTGAAATCTGCAATCACCAGAATTAATCACTACTTTGTACACTATCATTCTATCTTGCTACACAATTGCCCCTGCAACATTGACTGCAATACACCACACATTTTTGCGCCTTCTGTTAAAATAATTCAGTGTTCCTCAATAGAGGGTTTTACAAAGTACATTTCTTAGAAACCTTCTGAATGCTTCTGCATATTCAAAACTGTCACAACCATAATTTCAAGTTACCTGGACGATCTCTGCCTGTCTCTATTTCATATACTCTAAAAGAGGCACAAGAACTTGCAAATATTTGTATATTTCAGGCTCTGCAAATACTCGGCTTAAATGGCATGTAAGATCTTTGCAATCAAAAAAATGTTAGGGCCTACTTTTGTCACAGCTTCTAGCATGATACTTTCCACAACTATTGGTTGCATTCGGCAACTCTGAATAAGTAATAAGACTCCAAATTATGGACATTGTAAAGAGTCATCAATAAGAAGAAAACTCAATATAGTAGCTGTCTGGAACAATCACAAAATAGAGCACGAATGGGATGACCTGCTTGAAAACATTTCTACAACAGAAATTTATCAATTCTCCTTCAAACAGCATCTATATAAAACAATTCAAGTCCAGTAAATGGTGTCTTCGGTATTTTGAACAAAAACATTCTTCTTCAATCTGCTACACATTTTATTTTTGACTATTTCTACAAACAAATTTATCATATAGGGCCCGGAAAAACTATTATAACCAAAGCACAGTGATTGAGAAGCGTCTAGAATATCAATTCAATTTTGTGCTACATCTGCAATGCTGATAAATCCATTTCATGTCCCTCGTAGAAATCCTTTCTCATCATTCTTCAATGGTAATATTTTGGCTTCATTCAGATGTCAAAAATCAAGGGTTTAAGAAATTCTGAAATTCAAACCAGGTTCAAGCATCTTCTGCTGCATTCACTGCTAATGGCAGAAATCTGAATTTAACACAGCAAGTTTTGATTCTTCCAGAGCATGTGATGTAAGTAGACTACTTACATGGTCTTCTATAAAGCTCTTTCCTATACCAATTCCAAGAAACACACAATCAACTTATTACATATCTCATTTTCTATACCAATTCTTTTATTGGTATAGGTCTTCTATATTGTTATCGGTCCGCAATACTCTCCAACACATATACTATTCAAAGAACTCAGACTCTTCATATCTTTAATAAGATGTTTGATCCCTTATAGACATTATACAACCTGATACTCAGACTCAAGATGCTTGCTTCCACGGCCCTTGACTGTCAATACAGAAAAACAGGATTTTTGGCCTTAGATCTGACTTGTTCTACTTTAGTCTTCACAACTGAGACTACTTGTACTGTCAAAAGATGCTAACAATTCATTTGCCACTATTCAATCCAATCAATAAGCTTCACCTTGTCAATAAAAACTTAATATTTGAAAAAGACAATAAAAACAGGGTTCTAGGTCCTATAAACAGGACTGCAGACAGGATTCCTTAGTATCTTACAATGCTGTGATATCCAGTCCTTGGAATTGGCTCAAACATTTCATAAACAACCTGTTTCAACCATCCATAGAGTTTCAAACACTTTGATTTAATCCTCTTGAAATTATGTTCTTCTTTGTAGCTTTGAAACAAGGTTTTTGGGCTTACTAACAGGTCCGTTGACTAAGAAACAGGGATAACTCTTTCCCTAGATGATTAAAAGTTAAAACCTTGGCAATCACTACTAACACTTCACATGCATCATGGTACATCTCTCCCACAAGTTTCTGACGTTTTATAGGACTAGATCTCAAGTTATAAAGGATTTGATCCTCAAACCTCTGTTTTAGGCCTAATTATACAGGCCTGCAGACCCTGCAACTAACATAACTCTCTCTCAAGACACCCTATCAGCTTTAAAACACCTTCATTACCTTGCAAATGCTTATTTCTAGCTCCCTTCCAAGTTTCAATCAATTAACATTAGTCCTCTAGGAGTTATGTTCACTTTTGTACTGTCAAACAGGGTCTAGACAATAGCACACAGACCAGTTGACTGAAATTTCGACCCTTCTCCCTCTACAGGGTCTTATAATTCATGAAACCGATTCCATTCCTTCAATAACAATCCCTTCTTCCCTTCTATGAATTTTCAGAACATTTGGACGGTACAAACTCAAGATATGACTGTTTTTGTCTTCTAGAACCCTGAACTACGGTTTACCAGTCTGTCTCAGGCCGAGAGCAGACAAAAGTGAATAATTTAAATCGTATGACCTTCTTATGAGTTCTTTTAATCAAATCACGTTGATTACGACCTATTCTTATCTGAGCAATCACGTTATAATCTTGAATGATCCACAAATAAGCAAAAAGACTTATTCTGTCTGACTGCATGTTACTGTATTATATCACAGGCCTGTAGTTGAAAATTACCCCAAATCATCATAGAATGAACATCAATAGGCAATGAATAATTGATCCAAACATATTACAAGGTTCCCTTGAGCAGGTAACGATCAAACAAACATTCTTCAAACTCAACAACCCAAAAGGATGTGAAGATATTTCTTCCTATCAGACTGTATCAATGAACACAGAATTTCTAGACCTCTGCAACTTCAAAATATTCATGGACATGTAAATAGGATTCCAGAACATCAGGAATCATTCATTGACATAAATAAGTCTTAGATTGATCCAAGTCATAACAAAGTTCCTTGTCTTTATTGATGCATCTTCAATACTCGTATACAATTCCTGCAGTCTGCCACAAGCTATTGACCTTTGAGACCTGCTACTCACTTCTCATTCATCTCTCCTACGTACTCCTCATCTTTTATACTTGTCTTGCTCCTTACCTGTTGTTTTAAGCCTCATAACTTTTCTAAACTTGTATTCTTCTTTTTTCATGTGCAAGATTCTCTCAACAACATGCTTTGTTTAATCTTCTCCTTGAGTTTGAAACAATTTATTGTAGGATAAGACAAATAAAAGTCCTAAGACTTCATCTACGACCTTAATAACATCCTTACAAACAAGAGCATGACCACAATTTGTTCTAGACTAAGAAAAGACCCCTCCGAAATACATTACAAATTTGAATTTTCAAAATATGGCTTTTCAGCAGGAAAATGCAATATTGCTCTAAAGAGCAATGTTTGAACCCCCACTGACTTGGATCCATGCAAAATGACCTAACAAGACATTTCATGACCTTACTTGACCTATAAACAAATATTTACATAAGTTTTTGTTGATGCCCCTGCATTAGCATGGATAATGACTACAAACATCATTCTTCTGGGATATAATCAATACAACACTCACATTCTCCTCCTCTTCATAGAATCCATCTATAAAGTTATTGACCTCCAGACCTAAAACCATATTAAAAATCAAAAAATTAATAAGAAGTTCATAAGAACTAGAGAGCTGCACAATGAATGATTCATAAGGCACAACCCTTGCTGAAGGTTTTGCATATGGGGTAGCAAGCTAAGTGGGATTAATAAATTTTATCAGTTAGGGAACTCTATAATGAATGGTTTATAAGGCACAACACTTGCTTAAGGTTTTGCAAATGGGGTCACAAGCTAAGTGGCACTGATTGTGGGGGAAACTCCATGATTAAACGCACTTGAGCAGGAGTAATATTGGGATGGGTGCCCTGGGAAGTCCCAGTACTTCATCCCTTTGAGCATCACCTATGTGCAATGAGTGCTGAGAGGACCATTCAAAATCAAAATATGGGTCACTGTAGATTGACTCAAAACTACACAGCTGAATCCCGATATCATATCACATAAATAAGAAGTATTTATTATGGGAGAGCAAATATTTACAATGACCTTCGTTTTTATATAGTCAAAGCTCAACCACCCAACACTGACTGTTGATCATGTGACCAACTTTAACATTTGAGCATTATCACCTAGAAATACATGTTCAAAAATTATCAATACACTGTCTAAAGTTAACGGATAGGACTAAATATCAGGCCCAAGTCATGGTGTGAATTTTCACTAGAACCTGCAACAGTTTCTCCAAGAAGCATTCAGTTTAGTTACATTACCATATTATCCTTGAGTCTTTCTCCATGACAACCTTGTTTCTAGTTAGACCTACCTGTTTTTCATTATAAATTTTTTTTTTTAATTTGGGTAAACTTACAGCATTCTTAGCAAGAAACTTGGGTTGAAGAATGGAGCATCCCCATTCCCATCTCTCTCGGTGACTAATATAAAATGTAATATAGTTGTATTCATATTCATATACACCTAGAAGCCCTTGTCACTATCACCGTCCCTATAGCCACATCCCATGTGATGCAATCACAGTTGGTGGTCCAATGAAGTACGGACTTAGACCATGCAGCCTATGAGTCCAACATAAAACAATAGACCGCAGTCTGTGCGGAGAACAATATGCAACAAAATATGATATTTATTGAATTCAAAAAGGAAATGTTACAACTTGCACATATCACACACTTCCAGTCAGATTATAGACTTCCAATCTACTTGCTGAATTTTCAGCAGTCTTCTAAGGGTTGCACTATACCCTCTCCCTCTACTCAGACTTACAGCTTGCCACAAATCTCTGCTTGAACCGAGCTTGGTTCTCTGGTTTGGCTACCCACTTGCAGATCTTGCTAACTCACAATCTTTGCAAAGATCTTCTATATCTGCCAGCTCTAACAAACTATTCAACCAATAGCTACCTTGAGCTTCAATCTAACCTCTCCACAATGACGCTTACACCTGATATAGGCATAAAAACAAGAAGCCATTACAGAAGTTGTAACGATTCCTTTTTCCAGTTGTCAAATAACCGTCATCATCATTGACTCTTCAAATTCCATTTAGTTACAATCTGCAGGTTTTCAGGACCGTTATACTCCAGCTTGCTCTAAGACTTGTCACTGATGCATGACACTGACCTGAATGACGCATGCCATGACAATGGAGCCACTTAGCAAGAATGACCATATTCCACTTGTCATTGCAAATGATGTGAGATCAATATGTACACCAGCTGCGCAGAAGGATCTCTATATAGCTTGTGCAGAAATAGCACTTCTTTAGGAAGTTCGCAAGAACTCTAGCGCACAATAGATGGTGCACAAATCTCCAAAGTCGCAAGCTCAAGCTGTATCTATCACAAACAAGATACAAATCTAGTTCTTAAGAATATGTGCTTGTGCTTTCATTACTTCTTTGTCCCTCATGATAAGGGTACAAATCTACCACATTGAAAATGGGCAAAATATCTATTCCATCCGACAACCCTTTCTCGTATGCGTTGGATGCAAACTTCCTTAACACTTTGCATGATCCAATCTTCTTCCACTTCAACTTGTCATGTGTTCCTTTTGGGAACCTCTCTTTCCTCAAGTGCACTAAGACCATGTCACCCACTTGAAAATCATGCTCCCCTCTTAAGATTTGTGCACTTGTTTTATTGCATAGTACTCCTCTCCATATGTTTGCACACTTGCTGGTATATGTCTCGCATATACTCAGCAAAATATTCTGCTTTTGCACTCTTCTTTCTCTTATCTCGGAGGTCATGCAATTTGTCGACTCCGCTTGGAATACTTCCATAAACAATCTGAAATGGTGCCCTTCCAGTGCTTCTGTTTACCAAATTGTTACAGGCAAATTCAGCCTGTCCCAAGACTGAGTCCCACAATCCCGGCTTTGCTTCAACCACACATCACAACAAGTTACCAAGATTCCTATCAACCACCTACGTCTGACCATTCATCTAAGAATGATATGTTGAACTGAATTGTAGCTTGGTGTATCCAGCTTCTTCCACAATGTCCTCTGGAACTGCCTAGAAACTTTTGAATTTTTGTCAAATACTATGTTGTGTGACAATCCATGCAATCTCTCCACTTCCCTGAAAAACAAATTAGTTATATGTGTAGCATCATTAGTTTTCATGCATGCAAAAAAATGAGACATTTTAAAAAATCTATTTACAATCACGAAATAGATTCATGGCCTTTCTGCGTTATAGACAATCCTAAAACAAAGTCCATGTTGGTATGTTGCCAAGGTGTCTAGGTAATAGGCAGTGGTTGATACAATCCTTCATTTTGACTTCTTCCTTTTGCCAAATAGCAAATTCTACACTCTTGCATATATTTGGGCACATCCATACTCATCTTTGGCCAACATTTATTCTCAACCAGCTGCACAAATGTTTTGTCATTACCAAAATGACCAGCTAGTTCTCCACTATGCTTCTCTTTGATTAGATTTCCACACATAGAGCCTCTAGGTATACACAATTGTTTTCTTTTGAACAACCATCCTTCTTGTAGGAAATAATATAACCATGTTTTTCTGTCCACACTCAATGGTTCTTTCCATGTGTCCTTGAAATCCTCATCTTCAGTGTACAACCGCTTCATAGAATCAAAATCCCACTACTTCCACTTGCATCTCATCCAACAAAAGACACCTTCTACTCAAAACATTTGCAACTCTAATAAACTTCCACTCATATGCTTCAACACAAATGAATAACTATGCAGATATTCAACCCACTTCATATGTCTTATGTTTAACTTACCTTGACTATCTATGAATTGCAGTGCTTGATCGTGTGTGTAAAACACAAACTCCTTGGGCAATAAGTAATGCCTCCACTTCTTGAGTGCTCGCACTATGGCATAAAACTCCTGATCATAAACTTAATATTTATCTTTGTGTCATTCAATTTCTCGCTGAAGTAAGCAATAGGCTTACCTTTTGGACTCAACAAAGCTATTGTTGTGCCACTTGCATCATAGACAACCTAAAATACCTTGTTGAAATTAGGAATGCCAACATTGGTTGTCCAATCACCTTCCTCTTCAAACTCTAGACGCTATGCTCTATTTCTGTTATCCAGACAAACTCTTTCCTATCACCTCACATTGCTTTTGTGATAGGTAAGCACGTCCCATTGAAGTTGTGAATAAACTCCCGTAAAAAATTGACAATCCATGGAAGTTGTGCACTTCAAACATGCATCTAAAAGTTTGCCACTAAATGATAGCTCTCACCTTTTTTGGATCCTATCTTCAATCCTTGGGAAATCACAAACCACAATTACACCCACTCATCCTTCATGAAGCCACACTTCTTCATATTATCTAGCAACTTCTCTTCTTGCAACTGCTGCAACACTTGTCTCAAATGCATCAAGTGTTCTTCCTTTGTCCTGCTGAAAATCAATATGTCATCCAAACACACAATGACAAACTTACCAAGGAAAGGTTTCAGCACTTCATTCATGAGTCTCATGAATGTGCTTAGTGCATTAATCAGCCCAAATGGCATGATCAACCACTCATATAATCCCTCCTACATTTTGAACACAGTCTTCCACTCATCACCTACCCTATTGTGGATTTGGTGATACCCACTCTTCAAGTCAAATCTTTGTGAAGAACTTCGCTCCACTCAAATAGTCCATCAAGTCATCCATTCACGGCAATGGTTATCTTATAGATGGCTTTGGAATCAATGCAAATCCTCCACTTTCCTCCTTTCTTTGGTGCTAGAATTACTAGAACTGCAGATGGGCTCAAACTTTCTCTTATCAACCCTTTATCTAACAATGCATGTACTTGCCTTTGCACCTCTACATTCTCCTTGAGCAGTAGCCTATATACTAATTTGTTTGGCAAAATGGATACCAAAATCAGATCCATGTAATTATTTATGTTGTTGATGGGCAGTAACCCAAAAGTGGATCATTAAAAATGATCTCTGCAAACTCATCCAACAACTCTTCCACTACGCACGGAAGTGCTTCCCCTTCTCTTTCCTTCCCAACTTGCACGCGTTTGGGAATGAAAGCATAGCATGCCTTCTCCTTCACTTCTTTCAAGAATTGCTTCCCCAAGACCAACAAAATCCTTGGACTACCCTCCACCTCTTCACTTTTGTCCTTCAAAGGATTCAGAGAGTAAGTCCTACCATCCTTCACCAAAGTGTATGTATTTGCACACCCATCATGTTGCACCTTCCTATCAAACTACCAAGGCCTTCCTAGTAACACATGGAATATGTCCATGGGCATCACGCACATCACTTCATCCTCATATGCACCGATCTAGAAACTTATCAAACATTGTTCATTAACCAAAATCTAATGTCCCTATAGCAACCACAATACCTTATAGGAATTTGGATGCACAATCCTCTTCAGACCAAGCTTCTCTACCATCTCCTTAAAAACAAGATTGTGAGTGCTACCACTATCAACAATAACCTTGCATCAATTACCTTTAGCCTTGCAAATGGTTCCAAAAATATTCTTCCTCTCCATAGCACGTTCTCCTCTTTCATTGTTTCAAGTTTCAACAACACCCTCTTCATCATGAGAGCTTCTCCACATCTTGGCTCTTATGTGTTATTGACTGACGCAACACTCTCCTCATCCACATTTGCAATATAGTTATTTGCCTCGTTTCTTCTCTTGCCATCATTATGCACATGTGGCCATTCAAATGTTCTATGCCATGTTTCACCACAATCTGAAGCATCTACCCATGAATCCTCTACCTCTGGTGGGGTATCCCCTACCTCTTTAAGCAATACTGTTACTTTGAGTTGCCTCTCCTTTTCGTCCATGGTGTCCTATGCCACCATTGCCTTGTCCTCTTCTGTGCGAGAACTTTCCTTTCCCCCTCATTGCACCTTGTTTCTTTGGGACGACTTCTCTCCAACCTTCAGTGCGCACTGATAGGCTTCTTTAACTAAACGCAGTTGTATCATTCCAAATTCATCTTGAATGGAGAAGCTCAATCCATTCACGTACCTTACAATCTTCTCGGTGTCATCTTCAACATGCCCTGCTTGAACGGTGAATCTATAAAACTCCTCAATATAATCTTTTACACTCATCTCATTTGGTCTCATTTTTTGCAATTTCTTGAATAAACTCAACTGGTAATCAAAAGGCAAAAACTTACATTGTAGTTTTGTGACCAGTCTTCTCATTTTGTCTCAAGTTCTACAATTTCTTGAATGAACGCAATTGGTAATCAAAAGGCAAAAACTTACATTTTACTTTTGCGACCAATCTATCCCCAGTTTCGATTTTATCTTTACCTGTTCAAGCTCTCTCTATCCACACATGCTCCCACCATAAAGATCTGCGTCCCTTCAATTTTGTATAGGCAAACTTCACCTTCTTGGGATCTTCCATCTACTTGCACTCAAAGTATATCTCCAACTTAGTGCTCCAATCAATGAGTTCTTCAAGACACAAGCTACTAGAATAGCTAAGACTGTCCAACCACAACTCGCAAGAATCTATCCTTGGATTCATCCACCAAATCCTCAACTTGAATCTCAAACAGTTCCACTCCATTATCAATTTCATCATCCACAGCAACTCCCCTGTGTTGTCTAGTCTCTATAGACTCCAAACACATGCATTTCTCTCATCATCTCAACCAACCCTACAATTCTTGGCACCCTAGGTGCTCTTGGCGCTCTACCAACAAGACGTCTGTGTGCCATTTTTTCCTCACAATCAACGACAACACCAACGCCTTATACCCAACATGTTCCTCATTATAATATGTTTTCACTGCTTTCTACCTACATTCACCAATGTGGAAAACAAACTTCACTTCACAGGATTCGACTACAACTCGACTCAACAAGAGTCTCACCCGCTCTCTCCGCAAGGAATAGCCTTGCTTTGATACCAATTGATGTAGTCATGGTTAAGGGATCCGATGAAGGATGACCTTATACCATGTAGCCTATAAGTCCAACACAAAATAATGGACTGGTTCACAATCCGCACATGGAGTAATATGCAACAAAATACAATCTTTATTGAATTCAAAAAGGAAACGTTACAACTTGCACACATCACACACCTACAGTTAGATTACAAAATTACATTCCACTTGCATAATTTTCAGAAATCTCCTAAGAGATGCATTACACCCTCTCCCTCTACTCAAACTTTTGGCTTGACACAAATCTCTTCTTGAACTAGTCTTGGTTCTTTGTTTTGGCTACCCCCTTACAAATCTTGCTAACTCACAATGTTTGCGAAGTTATATATTTTCCAACTCTAGCAAACTTGCCAACCAACATGAACTTCAAGCTAACCTCTCCACAATGATGCTTACTCCTGATATAGGCATGCAAGCAAGAAGCCGTTAGGGAAGTTGGAATGATACCTTCTTCCAACTGTCAAATAACTGTCGTCACCATGTGACACTTTAACTTCCATTCAATTACAATCTACAAGTTGTCAAGGCCATTATTCTCCAAGCTACTCTGACACTTGGCACCGATGCATAATGCTGACCTAAATGACGCATGTCATGATGATGGATCCACTTCGCTAGAATGACCATAGTCCAATTGTCATTGTGCATAATGTGAGATCAGATGTATACCAACTGCGCAAAAGGATCTCCATATAGCTTGTGCAAAAATAGCACTTCTTTAAGAAGTTCGCAAGAACTTTGGCTCACAAAAAATAGTGCACGGATCTCCGAAGTCATGAGCTCAAGCTACAACTATCGCTAACAAGGTCCACCATGTAACTACACACAGCAAACAATGCACAATGTTTGCTCAAGACCTTCCCTATTACAAATTTGCATGCAAGTCTTCGGACTTGGCAATACCAACATAGAGTTCGCAGAACCAAACTGCTGCACAAATCCACCAACTCGCAAGACTTCACCTTTTGTACATATGCACGGAACTTCCCAGCTCCTTACAAAAAAACTCATAGGGATCTCTAAACATACTTGTGCAAGATATTGCAAGTTGCGCAAAATCTAAGCCTTTGTTTCCTTTTGATGTTCCACGCTATGTGCACCAAATGGGCTACGCGAAAGTAGCTTCACACATACAAAAGGTTGTGCAAAACAACTTCAAGGGCTGCACGCAATCAAAGATGTTGCACAAAATGGCTTATTCCTACACTAAGTGTTTTTATTGATGCAAGCTTGATTATGAACCTAGATGCTCCTGCATCACCATGTCTCCTAGTGACTATGACATACATGCATCTTCTCTTCGCATAACTAACCTAAATTTGTAAAATTATAGGGCTTGTACTCATAGTTAATTGTGTTCTTTTTTATTTAGCATAAAAAACATTGAGTTGTATATATTACATTCTTTACTGTGTAAGTAACATTAGATTTAGTGTATTTGGTAAACTTTCTAAAAAACAATCAATTACAGTAGTTTTGATATACCTTCAAAGCTCCAATTTGTCTTCTTCCTAAAATGTGCATCATTTATATCTATGTCATGATGTAGTCACCCCTGAACAAGAACATCTTACACTAAGTGTCATATTTGCTCCACTCTTGTACAAGTGAATCATTGGAAAATGTATTCTAGTAAAGGATTAATATGAAATTTTAGGTCTGTGGGATGACTCAACCAAACCTATAAGGTTGGCGACACAGTAACCAGGGGACGCGTCCCCTAGGACCTAGGACGAATCTCGGATATGGAGACACGTCTCTAAACGGGTATGGAGACATCTCCCAAGTCTTGGAGACAAGGTTTGAAGTCTCCCGCATATCCTATGGGCGTCTCCTAAGAAAAACCCCATCTCCTGCATTAAAATTTAAAAATCGTATATATTTTTTAAATATCAAACGTAAAACTTTAAAACTTAGAAGTGAAGTTGAATAATAAATATTAAAAACTTAATAAAATGCAAAATTTTAAAGTTAAAACTTAAAAATAAAAACTTATAGTTAAAAGTTTTCAAAGTTTATGAAAACAACATCTGATGTATTTTAAATTTTTGTTTTCAAACATTTAAATATATAAATATTATTATTGTATTTCTTTTGCCGTCTCCAAGTACACCCCCGTACCCAATGTCTAGAATTTAGTGCCCCCATCTCTAAAACCCGTTCCCATCCATGTCCCTATCTCCTGGTGAATATGGTTGGCAATTACAAATCAAAGGGTGGACTGCAGTGCAGTAACTCTATATAATAGTTTTCAAGGTTTATAAAAAGAGAATCTGATGTATTTTAATTTTTCATTTTCATAAATTTAAATATATAAATATTATTATTTTATTTATTTTGCCATCTTCAAGTACCCCTTATCCAATGTCTAAAAATTAGTATCCCCGTCTCCGAGACTCATCCCCATCCCTGTCCGTCTCTTGGTGAATATGGTTGGCAATTACAAATCAAAGAATCGATTGTAGTGCAGTAACTCTATATTATTATAAATAAATAAAAAATATATATATATATATATAATTGTCATTTATTATATTTTTTGTTCAACTGGTTTTTTTCCATATTTGAGGCCCACTGCACTGAACCTTACTAAAGAAAGTTGGGACCATGTCATACACCAAGAACTGGAAACCGGGCCTTGGAAATTGCAGAACTATACTGCACCAAAAATAAAAAACAGAAACAGGTGCTTCAAAACTTTGGAAACGATTATCAAAAGCAGGGATGACTAGGTCACCTAGCCATGGAAACTTTGGGAAAGACTTATTGACAAAACAGCATGGAACAGGAAACAGTATCTGAAATGGAAAAAACTTCTGAAAACTCTCAGAAATTGAATTGAAAATTTTGAGAACTCCTGGGAACGATACTGGAAACTAAAGGAAATTGCCAAAAAGCTGACTTCCAATACCGGAAACTTCAGCAAACTCCTAAAATAACAGCTGGCACAACCAAAAACGTTTCTTTATTTTACAATAAATGTTTCCATAAGATTCAATCCCCTCCAAGAGTTACACGGAACTTCTGGGAGGCGGAAATATTTGCAAAATCTGGAAATGAGTCTCCAGCCTGACAGAAATAGCTTGGTGATCCGGAGGTCTTTATTTTACCTAAATTGTACTCTTCAATTGTTTGGGATTTTCACTAACCCTCAGAAATCATAAAATTCTTAAAGAATTTATGAAAATTTGTCACAATAAGCAAGCATTTTTAACAAATCTGGCAACCAAGGTAATACAGTAGTAAAGTTCTGCCATCCCAACACAAAAACACATATGGCTCAACTTCTGATTCCCATTTAATTATCTAGTTTTGTTAGGATATTACACTGAAGCTCTCCAATATTAGCATTCCAGGAATTAATTACTGTGTAACATTAAACAGGCTGTGAATGATGCAGAGAACAAGATAATGAATGAAGTAATTATTCAACCACTTTGAAGGTACAACCTCACGAATACATGAAAACAATAGACCACTGCAATAGGGCAAACACCCACTTACAATAAAGCAACATACAACACACAATTAATAATAATATGGCCTGAATACCATAAAAAACTAAGCTTAATAACACCAGAATTGTGTATTGATTGACTCTCATCCTAACTAGCCAACCACTACAACCTAACTAACCAACCCCTGCAACTGACCCAAACTATCTTAGAATCATCCACGATCATGTGTGCCACATTAAAAACTTTTTTAAATTCTTAAGCTGGTGAGACTCAGAGATAAAATGCTAGCCTCCACTTATTAAGAGGCTCAATTGTGGAAAAACTCTCCAGCAGGGGATAAACACCAGTCCTCAAAGGCAGGCAATCCCAATGGGAAAAACTTGATTGTAGAAGGAATCACCCCAAAATAGTCACTTCCATCTACCTGACAAGAGGGTTTGCCTCTATGTTGGCTGAAACACGAAACAGGAAACATGATGCCAACGACAATGAAGGAAACGAGGTTTTGATGTAAGAACTGTATTTGGGTATATGTTCATACAAGTCAAATAAGTTGGACTTGACATGGCAATGTCTCGATAAGACAAAGAGTGACTCAATTTGCAACTAGTACATACTTGCTACGTAACAGTAAATAGACTACAAATGATGCAGAGAACAAGATGATAAGTAATTATTATTCTACCATTTTGGGGGGACAACCTCCCAATACGTGAGAGCAATAGACCACTACAACAGGGCAGATTCGCACTTACAACAGAGTAAGATATAACACACAATTAATAATAATATGACCTGACCAGTACACAAAACCAAGCTAAATAACACCAAGATTGAGTAAAGCCAACCAATCATTTGTATGACTCTCATCCCAACTAACCGATCTCTACAACCTAACTAACCAACCCCTGCAACTGACCCAAACTATCTTAGAAGCATCCACGATCATGTGTACCACATTACAGATTTGTTATTTGTTGAGCTCTGCACTTATTAAGAGGATCGATTGTGGAGAAACTCTCCTGCAAGCGATATATACCAGTTGCCAAAGGCAGGTAATCCCAATAGAGAAACTCAATTGTAGAAGGAATGACCCCAATATAGTCACCTCTATCTACCTAACAAGAGGGTTCCCCAGTGTTGCCTGAAACAAGAAATGAGAAACGTGATGCCAAAGGAAACATGATTTTAAAGCAAGAAATGTTAGGTGTATATATACACACATATACATATATACACAAAAAATCTTTGTACATGCATCCATCATGCACATTGTTAATGGTTGAAAGTGAAACATCATATAAGTCAAATACATTGGACTTGGCATGGCAATGTCTCGGCAAGCCAAAGGGCGAGTCAATTTACAACTAGTACTTACCAAAACGACAGGCTGAAAAAAAACATGGGTTAAAAGTATGTGCCTACCAGTTTCGTAGTACAAAAAGGGAAACACAAGCATCAGGCTGCATTTATTGCGACTAGGGTTTACCCCACCCAATTGAGCCACGGCACAAATCAGGGCAGAGCTCCAAGAGAACATGGAGGGGAGCCACCCGACAAAATCAGTTTCAAGAAAACAATGATTACATAATCTAAGAACATAGCCATTTCACAGATTCAAAAAGTCAATTCAATTGTAGTTGGGAGCAATAATCATATATACTTTCTTACAGTTCGCTTTTGCTGGAAAAACACGGTACCCAGATTTTATCATACTTGTTTTCCATTTTGAAAGAAAAAATGAAAAAATACGAAATAAACTTGTCCCTGCGAAAATAAATTATTTGGGTGTATGTAGTTTACCTTGATAACCAAATGGGGATTGAGACAGACCTCGGAGAAAGTAGGAAGCAAATCATCCAACACACCAGGCCTGAGATAAATCAATGTGTTTGCTGCAATTAAGCCGGCCGTGACAGGGGGCTTCCTGTCCAGTTGATAAAACTCCGAGGCAACTTGCATTGCTAACAGACACAGCATCCCTCGGTTACGAGCTCTGCCTCTCCCTCTGTTCATTGTCTTTTCTTTACTTTTTTTCTTGGCCTCTCCAATCAAATTTCGTTGGGACCTATCCTTTATAAACAGAAGCAATAATGTTATTCGTTCTTGCTTTGAATGCCTTCTCTGTTAAGAAAACGACTCGCTGAGCCATAACAATACCTTTTATTCCTTGTGCCGTTAGTCTAGAATATTACGAGCAGTTGCCCCGATGGTTGAAGCAACGCTGAAAGGGATGTTTTATTTTTGGATTTTTTTTAATCAAATAATAATAATAATATAGTTTTTAAGCTTCATGATGTCATGCAGTGTTTTGGTTATGGTTTGGAAGGAAACTTATAAGATATGGGACCACCTCATATTTTCATTGTGGGGAGGTATCTTATTGTGCTACGAATATGAGACGTGTAATCTTTACCCCCTACAGGATTTGAATCTGTGACCTCTCTACCATGGGCACATGTTCTTCACCATTAGGCCAACTCAAGGGTGAAGTGAGGATTTGTAATAGGGATTTTGATAGGATTTGTAGTTATCGATGTTTTCATATATTTATGATACTTTCTGTAATATATTTTTATGTTCTTTTTAATTGTACCATCAATTTTACACTTGTGCAATCATTAAAAAATTAAAGGAGGATCTATTGGATTCGTATTTAATTCGTCATGGTATGAATGCTTGGAGATATCCTTGATGACAAAGTGATTGTTGGAACATGCTACTTGTGTTGGTTTAAATTGATAGAACAATTCATGTGTATATGAACATTAGAGAGTAGTTGTTGGTATTGTGTGAGGTTTCGTTTCGACAACATATAGTGTCTAAAAAGAAATAATTGATAATCAATTTGTTTTTCTAATCTATTTTTTGGTTATTTTTTGTGTAGGTTAGAACCATAAAAGGCAAGGAAACAAATATGGTCACAAACATTGTCCTTAAGATTGGTTCATTTTGTAAGGAAACTTTCTTGAGAGCAAGTCCTAAGTGAATCTAAGTAATAAATTTGGGTGGAAACTTTGAAAATCTGCTCATGTAAGTTATAGTGCATCGAACAAGCTTAGAGTTTCTCTGTACCTAAGAGTTGAGTCCAATTTGATATAGAGTGGAGATGGCTCACACAAAACATACACCAAGGAAGCCAACAGATGGATCCCTTTGTTTGTTCATTCGATGTTTTGATGTAGAGTTTTAAGCTTGAGGGATGGCCAGAAGCAAGGGATGCATACGTGACCATTCATAATCTAATCTTTTCATACAATGACCCCATTCTCACTATAAATTTGAATTAAAAAAAAGTATGGTAATCAAAGACCTGAGGTATGCAATAGAGGCAGTGATGGTAAGTTGAAATTGATCATAGACAAATAAGTTTGAGAAAGAAAACAAAAAAATTAAAAATAAACTTGGTTTTTCTTTGAATGGGTTCTCATCTCAATTTATTATTAATTTTAACTATCTCGTGAAACGTGGAGTACCTACATAGAGAATAGGCTCAATAAATATGTCAAGACACAAAAAATGAATCATTGAAATGGGGTAATCCAATAATAGGGTAAGTTATGATTCAACATTTCTCAAAGGACTTTGTGTTACAAAACTTATTTGTTTTATGATAAGAATCATTTTTCATTTAAAATTTTTTTATTTTTATTTTTTGATAATTAGTTTTACAATCATCTAATTAGGGTTTATATACTTAACATAGTTACAATATTTTGTATATCTATTTTTAACCCTATCTAAATTAACACATGGTGCATTCTCTATACTTTTAAAGGAGTTATTAGATATATGACTTGTTTTTTTAAAGGAGATGTTAGATCCATGACACTTGTTTTTAAATAAGTTAGATCTATGATGTTTCTTCCCTACACAGTGCATTATTACACCATATGAAGGAACAGAAAAGCTTATTTTCCACTGTCACTTCCATAAAAAACATTAGACTGTTGTTACTTTACACTTTGTGAACAAAATGTGAGATGGGGTCATGTTGGTTGAAAAAAATTGTCAAGGGGACAAATTAAGCACTTTTAGTTAACAACGTGGGGACAAAGTCCATCTCCTATTAGCATGCAGAGCTACCTTTATTGAAAACAAAAAAGATGCAGGAAATAAAGCTATTTAAGGTAAAAATGTTTTCTAGGGGGAGTTGTACTTTTAACCAAAAAGAATGAAAAGGTGACAGAAATGAGAAATGAAGGAAATAATGGAAATGAGGGAAATGATAAAAGAAAGTAAGAATGAAGAATGGGATAATTCTATCCGACTAACTATGTAGAGCTGCTATAATAGTCCCAGGAAAGAAAAAGATATCTCTAGGTAGCTAAACACAAAAACTCACTAGAATAATCCAAGAGTTGAGATTGTGATATAGGAAACATTTTTCATGAAAATGAGATGAGAAATATATATTTTAAACATACGAACATGATACATACACCAAGAAGATTGGATAGCTTTACAAATAAGGATATACAACAACCTCATATTTTCTAATGAAAACAAACATAAAAATTTGTTTTCAATCTCACCAAAGCTTCACGACAGTAGAAAATTCTAATGTAGATTCAACAGTTCACTTCTACATTAAATTTTTGCATTCATTGACTATTTAACAATAGCATTTTAGCAAAATGAAAGAACAAGAATCAAAATGGATTGACATACTCATGCATATCATTCATCTAGAAAAAATTGTGGCATAAAATCTTGTAAATCATTTATGTATTTATATTTCATGAGGCTATACATACAAACTCCTTATATTTCCATCTTGTCAAAAGTTTACATACTATAAAAAAGCCAATCCTTTGAATGGGCTCCAAACTCTTATTTATAAGCTACAATGGGTGGTTACACTATGTAACCACCTTTTTGTAGTCTTATGGGCTTGCAAAGTGCGTTAGAAATAATGCACAACTTAACACTTGCAAAAACATGTTTAATAGTTTGCACAATTTGTAAAAGTGTAATGACAAATTTGTACAAATCACAAAATTATGTTGGTATTTTTGTACGACTTACAAAAATACATTGACAAATTTTAACAATTTAAAACTTGAAAAAGTGCCTTGACATATTCGCACAATTTGTATAAGTGCATTGATATATTCGCACAACTTTCAAAAGTGCATTGACAAATTCACATGACTTGCAAAAGTGTGTTGGTAAATTTGCATGACTTGAAACTTGCAAAAGTACTTTGATAAATTCACATGACTTAAAAGAGTGACTTGATAATTTTGCATGACTTGAAACCTACAAAAGGGACTTAGGAAATTTGCACAACTTGAAACCTACAAAAGGGACTTATAAAATTTACACAACTTTAAAACTACGAACTTTGCCTTCTTCTCCCTTTTGATAATTTGATTCGAACTTTTCTCCATTTCTACAATTGTGATTATCCCCGTTGATTTTATAAGTTAAATATTAAGTTTTTCACCATCGTTCCTTAATGTAAAATGTTCTTCATATAATTATATTTCTAACGCATCGAACAAGAGCTAAAATTAAGTTCAGATGCAAAAGTTATGGACAAAGAGAACTTGGACCTTGCTTAAACCTGTCTAGAATTTTGTCCTGCTTGGATAACTTTGATTCTCCCTTTTGATTTTATAAGTTCAAGATGAATTTTTTCATCATATATACTTAAGGTAAAAATTTCTTCATCAAATTATCTTTCAAACATATCGAATGAGAACCAAAATGGAGTTTTGATGTCAAAGTTATGGACATAAGGAGCTTGGACCTTACTTGTACCTATATAGAATTTTGCCCTGCTTGGATGACTATGATTCTTTCCCTTGATTTTATAAGTTCAAGATGAAGTTTTTTCACCATGTTTCCTTAAGGTAAAATTTTATTTATCAAATTATCTTTACAATGCATTGAACGAAAGCCAAAACATAGTTCGAATGTGAAAGTTATGGACACAGGGAACTTGGACCCTATTTGGACCTGTCTGAAATTATGTGTTACTTGGACACATGGTAGGTTTCCTACCCTGCTTGGATAGATGATAGGTTCCCTAGCCTACTTGGATAAATGGCGGGTTTCATGACCTATTTGGACAGATGGTGGGTTTTTTAGCCTGCATGCGTAACTACAATTCTCCCTCTTGATTTTAGCAGTTCAAGATGAAGTTTTTATACCAAGTGTCTATAGTCAAAATTTATCTCTCGGTTTTGGTCTTCGTATTGGGATAAAAATTAGGAGCTTTTTAAAATTTTGAATTTTGCCTTAAATTTTCACTCTAGTGTTGATAAGGTCAAATGAGTGCCAATTATAGATTTCACATTTTCTTTAACTCCCTCTCGAATATAAATGTTAAGATGCATCTTAAATTTATGATAATTAGTGGCAATGATGATGTTTGTATCTTTCTCTGGATGAATAATTTTCACCTCAGAATATCTTTCTCCTTTCACAGTCATAACACTTTGTCATTTTTAGGCCTAACTCTAGACACTACACCAAAGTTGGAAAGGTGGTTGTTTGAGGTAGTTTTAATATCATGATTGCTCTAATCATAGTCTAATTTGTTGACTATGATGATCTTGTTCAAAAAATCATCCATTTCAACATGAATTAGATTAGTATATGTAATGTAATTACTTAGATGATTCATAACAATAGAATTATATACTATAGAATTAAGAGTAGAATAAATAGATCCACAATAATAATTATCGAAAGAACAAAATACTTGAATATTATGACTGAGCCACTTCGAGGGGACAACCTCCAAAACAATGCAATAAGAATAGAATTCACAATATGATGATAAAAGACTAACCACTACCTCCTATATATACTTTACTTATCCAAGGTTATTCCATAGGTCAAGCATGCTAAAAACATAGAGAAATGCAATAAGATATTATGAAGGTGTGTAAGCTACAAGTCTGCCACACATATCCCTAAATACATTATAGGTTAAGGGCATAACATGCCCCTCCCCTTCAAAACATTGTTGTCTTCAATATTGAATCAGACCAGGATGGTGTTGTAGGAATGCTTCATCCTCCCATGTTGCATCTTTAGAATTGGGTTCTTCCATTTGATCAAATATTCCTTAATGGCTCTAGTCCACATTTTCTTATTACACGTGTGAAGGACTTATTCAGGATCTAGAATGACTCAGCCTTCTTCATCTAATTTAATTACATCAGTCTGAGTATAAATTCTATGTCTAATTACCTTCTTTAGGCAATATACATGGAATACCAAATGTATGTGAGTGGATGGAGGTAATTCCATCTTGTAAGCCACACAACCAATTTTCTACAAGATTTGATAAGGGTCATAATACTTAGGTGACAACTTGTTATTTTTTTTATGTTGCTTCAAAAACATCTGCTTATATGGTTGTAAATGCACAAAGACTCAATCACCTACAATAAAATGCCACTCACTACAGTGTTGATTTGCTTGTTGATTCATTCTATTTTGTGTCATTACTAAATTCTCTCACAAACTGACTAGCACCTCATGTTGATGGTGAATGTGTTACTCAATAGCTCAAACTTTAAGATGCATTATCAAAGATGAAGTGATGGATGGGGGGTGATACCCATACAATGCCACAGAGGGAGACATCTTAGAAGAAGTGTGAAAAGAAGTGTTATACCACCATTCAAAAAGTGATAGCTAAAGAACCCATTCATCATGTTTGTCATTAACAAAACATGAAGATACCCTTCTAAACATTTATTGACTATCTTTGTTTGTCCATCAGATTGAGGATGATAGGATGAGATTTGAGCCAACTGGGTGCCTAAACATGAAAATAATTTAGTCTAAAAATTACTAGTAAAAATAGGATCTCGATTACTTACAATGATCTCTAGAGTATCATGCAATTTATGAACAATATTGAGAAAAGCATAAATTAGTGTCCTAACAACAAATGGTTGTGATCAGGAATAAAAATGAGCATACTTGGTGAGTCAATCCACAACTATCATGATAACATTTTTGTTAGGAACCCTTGGAAGCACAATTGATTACTTTTCTTATAAGCAATTAAACACAGAATTATACCAGAATGATTAAGTAACTAGAAACTTGAAACAACAAAGAATTTGAGAGACAATACACAATCTTGTATGAAATAATCTTTAGAAGAAAATACAATAAAGAAGATGCCACTTCTTCCTCCACCTCTAAGGCTTGCCACACCTCAAGGACTTCTTCCCTCTCTCTCTCTTGCTCAACCACAACTAACTCAACAACCTGAGTTGTTATCCCCTCCTTGATAGCTTCAGCTGATCTCCTTAACCTTACACCTTGCACATATGATTACTTCTTGTATTAGCAACTAAACATGAAATTTAACCAGAATCAATAAGTAACTAGAAATATGAAACAACACAGGAATATGAGAGACAATACACAATTGTATTAATAATCACTCAGAAGAATATACAATAAAGAAGATGCCACTTCTTCTTCCACCTCAAAGGCTTGCCACACCTCAAGACCTTCTTCCCTCTCTCTCTTAATCCCAACACACAACTCAAATATAGAGTTGTTGTTCACCTCATTGTACTGCCAGTACAACCGAGCACACAACCGTACTCCAAGTAGATCCCCTGCTCTCTGCTGCTACCTACAAATCACTAGACCTTACTCACCATTGTAGATCTCCTATAGAAGCCATGCACACCTGCTGACCAAGATCATACATATACGAAGAACCCTTCTGATTCTCCAAACCAGCACCCAAACTTGGTACTGTGGAACTAGGAGGAACACCCCATTGCTCTCTTCTCTCTGAAGGAGCTTATTTAGCTCTCTTACTCTCTAGCACAAGTTTACAATACAGCTCATGAGTCTATTATATAAATCTCATACTTACAATAATTAGAATATCTTAATTACAATAATTAGACTATCTTAATTACAATAATTAGACACACAACTCAAGACTATAATTAGTCTTTCCATGCAAACACTCCGTTCACTTAACTAACTATTCATGCAATGAGCAGTTCTGGAACACACAGGTGACCGACGTCGGTCCCTGCTTGCCTAGTGCTACCGACGTCGGCCAACTACCTGCTGATGTCGATTGCCTTCTGCACTGATCATGACCGACATCGGTCATACTGCCGATGCCGGTTCTTCTGGATCTTCAGCAACCTTCTTTTCATCATCTGCATCAAGTTGAAGCTTTTAGCTCCACACCCTAACAATCTCCCACTTGGAGATAAACAACTGCAACTGTACATGTACCTGTACTCCATCTAATTTGTTTCCTGGCTTGTATCCCTCTTTAAGCTTAATCATGAAGACCAACCACCACACATCCTGTGATGCTCTACCTGTCATCCAAATCTCTTGCCGCATCTGCATCTACAAACACCTGTAGAAAAGAGCTTGACCCTGCATAGCATGTGCACCTACTGCTGGTCCCTGTAAGAATCCACTGAACTGCCCTCCAATACTTCTTTCCTGAATTGGCTCCAAAATTTCTGACAACTCCCACTGCTTGGGAAAACTCGGGTCTACACTATACCTCATGTGATTTCAAACACTTGTTCTAAGCTCAGCTTGAACTGTCCAGCCCTTTGGTGTGCTTTCTGATTCTGCATCTTGAACCCCGCCAACACCGTCTTCACATCAGCTCCCACTTGAGATCAACCTGTGATCTTCCATGTATCTTATGCCAAAGAATTTTGCTGCTCCAAATTCTTCCTGACATACCTCTAAACTAACCTTACCCTTAGCTCAGCAAATACCTGTATGTACAAACATGCTAGCAAATCACACACATACAGTAACTGGATAATGTCGCGACTCATTATCCATCTGGTAAGACAAAACCACAATAGTTACATTGACATTGACTGAAGCCATGCTTAGTCATCCACCTGTCAAACCCTGTACCATTGTCCTGCAGCTACCTCAAGACCATATACCATAGCCTTCTGTCTCACGTGTCCATCCACTCTCTTCTTTAGCTTGGGAATCCGTCCCTCATCCAGTGCTTTCTTCCAGCTGACAACTCTACCAACAAATACCTGTTTGGTTCTTCTCCAAGGACTCACTCTTCATCCATGCCAAGCTCCCATTGTTTCTAGATTCTACCTGCATTGCTTCTTCACATCTTCCTAGTTCTTGACCATCAGTAAGCAATATAAAGAAGGTGAACAATGAATATGAGGTTCACTTACCCTTTTTGACCTCCATATGGGCGTTTGAGACTTGTTGACAGATTGTTGTCTGCCCACCATTCGTTCCAGTGACCGATCTCAGCCATCTCCCAGTCTGCTCTCGATCGATGTCGATTCCCTGCACTGACCCTGACTGTCGACGTCAGTTTCCTTGCCGACGCCGGTATCCCTTCTACCGACGTCAGTTTCTTCATGACCGACATCGGTCTTCCTGTTGCCGACGTTGGTTACTGTGTGACCGACGCCGGTACCTGTGTTTGCCTGTGAGTGATAACTTTTTACCCGCGAGCTCTCCATGGATCAAAATCTTGTTCAAATTAACGCAGCCCTGCTCAGAATAATTCAGTTTCCTCACCTGATCTCTGTCCATCATCTCCTCCATGAACACCAAGGCTTTCTAGTTCTTTAGCTCGTCAAAAACATCTGTCTTCCGCTTAAGAACATGCATTCCCCTCCTACATATGTGACCAAGCCTACAAAGCCACATCACTGTAACAAAAGGTGAATCAGTAATATAAGTAGATAGATAAAGGATACCTACTTTCTTACCACCATCTAATTCAAGTGCATCCACTGTGAGAGTTACTATGCATCTCCCATCACCCAAATTTTTTGAAGAAATTAGACTCATCTCCAAGACTCATACCTGCATGACTTTCTTCAACCACTGTGTGTCATTCGTCTGCAATTTCAGCTTCACTTCCCCTTTGTCAATAATCTGACAAGGCTCTCCAACCCCTAAATAAATCTCTCCAAAGTCTCCAAAGACATGCTCATGAAAAGATGCTCTATTTCGGACTACATGGAAAGAGGCAAAAGAATCTGTAAACCAAGATTCTACTTTATCCAGAACATCATGTGCAACATTACCTGTAACATATGCTTCTACGCGCTGATCTTCTGCCGACCAACAATCTCCTTTTACCTGCTCTTTCTTTCCATCAATCAGACCATTCGTGCTATTCAGTTTCTCCATTCGTAGCTTACTATCTTCTGCCATTGCTATACTCCCACTCAATCTGAAACCCCTGTGAGTGACTTGTAATAAAAAACACTACCAGATCTGAACCACCTGTTAGTCAATCCAACCAAAAGCTCTGATACCAAGTGTTGGGATAAATAACCGGAAGCACACAATTGATTACCAAATACAAGCAACTTAATATGCGAAATTAACCAGAATCACAAGTAACTAGAATTCAGAAATAACACATGATATGAGAGACAATACACAACTTGTATTAAAACTCTTTCAGAAGGAAATACAATAAAGAAGATGCCACTTCTTCTTCCACCTCAAAGGCTTGCCACACCTCAAGACCTTCTTCCCTCTCTCTCTCGGTCCCAACACACAACTCAAATATAGAGTTGTTGTTCACCTCATTGTACTGCTAGTACAACCGAGCACACAACCGTACTCCAAGTAGATCCCCTGCTCTCTGCTGCTACCTGTAAATCACTAGACCTTACTCACCATTGTAGATCTCATATAGAAGCCATGCACACCTGCTGACCAAGATCATACATATACGAAGAACCTTTCTGATTCTCCAAACCAACACCCAAACTTGGTACTGTGGAACTAAGAGGAACACCCCATTGCTCTCTTCTCTCTGAAGGAGCTTATTTAGCTCTCTTACTCTCTAGCACAAGTTTACAATACAGCGCATGAGTCTATTATATAGATCTCATACTTACAATAATTAGATTATCTTAATTACAATAATTAGACACGCAACTCAAGACTATAATTAGCCTTTACATGCAAACACTCTGTTCACTTAACTAACTGTTCGTGCAACGAGTAGTTCTGAAACACACAGGCGATCGACGTCGGTCCCTGCTTGCCTGGTGCTGCCGACATCGACCGACTACCTACTGACATCGGTTGCCTTCTGCACTGATCATGACCGACGTCAGTCATACTGTCAATGCCAATTTTTTTGGATCTTCAACAACCTTCTTTTCATCATCTGCATCAAGTTGAAGCTTTTAGCTCCACACCCTAACAATCCCCTCCTTGATAGCTTCAGCTGATCTCCTTGACCTTACACCTTGCAGATCTCTTTGACCTTGCTTTCTTGCTTCAATGCTTTACTTGCCTTAATTACAATACATGCCCATGGGTCTCTTAAATAGGATTCCATGCATACAATAATTAGACTTCTAATTATAATAATTATAAACATAGACTCAAGACTTAAATTAGTCTTCAACATGCAAACACTCTCGGACCTCTTAAAATTAGACGAGTCTAATTCTGAAAATGCATTATGGAAACACATGCAAGAGCATACGCACGCACAGATGACCGACGTCGATTTCTATCAGTCTACTCCTGACCGACGTCAACCGATCCCTGGTCCCTGTCTGACCAACGTCAGCAATACTGCCAATGCTGGTTACTGTCTGAACTCAGTAACTCCCTGATTAGCTCCTTGGTGAAGCTTTTAGCTCCACAACTTAACAATCTCCCACTTGGAGATAAACAGCTACACCTATACCTGTACAACAACCTCCATAACCATCTCAGGCACCTCCATCTTCAAGCTCAATTTTGAAGACCAACCACCACACATCCTGTGATGTTATAACTGTCATCCAAATCCCCTGCCATATCTAAACTTTTCGACAACTCCCACTGCTTGGGAAAACTCAGGTCTACACTAGACCTTATGTGATTTCGAACACTGTTCTAAGCTCAGCTTGAACTGTCCAGCCCTTTGGTGTGCTTACTGGTTCTACATCTTGCATATTGAACCTTACCAACACCTTCTTCACATCAGCTCCCACTTGAGACAAAATCAACCTGTGATCTTCCATGTCTCTGAACATACTTATGCCAAAGAATCTTGCTGCTCCCAGATTCTTCATGACATACCTCTGAACTAACTTTACCTTTAGCTCAGCAACCTCCTGTATATGTAACCCTACAACAAGTAACACAATACAGTAACAGGATAATGTAGTTAATATTATCCAACCTGGTAAAGAGAAATACAACGGTCAAACTTTCATTGTCCTGCAGCCTACTCAAGACCTTATACATTAGCCTTCCGTCTCACATGTCCATTCCCACTCTTCTTCATCCTGAACATCCATTCGTCTCTCAGTGCTTTTTTCTAGCTGACAACTCCACCAACAACTCCTATTTGGTTCTTCTCCAAGGAATCACATTCCTCATCCATGCCAAGCTCCCACTGTTTCCTAGATCTACCTGCTCTGCTTCTTTAATGACTTCCTGATTCTTGACCATCAGTGAGCAACAAGTAGTGTAAAGAAGGGAAATGACGAATTTGAGGCTTACTTACCCTTTCAGTCCTCCATATGGGCGTTTGAGACTCTTTGACAGCTTGCTGTCTGCCCAAAATCTGTCTCAGTGACCAATCTCGGCCATCTCTCAGTCTGCACTCGACCGATGTCAGTTCCATGTGATTGACTCATCGCCGACGTTGGTTCTCCCTGATCGATGCTGGTGTTTATCTGTTTGGAGTCACCGATGTTGGGCTTCACCCAGCCGATGTCGGTCCCTGTCTGGATGTCGACGTCGGTCCTCTAATCGACGTCGGTCTCCATGTTTTACTTGTGAGTGATGACTTATATCCGTGAGCTCATCTTGGATCAAAACCCTGTCCATACTGCCCTGCTCAGAATTATTCAGCCCATATGACTGATTTATGTCCATCATCTCCTCCATAAACACCAAGGCTTCCCTGTTCGTGTCAAAAGCATCAAATTTCCTTTTCCTACACTAAACTTGATCTATGCCCTCCGAATCTGAACTCATACCCTTTGACTCAAGAACATGCATCTCCTTCTTATTCATGTGACTAAGCCTATTAAGCCACATATCTGAATCTACAACTAAACCAGAAGAAGAATTAGTAGTACAAGTAGATAGGTAAAGCGTACCTACTTTCTTACCTCTTGCTAAAACAAGTGCACCCTTGGAAACCTTCCAAGAATCCACTGTGAGGGTTACTGTGCATCTCTCATCACCCAACTTTCCTACAGGAACCAAACTCTGCTTCAGGACTGGGACATGCATAACCTCCTTCAACACCCATGTGTTGCTCGTCTGCAATTCCAACTGCACTTTCCTTTTGCCAACCATTTGACAAGGTGTACCATCCCTTAAGTAAAGCACTCCAAAGTCTCCCTGGACATACTCATGGAACAAATCTCTATTTGGGGATGCATGAAAAGAAGAACCAGAATCTAAAACCCATGATTCTAACTGACTATCCAAAGAAAGTATGAGAGCGTCTTGTGCCACAATACCTGCATCTCTTGCTTCTTCATTACCTTCATGTTGATTTTCTTTACCCCTCAACCAACAGTCTTTCTTTGTGTGTCCTTTCTTTTCACAAAACCAGCAGGTGATACCTCTGGACTCGGATTTCCTTTCCATCTGTGACTTTGATTTCTCTTGCTCAACTTTTTCTCTTTGCCTTCCCCTGCTTTCAGCACTTAGAGCATTCCCTAATGATTCACCTGTGCATTTTTTGCGAATCTCTTCATTCAAGATTACACTAACCACATCATCAACTTTTAAGATTTTAGAAGCAGACGTAGTATTACTTACTGCCATTACCAAACTCTCCTAATTTTCAAGTAAAGAGCATAAAATTAAGAGAGCCTTTATTTCATCATCAAAAACAATATTGACTGAATTTAACTTATTTACCAAACCATGGAAATCACTAAGATGAGTATACACCGATCCACCTTCCTGTATTTGCAAAGTAAATAGCTGCTTCATAAGAAATACCTTATTTGAAGCAGAGGGCTTTTCATATAGATTTGCCAAAGATTTTATCAACTCTTCCGTTGTCTTACACTGTGATAAGTTAAAAATCACAGACGATTCAAGGCTCAACCTTATGGATCCCAGAGCCTTCTGATCAAGAACGTTCCATCTTCATCCTTCATGTCTGTGGGCTTGCATGCAACCCCACCCAACGGTAAGTATAAATCTTTCTGATACAGATAATCTTCTATCTGCATCCTCCAATGTTGATAATTCTTGCCGTTAAACTTCTCCATTCGTAGTCTACTTTCTTCTGCCATTGCTGTACTCCCACTCAATCAGAAACCCCTGAGAATGACCTGTAATCAAACAATAACCTGCTCCCTACAACCTTAGCTCTGATAACAACTGTTAGGAACCCATGGAAGCATAATTGATTACTTTTCTTATAAGCAATTAAACACAGAATTATACCAGAATGATTAAGTAACTAGAAACTTGAAACAACAAAGAATTTGAGAGACAATACACAATCTTGTATTAAATAATCTTCAGAAAAAAATACAATAAATAAGATGCCACTTCTTCCTCCACCTCTAAGGCTTGCCACACCTCAAGGACTTCTTCCCTCTCTCTCTCTTGCTCAACCACAACTAACTCAACAACCTGAGTTGTTATCCCCTCCTTGATAGCTTTAGCTGATCTCCTTAACCTTACACCTTGCAGATCTCCTTGACCTTGCTTTCTTGCTTCAATGCTTTACTTGCCTTAATTACAATACATGCCCATGGGTCTCTTAAATAGGATCCCATGCATACAATAATTAGACTTCTAATTACAATAATTAGAAACACATACTCAAGACTTAAATTAGTCTTTAACATGCAAACACTCTCAGACCTCTTTAAATTAGATGAGTCTAATTCTGGAAATGCATTTTGGAAACACATGCAAGAGCATGCACACGCACAGGTGATCGACGTCAGTTTCTGTCAGTCTGCTCCTGACCGACGTCGACCGATCCCTGGTCCCTGCCTGATCGACGTCGACAATATTGCCGATGCTGGTTACTGTCTGAACTCAGTAACTCCCTGATTAGCTCCTTGGTGAAGCTTTTAGCTCCACAACTTAACAATTTTTACCCTTAGACCATGGTAACCCTATAATTAAATCCATGGAAACCTCTTCCCAATGATGGCTAACGATGGATAAAAGTGTCAAAAGACTTGGAGTCTTAATGGTTTCACCTTTATTTTGTTGGCATACCATGCATTTAGCCACATATTTATAGACATCCCCCTTGATTCCTTTTCAAAATAAATCTTGCTTGATTCTATGATATGTTTTCAAAAATCTAAAATGACCTCCAAGTGGAGAGGCATGAAATTCTTACAAAATTTTATGTTTGAGGAGAGAATGCTTATAGAGGTATAATCTATCTTTATACCATAATGTGTTCCCCTTACATGTAAATTTTTTATATTATTTAGAACCCTAATAGATATTTTGACACAAATCCTTGGTGGCACTAACATTCTCCCATTCAGATCTTGATTCTTCTAGTCAATCTGCCTACCACGTGGTCATGGCGCATAACAGCCTCAATTGATTCATCCCATTGGGAGAGGGCATATACCACCACATTCTTTTTTCCTTTATTATACACTATTTCAAACTCAAATCTTAACATTTTAGGATTAACATCAGTCTTTACTTGAAAGTGACAACCCATCACATAAGGTCTCCACTATTTCATTGCATGTATAATAACCATCATTTATTTCTCATATATTGATTTGAGCCTATTTTTTCCATTCATTTGGATAATTTCAAATGCCAATGGTCTATCTTCTTACATGATTATAGCCCCCATGCCATATCCTGATGTGTCACACTCGACAACAAAAGTTCTTAAAATATTAGGAGTAGCCAAAATTGGAGTTGTCCACATAGCCATTTTCAACTATTCAAATGCCTTGGTACTTGAATCGGTCCACTAGAAGGAGTATTTATTCAACAAAGAGGTTAGTGTGGTTGTAATTCTACCATAATTTTTGACAAACCTGTGATAGTAACTAGTTAGCCCCAAAAATCCTCGAAGGTTTTTGAGGGTCTTGGGAACCTGCCACTTCATCATCACTTTGTGTTTTTTAGGATCAACTTTCACTCCTTCATGTGAAATAATATGTCCCAAGTACTCCACCTCTTGAACATCAAAATCACATTTGGAAGGTTTGGCATATAGTTGATGTTGTTCTAAAAGTGAAAGTACATGTTTCACCTACTTCGAATGGTCTTACTAATTTTTGTTGCAAATAAGGATATCATCAAAACAACCTAATACAAACTTTCTCAAAAATGGCCTAAAAATAATATTCATCAAACTCTGAAATGTAGATGGTGTATTTGTGAGGCCAAGAGGTATGACCATAAATTCATAATGGCCTTCATGAGTTTTGAAAGTTGTTTTAGGTATGTCCTCATCGCGGATGTAAATTTAATGATACCCAAAGTGAAGGTCTAATTTGGTAAAATAAATAGCACCATTCAATTCATCTATCAAATCATCAATTACTAGAATATGATATATACCTTTGATGGTGTACTTGTTGAGTTCTCTATAGTTTTGGCACATCGTCCAATTATCATCCTTCTTCCACACCATAACCATTGAGGAGGAATATTTATTTTGACTGTGTTGGATGAATATTGCCTCCAACATATCATGTACCATGTTTTAAATTTCATTCTTTTGGGCATAGGGATACCTACAGGGTCTAGTGTTGGGTGGTGTACTTATTGCAATGAGCATGATGGCATGATCATGTGTACAACTAGGAGGAAGTCCTTTTGGTATGTCACCAAAAACAATAGAATGGTTATCCAACACCCTTGCAAATCATGATGTGTAGACTCCTTGGTTGGTTAAACCTCTATGGAAAATAAGCGTGCCACAAATCTTTTTACACCTTTTCTGAGAATCTTTGTCATTTGATGAGAACTAACCATTTATGGAGATCTAGCATGTAATCCACACAGTTCAAAGGTGCTACCTTTTAAATGGAACCTCATGAATAGTTCATGAAAATTCATCTCAATAGTGCCAAAAGTGGTGAGCCACTGCACTCCCAAAATAATGTCAACTACTCCCATGGGAATAACAAACATAGGGGAATCTAGTAAGTAGTCTCCTATATCAAGCTTAATGCTATGGCATTTTCCAAAACAATTGACCGTACTACCATCTACAATCATGATTTGAAATTTTGGAGCTAGATAAATGAAATAATTCAAACAAGTAGCTAACTTACTATTGATGAAGTTATGTGTACTCCTAGAGTCACTTAACATAGTCACCTTTTATTTCTTTAGGAAACCCACCACCTTAAGAGTTTGAGGAGTACTAATGCATGAAATTGCATGATAAAAAATAGTAGGTTGAGAATATTTAGGTTCTTATAAACCTACCCTTGAAACCTCATCATCTTCTTCCTCCTCATTGCAACCTTTAATGTAAAACAACTTCTTTTTAACAATTGATGTCCTTTGCTCAATTTGTTATCTCATCCAAAACATAAACCTTTTGCAACCTTTTCTTCAACTTACTAAGGTGTCAATCTAGTAGGCTATGGAAATGATAGTGTTGGGAAGGTGTGTTCACGCACATTGGTGAAAGGTCTTCATTTGATCAACTCTTTTTCCTCAACTAGACATGCCCTTGGTATAACTTCAAATACATTACTAGGATGAAACATGTGAACCTCTAGTTAGATCATATCTTTGAGGCCACCCAAAAATAGGTCAGTCAAATTTTCCTCAGTGATGTATGTCACATGTAAAGAAAGATTATGAAATTGATGAATGCAATCCTTAACCATCCCACTTTGGTGTAACTTGGCTAGTTGGTTGAAGTAGTTTTATGAGACATTATTGTGATAGTGGAGTTGCAGTGCTTCAAAAAATATTGACTAGGAAACCAAGAGACCTTTCTTTTTCTTTTGAGCACACAACCAATGATACTAAATAAACTACTCAGGTTCTAGATGTAGAGAGGCCATAACCACCTTTTATGACCAAAGAGTCTGATGTAGATCAAATAAATTTTCAATTTGAGTAATCCATGTGAGTGAATCATTACCATCAAACTTATGTAGGTCCACTTTTGGAAACAATGGATTCATACCATGGTTGGCATTGTGATTGTTTGGAGGAGAGTGACAAAACTAAAGTGGTGGAGGGTTATTTTGTGATTATTGAGTTGAAAATTTTGCCAATTGCCCAATGATTTTTTGCAATTGATCTTGGATGTTATTCAGGTCCCTTCTCAACCCTATGAGGTCCCCTTTAACTACATCAAGATAATATTTTTGCACCATGCCTTGCAACTCTAACTTAAGTTGTTGAACTACCTTCAAAATACTCAAATCATAAGTTTATGATTCCATGTCATCTTTGTGAGGAGTTTTAGGTGTTTCTTACCCTTTCTCGCGACCACAAGTGTTAGGTCATACCATTCATAAACCCTAAGAGGGTCATGACCCAAAAAAATGTATCAATAAATGATACCATTGTGATTGCCTTGCCAAGATGAATCTAATGACTACTAATGTGCACAAGGGTGAAAGTTTTTGACCTAAAAAAATGGACCAGTAGAATATACTATTGCAATCACTTCATAGAGATGAGTCCAATGACTACTAATTTACACAAGGTAAAAAAAATTCCATTCCTCTCAAATCACAAGTTATGTTTTTTCGGCCTTTTAATGCTCAGGATGACAGATCCAAAAAAAATTGCATCGCAAAAACTTGCCAAAATTGAAGCTATGATACCACTTGTAATGACATTATTTAGATGATTCACAACAATAAAATTATATACCACATAATTAAGAGTAGAATAAATAGATCCACAATAATAATTACCAAAAGAACATAATACTTGAATATTATGACCAAGCCACTTCAAGGGGGCAACCTCCATAACAATGAAATAAGACTAGATTTTACAATATGATGATAAAAGACTAACCACTACCTCTTATATATACTCTACTTAGCCAAAGTTATTCCTTAGGTCGAACATGCTAAGAATATAGAGAAATAAAACAAGATAATATGAAGGTGTATACGCCATAAGTCAACCACACATATCCCTATATTCATTATAGGCTAAGGGCATACTAGTATATTCTATGTTGCCAATACTAGAATCCAAGTATGAGGGTAAAACCATATTTTGGAACTAGCATCATATATATGTGCCTCCATTTGTAAGGGGTGTCTTTCTTTGGAGTCCCTAAAGCTAGCATCACATGATCTAACTATTGGAGTATTGTCAAATGATGTCATGGAGGTGTCCTGGTGAGTAGATGATGTGCTTTGATAATCTAAGCAACAATGACAAAGTGTGCTTGAAGTTGGCTTGGTTGATCTTCAGAGTTTGACTAGTTAAAGATGTCTAGGGATGTGCATGGTGATTTAAACATGTGCTATAGGTCCCTAAGATATTTTATAAGATTTGAGTGCTTGTGTGCATAAGTAAGAATTCATCTAGTTGTCCATATCTTTCATCTAGACACTTTGGGTCCAATGGGAAAAAATATGAGTAGGCAATTTGATGATGTCACCATTGTCATATGGGAATGAGTCAAGGGGAGATAGTCATATGGTTGTGATCACATTAGTCCCTAATTGTTATACACTAGATATAAAGTCATGCGTTGAAGCATGGTCAAAGATATGAGGGTGTAAAATTGGCTTCTCAGTCAAAAATCATTATTTTTCCATACTTAGCCAAATTTGCATGTGGGTAGAAAAGAGTTGAGTAAGCATGTTGATGATGTCAGCATTCACACACGTGAAGGTGTCTAGATAAAATGATCATATGGGTTTATTCATTTTTGTGCATAGTTTCTAGCACTAATTCTTAGATCATGAAATAAAGCACATCAAAATATATGCATGTGCAAAGTTGGGCTCTCAGGTATTTTGACAGTGTTTTCCCATACTTAGCCAAATTTACAAAGTGATAAGAAGAGTCGAGTAAGCATTTTGATGATGGTATATCTTACACATGTGGAAATTTTAAGACAAGATCATATGGGTTTGTTCAGTTTTATGCATAGTTTATTGCACTAAATTTTAGATCATGCCTTGAAGCATGACAAAAGTTATGCAAGAGCAAAGTTGGTCTCCCAGACAAATTCTAAGCATAGTTGGCTCTGTGATAGAAGATTTTGAGAAGGCATGTTAATGGAATTATATCTCACACGCACAAAGGTTTCAAGAGTAGTTTGATACATTGTTGGATTCCTCTTTGAAAGGAGAACATATGGTGCAAATTGTGGGACATGAGATTGATCTCAACAAAAGATATATCTATCCAAAATTGGATTCTCAGGCATATTACATTTGGTCCCCATACTTAATCAATTTGCAGGATATTAAAAATTAAAACCTAGTGGAGATATAATGGTTCATCAGAGTTTATACTTCTAGATCCAATGGTGCACTTAGAGTCAACTGGGTCAATGTGATAGTTATTTAGCAAATTTAAAGTTTGAGCAACATCTACATGCACGTGTCTCCAAAAAGACATGAATCAATGAGATTAGGACAAGTGCATGATGTTTAATGACTAAGCAAAGGTATAGGATAAGGATCCAATGGTGAGTAGGTGTTTGTATAGATTAATTGAATGGTGCATGTTGTAAGATAAGAACCAAGCTAATATGTAGAGATTGATGAAGCACGTCAAGTTAAAGTTTCAAGGGTACATGAGATAAAGTCAAAGTGGTAGAGGTTTAATGCTTGAGCATTGGCACCTATGTGTTAAAGTTTGGAAGAGATTGGCAGTGCATGATTGATTGAATGTTGAGAGGACACGAGATGCAAGTATAGTGATCGATGTTTAAATGTGACCACTGGCATTTAAATATTTGAATTTTACAAAGGGAAAAACTAATCGGTGGTTTTTGGACCATATCTTTTGATAGAAGATGAATTTTCTCATGTAGTTAAAAGCAAAGATGTAGAGGACTCCAAGGTACATCTTAAAATATGGATTTGAAGATCTGAAAATGGGTGAAAATAAATATATTGAGCTTAAAATTTGAATATGTTCATGCTTATTCTGCAAGTAATCCAAGAAGGGTAATTGATCTTTTTTTTATATTATTTTGATATATCTTGATGAATTGGTGATTGTGAAGTGTTGTAGACTCCATGAGGATGCTCTGTGTATTTTTTGAAGGTTTAACCAATCATTGCAGTATGAATAAAGGTTTTGAAGTTGACTGTGTTTTCATTCATAATGATTATGTGTACAGAGAAGTGAATGAGCTAATTGGGGTTTAGCAGAAGAGTGTTTTGGTGACTGTGATCATTTGAGGATGCCAAAAGGGTCATGTAGAAGAGGTCCATGCTATTGGAAAATTTTCCTATGCTCTTATTATGCTTTGATAAGTGTCAAAGAGCTAAATGGGTCTGCATATGACCTAAAAGTGACTTAGGCCTACTTGAAAGTGAATTTTGCTTAAGTGTGACCCATGTGAGATGCCTTAAGGGTGAAGGCATGTATTATGGTCGACAAATAAATATTTTGGTCTTGTTAATTCATGGATGCTCTATATATAGTGAAACCAAATGGTTGGTTTTTGGGCTTATGGTATACTTGTATGAGAGAGAGTTTTGTGCAAGGTGGATGTGAGAGTTGTGAAACGAAGGATAGGTAGTGTGCCTATTGGTTGAGTTAAAGAGCATAATATTTTTTTGACTATGTGTATGACCTATAGGTCATGTTATTAATGTTAGGATAGTTCTCTTACATTTTGAGGATATGCAAAGAGGTTCAAGTGTGCATATGAGGACAATTTCAGTGAAGAAGGAAAGAGATTGTGGCATACCTATGTGAGAGGCCTGTTTGAGATAGAGAGAGTTTGTGCAGAGATTAGAAAATAGAGATCCTTTATTAGGTGTTGAAGACATCATTTATAAGGTGGAGGTGTTCAAATGAGGGTCTAAAGGAATTGGTCTTCCTTAGGGGAAGTTGTTCCCTTTGAAATAGGTGTTTCACTAAATACCTTTAGTCAGGAGGATATGATAAAAGTTTACTGGTCTAAAGGATTTGATCAGTCTCTTATTTGTAGCTTATTATAAGATAGTAATCCATTTGTGTTACAGGCTTGAGAGTGGGTTTTATTCCCCATGAGGTTTTCCCATAGGAACTATATGTTATGTGTTTGATCTTGTGCATGCATTGAATATATGATCTCTCTTGTTAATGCTTCTTGATCAAGTTGATGTATGTTGATTGATTAATAGTTTAAAGGACTACAATTGAAATTTAAATATCTGAGGTCACTAATTCACCCCTTAGTGATTGTACCTCTAACAATTGGTATTAGATCAGGTCATTTGGTAAAGGATTAACAACTTGAAGGTGATGTAAGGTACAATATGGGTAGTCATCAAAGAGGTCATCAAAGAGGTTTCTCTACTAAGCAAACACCGATGTTCAATGGATCCAATTATGCATTTTGGAATGCCAGGATAAGGACATACATTGTGTCCCTAGGGTTTGATGTATGGAAATCTATTTTGGATGGTTATGTTGCTCTTACAATTCCTCCATCTAGTGTTGCAAACAAGAAGTTGTTTGAGAACAATTCCAAGGCAATAAATGTTATTACTTGTGGTTTTTCAAAGACTAAATACACCAAGGTAATCCATTGTAAAAATGATAAAGAGATATGGGAAAAAATGTAGATCATTTATGAAGGAGATTCAAAGGTCAAGCTTGCTAAGTTGCAGACTCACAGAAGGCAATTTGAAAGTCTCAAGATGAACAAAGAAGATACTATGACATCCTTTCTGTAGAGAGTTGATGAGATTATGAACATCATTAGAGGTCTTGGAGGAAACCTTGAAGAGGCTATTATTATTCAAAAGTTATTAAGGTCTCTATCCCCCAAGTTTGATCCAAAAATATTTGCTATAAAAGAGAGTCATGACCTTACTCAGTTGAATATGGATCAATTGCATGGCACCCTTACTACCTATGAGATGAAGAATAATGATGATATACCATGAAAGAAGGAAGTAGCTTTCAAGACCGAAATAAAGACAAAGAAGAAGTTCCAAGGTAAGAAACTCAAGGAGGATGCCATTCTTGATATAGATGAGGATGAACTAATTACTTTGATTTCAAAGAAATTGAGAAGAGGTTCAGGCAAGTATAAAGGTAAACTACCTCTCAAATGCTTCAATTGTGGTGAGATAGGACATTTTGCTAATAAGTGCCCTCATAAGTATAAGAAGGATGATGATGAAGAGAATGATCAAGGTCATGATGATGGCAAGAGATATTTCAAGTCTGATAAAAGTAAAAGGGATTCAAAAGGTTTGACAATAAGAAGAAATACTTCAAAGACAAAAAGAGTCTCTACACCAAAGAAGATTTCATCTCATTAGATGAGAGTGAAGACAGTGACTCAAAGTATAATCATGAAGATGATGGTCCTATTGAAGATAGAGCCCATTTTATGGTTAAGGGAGGAAGTTACTCACAAAAAAAGGAGTCTACTTGGAGTGATTCAGAATATGATGAAGATGAGGTGGACTATGAGACTGCATTAACTCATGCTCATGAAGAACTAGAGATTGAGAAGATCAATAAAAATATGAAATCTAAACTCAAGGAATTTGAGGAGAAATTCAGTGTGTTTGAGGCAAGAATGGATGAAGATGCCAAGGAGCATAAAGATATGGTCAAGCATCTTAGTTGTCAATTGGAAATTATGTCTACAAGCCTAAAAGCTAAAGAAGATGAATGTGCAAGGCATGTAATTGAAAATGAGTCATTGAAATCTGAGTTAGAGAAGGTATCTAGTAAGGTAATGTCATTTGTGAGATTTAAAAGAGCTCAAGTGATTTAGACAATATTCTGAATGATCAAAATCATGTAAGTGATAAAACTAGTCTTGGATACAAAGAACCAGAGACTACAACTCAAGACAAGATGAAGACTAATGTGAACAAGGAAAATTAGTATTTGAAGACAAATTATTAAACAAGGAATGATGGTGAAAATAAATTGAAGACAAATCAGATTAGACATCCAAATGCCATGAGGTATGTAAATTTCAATGGTTATTGTTATACTTGTAATCAATTTGGGCATAGAGCTAGAAAATGTAGAAGTCTTGTTAAGAATGAATTTGTATGGAACTATGATGGGGGTCATCAATAAAAAGGTGTGAGCAATGTTGAGTGCTTCAACTATCATGATATAGGACACTTTGAAAAACATTATCCATTCAAGGCAAGACAAGTTTAGTTTTCATCAAGGAGTATGGTTTGCTACAATTGTGAACAGAGAGGTCATATTTATAGATTCTACAAACAAAGGCCTATAAGATATAATAGGTTTTATCAAGATCCAAGAGTACAATATAAAAGGCAAGTGAACTCATGGAGACCAAAGGTGGTAAGTAGGAATTATGATGAGTCTACAGGTCCAAGTAATTTGTTTTCCATGGTGGAGAATGCTACAAATGTTGGAACGTGCCAAGAGCCCCCATTGACTGCTCATGTTGAGAATGAAGAGACCAAGCTCAAAGAGAGGACCAAGGTATTAGTTGAGGATAGTTCTGAGGTAAGTATAGATCTAAGTGAACATCTTGCTATTGCTGAGCATGCTTCATGTAAAAAACATCAATTATCAGTACCTAGTGATGAGGTTTAGGACTACATGGTTGATTCTTCAAATAAAAAGGTATGTCAAGATTCCATAGTTGTTCCATGTGTTGTCAGTTATATATTTGAAGAAAAGGAGAGTGATATATAAGAAAAACTAGATTTCATAGTTCAAACTAATAAGAAGAAGAATAATAGGAAGAAGTCTTATAGTTATAAAAGGATTCCAGTGGTTATTGAGAAGATGTGGGCCCCTTCGAGCTTCACTTTGTTTTAGATCATTGTGGTACAAAGGATGTCTCTGCCTATGCTTATTAAAAAAACTCCTTTTAGTGGAGAAGCAAGTGTTGTTGTGTTTTTCAGTTGGAATAGTCTGTAGGGTCAGATTGAAGGTTTCCAGATGGCAAAGGAGGATTTGTGATTTTTCAAAGTAATCTTTTTGCATAGAAAGGTCTATTGACCTGATTCTATCATGCTTCAGGTGGTTTTGTGATCTAAAGGTATGTTGAAGTCAAATTGAAGATATTTGTTTGCTCTTGGGTTTCCTAGTTTGTGCTTATGAGTATGTAGGTCCTAAAATGGATTATAGGAAGTCAAGGTTCTCAATGGTATGGAAGCTCAAATCTTGGTTTAGAAGTGTGTAATGGTTGTCTCCAGGTGTATAAGAAGTTTCAAAGGTGGATGTTGACTGGAAGGTGTTGTGTTGACTTTGTTCATTTTAAGATTCTAGGGTTTTGGGCTCTGCTATAAAAATAGTCTGCTTTATGAGTTGAGGTATGAGGCTTCTTAATATGTTGAATGGGCCAAATGGGTTGTCAAATCAATCTTCATATATATTTGAAGTTTTGTGGTTCTTAAGTTATTCAAAATTTTGTCAAGTTGGAGGCCTAATTGGGTAGTTGGTTTGTGAAGGAAGTATATTGCAGAGATTGAGATAGTTATTTCAAATTGGTGTGTTTGAGGGAGGATATGAGAATGATCTAGATATAAAGTTTTAGGTCCGAAAGATGTATCTAATAAAAGATGTGGGATCTACAAGTTCTAAGTAGGGATATAAGAAGGTTAGTTACGCCTAGATTGAAGAAGAGTGATTTTTGCTCAGTTTCTCCAAAAGAGTAAGGTATGTTTGTTTTAAGAAGATTTCTCAAGTTGGTTGAGAGCATGTTTCCTATTTGGCAAGTGGCATTATGTTTTGTAATTAGTCATGGAAGTGGTTTGAGAGAGAAGGCTAGTGAGCTTATATGGTGGTTATTCATGGTGTATGGAGATCTGAAGATGATTAAGTGTTACAATTGCTTATAAATCTTAGGGGGAGTCCCTCTCAAATGATTCTTGGTGAGTTCCATCAGATGTTAGTGTTTTGTGTATTCTTTCTTCATTAGTTGCAGTGCTTGGTTGAAGTGATTATTGGCATGAAGCAAGAAGGATGTTGTCAAGACAAGAAGAGGTTGGCTCAAGGTAAGGGGGAGTTTGTGTCATCTTTATAAGGTGGTCCTTTCCTATTTGATAGTATTTTTAGGTCTTTAGGATTAGTTGGTGCCCACTTTGTCATTGTGTCAAATGGGGATCAAGTTTCTATTGTGGGAGTGCTTGAAGAGAGAGAAGGTGAGTTGTATATTGCTATATATGATGTTTGTTGACATGAATGACAAAGGGGGAGATTGTTGGAGTATTTTTAAATGATGTCGTGGAGGTGTCCTTGTAAGTGGATTATATGCTTTGATAGCCTAAGCAATAATGATAAAGTGTGTAAAATGATTGACAAAGTGTGCTTGAAGTTGGTTTGGTTGATCTTCAGAATTTGACTAGTTAAAGATGTTCAAGGATGTGTATGGTGATTGAAGCATGTGCTATAGGTCCATAAGATATTTTCTAAGCTTTGAGTTCTTGTGTGCATAAATGGAATTCATCTGGTTGTCCATAGCTTTCATCTAGACACTTTGGGTCCAATGGCAGAAAATGTGAGAAGGTAGTTTGATGACATCATCATTACCACATGGGAATGAGTCAAAGGGAGTTGGTCATATGGTTGTGATCACATTAGTCCCTAGTTGTTATGCACTAGATATCAAGTCGTGCATCAAAGCATGATCAAAGATATGAGGGTGCAAAGTTGGCTTCTCAATCAAAATTCATTATTTTTCCATACTTAGCCAAATTTGCATGTGGGTAGAAAAGAATCAAGTAAGCATGTTGATGATGTCAGCATTCACACGTGTTAAAGTGTCTAGATAAAATGATCATATGGGTTTGTTTATTTTTGTTCCTAGTTTCTACATGATAATTCTTAGATCATGCTTTAAAGCCTGTCAAAAGATATGCATGTGCAAAGTTGGGCTCTTAGGCATTTGGACAGTGTTTTCCCATACTTATCCAAATTTACAAAGTGGCAAGAATAGCCAAGTAAGAATTTTGATGATGAAATATCTCATAACGTGTGGATGTTTTAAGACAAGATGATCATATGGGTTTGTTTAGTTTTGTGTATACTTGATTTTTATTAAATTTCAGATCATGCGTTGAAGCATGGAAAAAGTTATGTAGGAGTAAAGTTGATCTCCCAGATAAATTCTAAGCATAGTTGGCTTTGTGACATAAGATTTTGAGAAGGCATGTTAATGGAATTATATCTCACACTCATGAAGGTTTCAAGAGTAGTTTGATACATGGTTAGATTCCTCTTTGAAAGGAGAACATATGGTGCAAATTATGGGAAATGAGATTGATCTCAACAAAAGATATATCTGTCCAAAATTGGCTTCTCAGGCATATTATAGTTAGTCCCCATACTTAGTCAATTTTCATGATAGTCAATTTTCATGATATTAAAAATCTAGACCTAGTGGAGATCTAATGGTTCATGGGAGTTCATACTTCTAGATCCAATTATGCACATAGAGTCAAATGGGTCAATGTGACATCTATTTATAAAATTTAAAGTTATAACAACATCAACGGTGCATGTTGCTCCAAGAAAATAGGAAGTAATGAGATGAGGACAAGTGATGATGTTTAATGACTGAGCAAAGGTACAGGATAAGGATCTAATGGTGAGCAAGTGTTTGTATAGATTGATCAAACAATGCGACTGCAAGATAAGGACCATGTTGATCTATAGAGATTGACGGAGAGCATTGAGTCAAAGTTTCAATGGTGCATGAGATGAAGTTAAACAGATAGAGGTTTAATGTTTGAGAATTAACACCTATGTGTTAAATTTTAGAAGAGAATGACAATGCGATATTGATCAAAAGCTGAGAGGACACAAGATGCAAGTATAGTGATCAATGTTTAATTGTGACCATTGACATTTAAATATTTGAATTTTACAAAGGGAAAAACCAGTCTGTGGTTTCTGGATCATATCTTTCGATAGAAGATGAATTTGCTCATGCAGTAAAAATAAAAGATGTAGAGGACTCCAAGGCACATCTAGAAATATGGATTTAAATATCTAAAAGTGTGTGTAGAAAAATATATTAAGATTCAAAGTTGATTGTGTGTTCGTGTTTATTCTACAAGTAATCCAAGAAGGGTAGTTGAGCTTGTTTTGATATTATTTCGATATATCTTGATGAATTGGTGATTGAAAAGTGTTTTAGACTCCATGAGGATTCTCTACATGTTTTTTTGAAGGTTTTACCAATATTATGTAGTATAAACAAAGGTTTTGAAGTTGATTATGTTTTTATTCATAATGACTATGTGTACAAATAAGTGTTTGAGCTAATTAGGGTTTAGCAAAAGAGTGTTTTGGCAACTATGATCATTTGAGGATGCCAAAAGGGTCATGTAGAAGAGGTCCATGCTATTGTAAAATGTTCCTATTGTATTATTATGCTTGGAGAAGTAGCAAAGAGTTGAATGGGTCTTCATAGGACCTAAAAGTGACTTAGGCCTATTTGAAAATGAATTGTGCTTAAGTGTGACCCATGTGAGATGCCTTAAGGGTGAAGGCATGTATTGTGGCTGATAAGGAAAGATTATGGTCTTGTTAATTCATGGATGCTCTATATATAGTGAAACCAAATGTGTTGGTTTTTAGGCTTGTGGTAGACTTGTATGAGAGAGAGTTTTGTGAAAGGTCGATGTGAGAGTTATGAAATAAAGGATAGGTAGTGTGCCTGTTGGTTGATTTAATGAGTAGAATAGTTTTTTGACTATGTGTATGACCTATAGGTCATGTTCCTAATGTTAGGATAGTGATCTTATAGTTTAAGGATATGCAAAGAGGTTTGAGTGTGCATATGAGGACAGTTTGAGTGAAGAAGGAAACAAATTGTGGCATGCCTATGTGAGAGGCCTATTTGAGATAAAGAGAGAGTTTATAAAGAGATTAAAAAATAGATATCCATCATTAGGTATTGAAGACATCATTTATAAGGTGAAAGTGTTCAAAGGAGGGTCTAAAGGACTTAGTCTCCCTTAGGGGCAGTTGTTCCTTGTGAAACATGTGTTTCACTAAATACCTTTAGTTAGGAGGATATGATCAAGGTTTGATAGTCTAAAGGAATTGATTAGTCACTTGTTTGTAATTTCTTATAGGATAGTAGTCCATTTGTGTTGTAGGTTTGAGAGTGGGTTTTATTCCCCATGAGGGTTTCCCATAGGAACTATGTGTTATGTGTTTGATCTTGTGCATATATTGAATGTATGATCTCTCTTAATGCTTCTTGATCAAGTTGATATATGTTGATTGATTAATAGTTTAAAGGACTATAATTGAAATTGAAATATATGGGCTCACTGATTCACCCCCCTCTCAATGATTGTACCTCTAACACTAACTACCTATGTAGATAATTGTGTTCCTAAGTTGATTTTTTGAAAGGGTGGAGTTTAGGATGTGTTTAGATAGTAGGTAGATTCTAGAGGGTTGTCTAGCAAGAGGTAGATTTTTGTAGCATGTCAAAATCTTGAGGTGTGTTTGTCAAGGTCTTAGGTTATGATGGGTGCTCAAACATGGGGTGGGTTCTAGGAGTGTGTTGGACAAGCTATCAGGGTCTATAAGATGTCCAAATGTATGGAAGGTACTAGGGTGAGCATAAACAAACATTAATACCTATGAGCTTACTTGACAATGTGTCAGGTTGTTAGGCATACATAGATAAAAAACATAGTATGCAAGTGTGTTTGGTAGGAGGTTGAGATCTATGATTGCTTCTAACATGGGGCAGAGTCCAACATGTGCTTAGACACATATTAGGTTCTATGATGTGTGTAAGCACATAATTAGTTTCAATGGTATGCTAGGCACATGTCACAATTCTACTATGTGTCTGGTAGGGGTACCAAAACTAGACTTAGGAAAATTTTGGCTTCTTTCTTTATATTTTTGACCTATTTATGCTTATAATGCTTTATAGATGCCTCAAAACACACATAGGGATAAAAACCATCAAAACCACCATCTTCATAAGGTTTTTAAATCAATTTATGTCTTCATTCCTGATTATTCCACAACTCAACATGAAGAAAATGGAGAAGACTGTAAACATCCTCTAGTTTGTTCTAAATGGGAGTTCATATAAGACATTAATGGTGATCTACAACAAGAGTAAATATAACTTGAGATGATATGCATGGACTTTATGTTATGTGTCTCATCAAACACCACCCTAAACCAGTCTATTGCATGAAACACACTTCCTTCTTAGGGGTTATTAAACTAGAATCCATATATAATCTTATCATAGCCTCCTCTATCAGGGTATTTAAGAAAAAGATAAATTGTCATGATGATCTTCCCAAGCCTCATTGCATCTGCCAAAACTCTTTCTCTTGTGATTTTCAAGGCACGAGGAAACTTAGTAGTTGTTTCTCATGAGAAGACATTAGGCAATGCTATTATTCTTGCAGATCAAATTGGAAGTGGGATTATTGGATTTATATCAACTTCCATCACTCTTTTTACTTCATCTTAATGATGCTTTAAAGCCTCAATATGTTGCACATGCATCTAGGATAAAACTTAAATTTGAAGTATCACAACCATTTCTTGCAAATCTGACCATAATACTTGATTATCACTAAACAAATGTGAAACATTATTTTCTGATCCATTATCATTGGTAGTCATTAGAGCATATTTCAATATTAGACCCAAGCCTTATCCATTGGGATAAAGATTAAATGGCCATTTTACAAAAAAAAACATTATCTTTATTATTAAAACACATTTAATTTGTTGTACGAGTGTAATTGGGGGTGTTGTTGTGAAATGTCAAATTTAACAACAATAATTGGCTCTAACTATGAGACCGAATTTCCCAAGGGAATATAAAATAACTCTAGAATATTAGATTATTCGTGCTTTATTGTCATAAATTCCTGAAAATGTTTATATAACATACATTTGCATGTCTTGATCTGACAAATTGACAGTCAGTTCACCTATATCAATCGTATGAGAAATGAACACATTGTCGGTCTAGATCTCTTATTTTGAAAATTTATAAATTATGATACGACCAACTGATATCCAGTTCACCTATCTCAATCGCATGATAAATGAGTATGTGCTACCAAGCTATATCTCCTTTTGAAAATTCATTTTCTTAACTACAAAATGTATCTTCTAAATACACTGTCGAATGTCTGTCTTGGAGATCTACTTGGTGGAAATGCTTCAAGAATATTTTATGCATGTTATTCTAGAAATTGAAGAAGTTTTACACTATAGAACTGAGATAGGATCCAAGATGTCTAATTTATTTGGATTTAAATTAGGTATGCAAATAAATACATATGCAAAAACTTAATCATCAAACAATGCTCATACATCGCCTGAAAATGTGATCCTTTCATCTGTTCTGAAGCAACAACTATTTTGATATCTTTGAAAATGATGTGATTTTCCACTAAGAGTTTCCAGTTAAAGAACAAAACTACAAACATGTGTAGGTAAAAGGACCAATACATGGAGAAGAAGAAATAATAGATATGTTGTATTTATTGAAAACAACACACACCAAAATAAATATGGTAAAAGAAAATAAGACAAAATAGGGAAAACATAGCTATTTATAGGGAGTATATGAAAATAAAAAGACTATACATAACCATTAACTAGATGGGATAAGTACCTTCTATTTTGGAACAATGGATTTGACTTATAAGGCTCAAACATGTTCAGCAATAGTGACCAAATAGGTGAGAATATGATGAACTTATGATTATTGTGCATACTAAAATAATCATGAACAAATAGATCAACAACATCTCTAAATTCAGAAATGGAAGCATTTCAAGTTTTCTAGTCTTTTAATAGCATGTTTTAGTAGTATTGGACTTTTTTAATGTCTTCTTAAGTGGATTTGAATGTGTTTGTGCTAGATATAGGATACAAATCAGAGATAAATGTGTTGTATATTTTTTATTGATCTAGAACAACAGTAGGAAGATATTTTTGGAGTGAATTGAGTGTAGATATTATTTATTAAATTGATTCCCATGGCAAAGGATAATTCTTCATCGAATGAATCATCATCATCATCATCATCTTTATCAGTTTCTTCTACCTTGACAATTTCCATTTAACTTAAAATGAAATTTAGGCACCATTCATTTTGTTATGACTTCACATCTTATTTGATTTCAACCTTGACATGACTATGGTCTTCAATTTTTATAGGCTTGACCACTTTAGATTCAATTCCTTCAGATAACTCTTCTATAGTGGGACATGAAAAGGAAGATCCAAGAGAGTATTCACTTTTGACTACTGAGTTTTTAATTCTGATATAAGAGGGGTTTCCTTCTTTACATAAAACTGATGTTACCTTCTCCTTCAAAAATCAAGACAACATATTCTAAATTATTATCCTTTTTCATTTGTGATTCAATCAATTGTTCTTCAGATGACTCATTTTCTCCCAAGACTGTGAGGTTTGAGCAATTTTTTTGAACAAACATAAATTTTTCTTCTTTACAAATGGGGAAGCTAAACTCTTCATTTGTTCACTGATCAATCATTTATTCTTCCAATTGTTCACCTTCTTCCACCATTATGAAACTAAAACAATCATATATGATAGGTAGTAATTAATTTTTTTCTTTATTGATGTTTTGACACACTTGATAAGGAATTTTCTTAATGAATCATTAATTTGAATGTCAAAGGTTTTTCATTATATCAACCATTACCGATTCATCACCACTTATGATAGTTTTAACACATTTTGAAATTTGTTTATTCAACATTCCAAATAAAACAATGTCATCTTTAATGTCAACACCTTCTTCTTGTGCAACTTTTATGTCATTTACTTTGTTCCTCATCAAGATGAATTTGATCTTCAGATGTAGAGAGCCAATGAAGACACATAGTTGATTATAAGGACTTGGTTGATTTACCTGAGGAATTAATCTCAGTAATTTATTAAAGTATGTTACAAACTCTCTCATCTACTCATATTCTTACTTCTAGATTTGGAATAAATATGATAACAATGCATACACATCAACAACTAGTTTGAATCTATTCATGAAAATATTCTTCCAAGAATGTCAATTTATAATGCATCCATCTTCTAGGTGCCATAACTACTCGATAATAGGTCAAGTGACAAGTTTAACAAAAATTATTATAGAAACATCTTCATGCATAACTCCTAAGATGTTTCAGGATATCGTGAAAGCAAGGATATGGTTACTTGCATCTTGAGAACTTTCTCCTAAAAACTTTTGGAATTTATTGCTTGAGCTTGAAGGTATTTGATTATATTGAGGCAAAGCAAAGACCAAAATGTTTTCCCGATGGGACAAAGAGAACATTGGGGTTGGTGTAAACAAACACCATTTAATCATTCAAAAATATGTAGGCACTAGGTACTTCATCGTAATGGAATCACCAACCTCCATTCTAGGGGAGGTTTTTTGAAATGTCTAAAAATCACATGCGTAAATCACCTTGATCCCTAGTAGAATCACCAAAAACTATTAGCTAAAAAATTTGTCATGTGGACAAATTAAGTACTTTCAGTCAACATCGTGGGGAAAAATTCACTCTCCTATTAGTAGACGGAGCTACCTTTATTGAAAACAAAAAAGGATGATAGAAATAAATCTATTTACAATAAAAATATTTTATATGGGGGTTCATACTTTTAACCCAAAAGTAGATAAAGGTGCCAACAATAAGAAATGAAAGGAATAATGGAAATGAGGGAAAAGATAAAATAAAAGAGGAAGGGAGAATGGGATAATTCTATTGGGTTAAATAGAGAGAGGTGCTATAATAATCCCAGGAAAGAAAAGGGATAACTCTATGTAGTTAAACACAAAAATTCACTATAATAATCCAAGAGTTGAGATTGTGACATAGGGAACCTTTTTCATGAAAATGAGAAGGGAAAGACATATTATGAACATATGAACATGATATATATACTAAGGATATCGATAAATTTACAAATAAGGATACACAAAAAATTGATATTTCCTAATTGAAACAAACATAAAATTCTATTTTCAATCTCACAAGGCTTCACGATGACAAAAATTCCTAATGTAGATTAAATAGAACTTCTACACTAATTTGTTTGCATTCATTGAGTATCTAACAATAATATTTTATCAAAATGAAAGAACAAGAGTCAAAATGGATTGACATACTCATGCATATCATTTATTGAGAAAATATTTTAGCACAAAGTCTTGTAAATCATCTTTGTATTGATCCTTTGTGGGGCAGTATATACAATCTTATTTCCATATTGTCAAAAGTCCTCATATTGTTAAAAAGCCAACCCTTTAAATGGGCTCTAAACTCCCATTTATAAGTTCCAAAGGGTAAATACACTATTTTACCACCTTTTTTAATTTTTAGGGGCTCACAAAAGCTTGTTGGCAAAAATTTACAACTTAAAACTTTCAAAAACTTGTTCAGTAGTTTACACAACTTGCAAAAGTGCAATGACAAATATGCACAAATTATAAAATTATGTTGGTGTTTTTGCATGACTTGTAAAAGTACATTGACAATCTTTCAAAAATCAAAACTTGTAAAAGTGTGTTGACATATTCACATAACTTACAAAAGTGTGTTGACATATTCACACAAATTTCAAAATACGTTGACAAATTCACACGGCTTGTGAAAGTACACTGGCACTTTAACATGACTTGAAACTTATAAAAGTGCATTGATAAATTCACATGACTTAAAAAAGTGACTTGATAGTTTTGCACAACTTAAAACCTACAAAAGGGACTTGGAAATTTTTCACAATATGAAACATGCAAAAGGCATTTAACAAATTTGCATAACTTGAAAACTACAAACTTCACCTTCTTCCTCATATTTATGAGAACTTCAACCTATTCTGTAGCTATGATTCCCCCTTAATTTTATAAGTTTAAGATGTTTTTTTGCACCATGGGTACTTAAGGTAAAATGTTATTCATCAAATTATATTTCCAATGCATCAAATTATAGCTAAAATGGATTTGAAATGCAAAAGTTATGGACAAAGGGAACTTGGACCTTATTTGGACCTGTCTAGAATTCCACCCTACTTGGACAATTGTGATTTCCCCCCTTGATTTTTGGTGCTCAAGATGGAATTTTTGCACCAAGGGTCCTTAAGGTAAAATTTTATTCATCAAATTATATTTTCAATGCATTGAATGAGAGCCAAAATAGAGTTCAAATGTGAAAATTATGGATAGAGGGAACTTGGACCCTACTTGGACAATTGTGATTATCCCCTTTGATTTTAGAAGTTTAATATTAAGTTTTTGCACCATGGATCCTTAAGGTAAAATGTTATTCATCAAATTATATTTCTAACACATCAAACAAAATCCAAAACGGAGTTCAAATGTCAAAGTTATGGACAAAGGACCTTACTTGGACATGTCTAGTATTTTACCTTGCTTAGATAGATGGTGGGTCCCTTGGCTTACTTGGACAGATGGTGGGTTCCCTACCTTGCATGTGAAGTTGTAATTCTCCCTCTTTATTTTAGAAATTTGAGATGAAGTTTTTATACCAAGTGTTTATAGTCAAAATTCATCTCTTGGGTTTGGTCTTCACATTGGGACAAAAATCAGGGGATTTTTATGAAGTTTGATTTTGCCTTATGTTTTCACTCTGGTACTGATAAGGTCAAATGAGTGCCAATTTTAGATTTCACATTTTATTTAACTCCATCTCAAGTATATTTACTAAGATGTACCTTATATATCTGATAATCAATGGTACTGACATTATCTATATCTTTCTCTGGAGGAAGAATTGTCACCTTAGAGTATCTTTCTCCTTTTTCGATCATAATACTTTTCCATTTTTAGGACAAACTTTGAACACAACACCAAAGTCGTAAAGGTAATTATTTGAGGTAATTCTATTATCATGAATGCTCATATCGTAGTCTAATTTGTGGACTCTATTGATCTTGTTCAAAAATCATCCATGTTAACATGACTTAGATCAATACATTCTATGTTGTCAATACTAAAATCTAAGTATGAGGGGAAAACCATATTTTAAAATTGGCATCATATATTTTTTCCTTCATTTGTGAGGGGTGCCTTTCTTTAGAGTCCCTAAATTTTACATCACATGATCTATTTACATGTGTAGATCAATAAATCCTTGAGTTGATTTTATGAAAAGGTAGAGTTTAGGATGTATTCAGACAACAAACAAAATTTGGATGGGTATCTAGTAGGAGGAAATTTTTTGTAACATGTTAGACAGAGGTCAGAATCTCAAGGTGTGTGTGACAGGGTCTTAGGTTCCGATGGGTGATTGAATATGGGGTAGGTTTTGAAGTGTGTTAGATAAGCTATCAAGATCCACAAGGTATATAAATGTATAATAGATTCCAAGGTGAGCATGAACATGCATCTCACTCTACTGGCTTGTTCAACATTATGTCAGGTTTTGAGGCATGCATGGACAAAGAGTGGAGTCCACATGTGTGTTTAGTAAGAGGCCATGGTGTATGGCTAGTTTGAACATGGGGTGGAGTCTGATGTGTGCCTAGACACACATCGGGTTCTATTATGTGTTTAAGCACATAACATGTTTCAATGGTATGCCAGGCACATGTTAGAATTCCTCAGTGTCTGGCAGGGTACCAAAACTTGCCAAAACTAGATTTAGGTTTTTTTAAAATTTTTTCTTGATATTTTTGACCTATATGCACTTGTAATGCTTCATGGATGCCTCATAACACACATAGGCATCAAAAACATATGAACCTCCATATTTATAAGGTTTTTAAATCAATTTATGCCACCATTCATAATTACTCCACATATCAACCCAAAAAATGGAGAAAATTATAATCATTCTCTAGTTTGTTCTAAATGAGAGTTCCTATACGACACTAACGATGATTTACAACAAGAAAAAATACAACTTGAAATGATATGCACAAACTTTATAGTATGTGTCTCATCAAGCACCACCTTAAACCAATGTATTGCATGAAACATACTTTCTTCTTGGTGACTCTTAGACTAGAATCCATATGTAATATTATCATAACCTCCTTTGCTAGGGTATGCAAGCAAAAGATAAATTGTCATGATGGTTTTCCCAAGCCTCATTATATCTATGAAAATTCCTCCTCTTGTGATTTTTAAGGCACTAGGAAACTTATTAGTTGTTCTCCTGAGAAGACATTAGCTAGAGTTATTATTCTTGCAGGTCAAATTGGAAGTGGGATTATTGGATTTATATCAACTTCCATCACTCTTTTTCCTTCATCTCAATTATTTTCTTGAATGCTTCAATATGTTGCACATACATCTGGGATATAACTTCAATTGCAACCAGTTCTTGTAAATCTGACCATAAAACTTGATTATCAGTAAACAAAGGTGAAACATTCTTTTATGGTCCACTATTATTGGAAGTCATTGGAGCAAATTTTAGTAAGAGACCCAAATCTTCCCTGTCAGGCTATGGATTCGATGTCCATTTTGAAAAAAAATTATCTTTGTTATTAAAACACTTCTTATTACTTGTAAGAGTGTAATTGGGGGTGTTATCATGAAATGTCAAATTTAACAATGATAGGTCAACAATTGTGGGTTTCAAGTGTGATTTTACTGTTGATTAGACAACCATAACACTTGAAAAAAACATATTGAAACTGGTAGGTATTTGAATCTTGTTCCAACAAACTACCCAAAATTGGTAATACTTGTGGTCGTGGGTGCACTTTAAGCTTTCTTCCATTCACAAACTAAAGAGAAATAATCACTATTATTATAAATACAATTATTATTGTTGGTGTTATTGAGAATTAGAATGGAAAGAGTTTGGAAATATTTATATCCATATCTATTATAATATAGTATCATGCATTAGTTATAATATTCAATATATTAGCAGCATGGATGAATGGAAGCTAAAATATATACTCTTATTGTAGACACCGCAAACGTGTCTGCACCTTGGTTCTCCCCCTTGGTCCTTTCTCCCTCCTAGTCCTCCTTGGTCCCTAACCCACCTAAGTCTTATTAATTGGAAATAAACATCTATTTTTAATTAAATAAGGCCCCCTTTCCACCCTACCCTTGCCACCTTGGATCCTCCCTTGAATCCCTCCACCTTCCCCCTAGCATTTATTAGGCCAAATCTCTCCATTATATCCCCCCACGCCCATTTTGGCATCCTCGTGACCGTTCTTCCCATGACCCCTCACCCGGCGGCGTGCAAGAATGGGCAGAGGCTATTTTTAGCCTCTGTGCTCATCCTGCGACCGCCGACGTCGGTGAAACTGCCGGCGTCGACAGCCTTCATTATCCCTTTCTGCATCCGTTGCAGCCCCTGGACTCTTGAGCTCGAAAACAGACTTCTCTCGGTGCTTTGGCTTTCGTCTCTCCTCTGTCTTGACCTCGTGCAACAACAGCAACAGGTGAAAAGGCTCTGGATCAGGTATTCTCTTCTTGCAACAAGTCTTCTGTGGCTCCAGCAACATCTTCTCCTCTCTTCATTCAGCAAGCTAAAAGGTAAGCAAGTCTGGTTTTTTATTTCATTTGTTTAGTATTCAGTAATCTATCCTATTTGCTGTCTCCTACTCCCTCTGTTCTTCCCCCTGAGAGGCTGCAAAGCCTTCTCAGGCCCTGTCCTCTGTGTCTCTTCCTCTTCCCCATCCCTCTGCCAAAAGACCTTGCATCAGGGACCCAACCTAACCTGCTTCATCTCCCCAATCCATCCAAACTTGTCCCCGTTCAGTCTCAGACCCGTCCACAGTCCATAAAGCAACTCAGACCCGACTACAGGCCACAACCCCGACCGACGCCGGTCACTTCCCCAACCGACGTCGGCAGGATAGCCGACGCCGGCAGATCAGCTAACCGACGCCGGCGACATTTCCGACCTCGGCGACTGTCTCCAGCCCAACAGCGCCTTCAGGGAATCATTTTGTTTTCTTCTTTCCTTTCTAATTTCTTTGTCACTTCTGTATTCTGGCATTCTGTCTTTTTATCAGTCATTTATCTTTATCAAACAGTGGGTTGACCTCCCTTAAGGAAGTTTTTACACTTCTGGGAACAGGTTTTGCTTGGCAACCCACTGCCCATCCATCTAACATTTTCTTGTCCTAGTTTCCTTCTTTTCTTGCAGGTGTCATTCCTCCACAGCCAAAGAGGAGTGCTCACAAGTGTCTGGATTTACGGTGCGCAATCTTTAGTCCAGGTACTTCCCAAGCCTTGTCCATTACTTTCTTTTAGTTTCTTTCTTTTAAGTCTGAAAAGCAAATTTGAGGTAGAAACATCTCTGGCACGCCCGGTGGGACACTAGGTTCCTCCTGGGTTCCTTTTTCTTTTTCATTCATTTAGGTGCATCTAGGCTCCTTCCTTCTTGTCTCTTTCTTCTATTCCAAATGACACTATAAGCAGGACTAAAACGAACCTTTCTTCCTTGCATTCTAGACTAGTCTAAATATCATACTCTCATCCCTTTCTCCATCTTGTCTTCATAACAATATCACATTTCGACTTGGGCATTAAAACGTATTGCACTTTCATTTTTGCTTGTGCTTGCATTAGTCCACATCTAGTAACTTAATCCGCATATTGAATAAACCGTAGACACTTGATGTTACACTACCGAACCACATGCACTAAAACACACATAAAACTTACCTGAGACAAGGCCCGACTGGGATTTCATCCCCCAGCGGATACCTTACCCGTCCCGGTGACCCCACTTGGATTTCATCACCAAGGGGGAAGCCCACTCTGTTCTCTGGCGGAGTCTAAACTCTAGGCGAGGTATATCTTGGCTAAGCGAGACCAGCTAACCACTGGAATCGTGAAGTGAGGGGAGCTTGCTCCTTAGCACCAGGCCACGTACCAGACCCTAACACAGATCTTTGAGCACCTAAAACAACACCTGAAACCATCTTTAGACCGCCTTCTTCTAGGACCCATTTTTTCAGCCAATCTCCCCAAACATTCATCTAAGGCATAAGCCACAAGTTTCTAAGGTTAATTCCTAGGATTTATCGCTTAGGCTTGTCTGTCTCTTTCTATTTTCCTCTTCTCATCTGTTTGTTTGAGTGTGTGAGGATGCTTTCTTCTTTGTTTTTCCAAGAACCTTTTGGTTCTCTGGAGAACACAGTCACCGACATCGGTTCTTCCACCGATGTCGGCTTACCCTGTCACCGGCATCGGTTCTGATACCGACGTCGGCTTCATCTGTTACCGGCATCGGTTACCTGACCGACGTCGGCTATCTTTCTTACCGACATCGGTTTTTCAACCGACGTCAGTCTCTGTCACTGTCCTTTTTTTTCAAAACCAGCAACCTGAGACCTGTCCCTTCTCTGTCAAAGACTCCATCCTGGTCTTCTGAAACTGAGCAACACAGTTCCTGAGACCTGAACCTTCTTTGCCTTGCATGGTTTTGAATCGTAGCCAAGCCAAGGCTCTTGTCGACCACGCCAGCCGTCAACCACTTCCGTCCACCCCATCCGTGACCAAGCCTACAATGGAGTTCAACTCGGAGACCGAAAGAACTCCTGCCCGTCCAACCCCGCCGCAGACTCCCATTGTCCAAGAAGGGGACCAAGACTTCGAGCGATTCTTGGACCTCAACGTCAAGGCCTTGCAACACTATCTCGCGCATAGCCGAACGCGAGACTCTTTGGGCAATCCGATCTACGGAATGCCGACCTCCCTTGTCGCGACTACGGCTGTATCGACAACATCCATAGTTCAACCTTCGGACACTCAAGCCATCACTTTGACCACTGACCAGACTTTGACCAATCCTCCAGGTGTGGCCTCTCCCTCTATCATTGGGCCCACTTCCACCGGGGTTCCGGCCCCTTGTCAACCTCAACCCGCACAACCTCTATCCGCTCCTTTTCAAAACCTTGTCGTCTCTATCCCGCCTACCCTGGCCCCTATCAACACCAGGGTGGCTTCTTATCCCTTGGCCCCCGTTACCACAGTCCAACCTCTCGTGGCAACAACGGGCCCAGCTATGTCTTCTAACCAACCACCTTTAGCCTTCACTTCTGCCCCTGCGATTAGTCATCCGTACATTCCACAACCGACTATGTCGCACGCCTCCTCTAACCTCTTCCAAGCGCCCTACAACTTAGGGGGCGCGTAACCCGTCAATCCGTCGGCAGACATCATCAAGATGCTGATGGACAAGATGACCAGTCTTGAGACCTCTATTTCCGGCTCGCGCAACACTTTGTCATACGAGCAGATCTGCAACGAGCCCATTCATCCTTCTGTCCCAATCAGACCATATCCTAGCCAGTGGGAGCTTCCGAAGTTTTCTCGCTTTCAAAACAAGGAAGACCCACAACAACACTTGCGGGCATTCAGACACGCCTGCTACCTCATTGGCCATGACGATGCGTTACTCTTACGCACGTTTCCTATGTCTCTCTCGGGTGCTGCACTTGATTGGTACAGCTCCCTTCCTAGCCATTCTCTCTTCTCATTCACACAATTGGCTCAGCTCTTCCTCGATCACTTTTCCATAAACATAACCAAGAAGGTCTCAATCACGGACCTCTATTCTATTCGGCAATTCGAGGACGAGTCCATAGCCGACTTCGTTGCTCGATGGAGAGGCCTTATCAACCAACTCTCCTTTTCCTTGCCCCAGGCCGAGCTTATTGAACTCTTTTCTCAAGCCTGTGCCCGACATATCTCTTCCACCCTGAGGGTTCAAACCTTCCGCACTTTTGACGAGGCCTTCACGATGGCCCGCAAACTAGAGTTGCGTGCCATCGAGGAGAACAAGGTCAAGTTGCGGAGTAAGAATCCCAGCTCTAAGACCAATGACTCTTCTTCTGCTAAGCCATCATCGTCCAATTCTAAATCCAAGGCTTCAGCTAATGCCGTGGTTGTCAGACCTTCATCTTCTTCGACCAATCAGCCTGAGCCCTCTACATCTCAGAGCGCTACTCGGCAATTCCAGCAAAGATACGTGCAGCGATGATATACTCCTCTTGGAGAATCATATACGTCTGTGCTGGAAAAGCTTCTTAAACAGGGAGTCCTCAATCTCCCTCAAGCCCGACCTCCTCCGCAATTCGATCCCTCACACGCCATCCCCGCGTGGTATAGGGAGCAAGACTTCTGCAGCTTCCACCGTGTTAAGGGCCATGACACGGAGAACTGCAAGACCTTTAAGAACATAATACAAGACATGCTTGAAAAGGGGGATCTCATCTTAGACAATCCAAATGCACCCCCTAATCAGGCCATTGACATCTTCAAACAACCTTTCCCCAATCATCTGCCAACTCAGAACAATGTCCAGACCTTAATTGACGACAATCATGAGCACAATATTCGGACAGTCAATACGGTCTCTCCTTTCATCCCCAATCAGCCTCTTGAGGTTAGTCCATCAATCAGTCCGTCACATGTGGACGAGCCTCTCTCCCCGGCTAGTTCTCCATTGACCTCTCTCATCTTGGAGGACGCCTCGGCCTTACTAGCACAACCAGTCTCGCCATCTTCCTTTCTGCAACCTATGGAGGACCCGACCCTTCCTACTCCTCAGCCGCAAGTGGAGGGCACCGTCATCCCTGCCCCTTACCCGCTGGAGGAGCCTCGCTCCCCAGTTTCTTCTCCACCCAGGGAAGAACCTGTCTCCCCTTCGTCTTCATCTAAATCTATCATGACTTCACCACACCATGTGTCTGAGACCACTACACCCATCTCGTCTTCAACCTCGCAACCATCAACATCTTTCTCTCAGCCATTTTCCCGGTTAGTGGAGAAGATCGAACTTCTCCCTCCGAGGAAAGTGACGCCTCAGGTGTTGTGGGAGCGTCTTAAAGTCCTTCAACATACCCGCGCCCTCTCATCACATGCCGCTAATCCTCCTAAGACAGGATCTCGTCAGACTCTTGACAAAGACCAGACTCTCAAACCTCAACCAAACCCGTCCAAACCAAAGTCTGCATCTATCTCGTCTAAACCCATCAAGTCATTTGGCGTTCGTCCTATCTCCTCCCTCACTCACCCACAAGTGAAGGTGGACCTAGGCCAGACCTCGACCAGTAGTAGTCTTCCAACCAAGGCGAAGAAGACTGCCAGACCGCAGAAACAAATGCCTCCTTCTCCGTCACCATTGCCATCCATTTTGGGCCCCCATCCTTCGACCTTGGCTAGCATCCTTCCCACTCCGACCTTCAACCAAAACTCGTTGCCTCCTTTGCTTCCTCTGCCTACCTCCAGTCGTCCCTCTCCTAAAAAGGCGGTATCAATCACCAAGCAAGAGCCATCTCCATCTGTCACCGCGCCATCAACCCATAAGGTGGTACGGAAACCTCTTCTAACCTCGCCTAAGCAAAAGTCACCAACCTTGCGCATATCAAATAGCACGGACCCTCTATTGGGCTCATACTCGTCGATATTGCGCCGACTTCTCCAGACTTCTGACATAACCCTTCCGCCCATCAAGCCTTTCCAACCCCTCGAGTCCAAGCCCTCCTGGTTCGACGATACGAAAATTTGTTTATATCATCGTACACTAGGACACGACACCGAGACTTGCTGTGCCCTCAAGGCTGTCATTCACTGCCACATGGAGAAAGACACTCTTCTCCTTGAGGACACTCTTGACCAGACCCCGACTCCTTCCTGTCCAACCTCTTCAAACACGTCAACATCTCACCAGCAAGACATGACCCCTTCTTCGCCTCCCATTTTTGAAATCAATGCTATCCGTATAACCACTAGATCGCAAAAGGACAAGGCCAAGGAAAAAGCTGCCATTCCTTGGACCTATCCCTTCATCAAGCCTCCCCTTGCGCCCAAGCCTAAAATCTCTATCCTTGGCGCGTCCCAACCTTCTTCATCTTCCTCTTCTGGGCCAATTCACAACTCCATGCTGAAGCAGCTTCACCAGACACCTGTGAAGATGTCTCTTTACGACCTTATCCAAACCTCGCCTCAGCACTGTCAAGCCCTTATCCAAGCCTTGCAGGCAGCGGAGGTCCAACCTGAAGACCCCCAACCACTCGCTGCCCTCGTCCATTCTTTGTCTCCTGTTGCTTCCATCACATTCAGCAATTTTGAGATTCTCACATCTAACACGAAAGATCAGGACGCTGCCCTCTTCATCACTGCCTATGTTGATCGGACACGCATTAAACGCGTTATGATCGATGGCGGCGCTAGCATCAACATAATCTCTACCCACGCCTTTGATCAGCTGGCTCTTCCCAAGAACTGCGTCTCTAAAACTGACGTGATCTTATGCTCTTTCAATGACACCACCGCCACGACCATTGGCACAGTCATCCTCCACATTCGCGTTGGTCCACGCACAGTCCCGGAGCTCTTCTATATCATCGAAGGAGAGTTTCAATATAACCTTCTACTGGGCCGACCTTGGATCCGTGCCATGGCCTGTATACCCTCCACCCTGCACCGTTGTGTGAAGTTTGAACATGACGGGCAAGTCCACACCATCCCCGCTGACCCTTCACCCTTCAAGACTTGCAACACCACCTACCGTCCTAATGACGTCCTCATTCCCATCAAGCCGTCAACTCCGGCACCGCCTCCATCTGCGGAAGCTTCGACCAGTTCGCAATCGGCGGTTGCCCTCACCCCTCCTCTTCAAGCGCTGACCAAAGACCCCATGGAAGACATCTTCCAACGATTATCGCTTGGGGAATATCGCTTGTTGACCCTCGACATGTTCCAAACTCTGCAAGAGTATGGATGCCTTCATCTCAGTCCTAATTACGACCATCGGATCGGGATGGTCGTACCTTATGGTCCTCCTCACTTCCAAACCAACTTTGTCTATGGGGGGCTTAATCAAGCCCCTACCAACGACACTTCCCTCTCTTCACCCCAACCTTTCACATCTGACTTCTCATTTCTTGGCAACCCTGCCTTTGCACACACTTACCTTCACAGGTGTGCATGGAAGGGTTTTGGTTTCGGACGTTATGAGCAGGGCTCCCATCAGCCCATCGAGCCGCTCAGTGATCACGACGCCAAGAAACGGTATGGCCTGGGATATCATGACCCCACTCAGGCTCCTTCTGACCTTTGTCCCGAACCAACCATTGACCAATCTCTTCCAGACTCGCCCATTTCCCCTTCGTCACCTACGGAGTCGGTGGTTTCCATCCCTCCTAGTTTTTTTTTTCCATAAACACCATCCGCCTGGAACCCCTGACCTATCAGCTCAATGGGGTGCCCAGGTCTCTCCCTCTCATCTTTCCTAGCATGGTAGAGGATGAGTCGGCAACCATTCACACTGTCCACTGCGTTGACGATGACGCCATCCTTTCCTACATGGGTGCCGATGACTCTTTCGTCCAGCGTTTTCTCCCTTCCGAGACCCAGGTTATGTTAAATGAATCCACCATTGACATCAACCTCCCTTCTTCTTCCGATGTTCCTCACGTCTTAAAGATTGGCCAATCTTTAGACGCTCAGGAGCAGCTTGACTATGCCCAGTTCCTTTCCAACCATAGCAAGGCCTTTGCCTGGACTTACAGCGACATGCCTGGCATCGACCCCACCATTGCTACCCATAACATTGTCACCAAACCAGAGGCTAAGCCTGTTAGGCAGAAGCTTCGAAAGATGCATCCTCGCGTTGCGCTTTTTGTCAAAGAGGAGCTTCAGCGCCTTCTTTCTGTCTCCTTCATCCAACCCATCGATTATCCACAGTGGGTCTCTAACATCGTCCCAGTTACTAAAGCAACTGGGGGGATTCGGATCTGCACGGACTATCGCGACCTTAACCTAGCCTGTCCCAAAGACGACTTTCCTCTTCCTAACATTGACCAGCTTGTTGATCTCACGGCCGGCCATGAGATGCTATCTCTCATGGACGGGTTTTCAGGATACAATCAAATCCTGATCGCACCGGAAGACCAGCACAAGACTACCTTTATCACCCCATGGGGGACTTTCTGCTATCGAGTCATGCCTTTCGGCCTGAAAAATGCTGGTGCCACATATCAGCGTGCCATGACCTACATTTTCCACGATCTCCTCCACAAAATCATGGAGGACTATGTGGATGACCTTCTCGGCAAGTCCCAGCTTCGTCGCGACCACTTGACCATTCTCACAATCATCTTCTCTCGTCTTCTTCAATACAATGTCCGCCTCAACCCCAAGAAGTGTGTCTTTGGGGTCCTCTCAGGCAAACTTCTCGGCTTCATCGTTTCCTTCCGTGGTATCGAGATAGATCCCGCCAAGATCCGCGCTATCCTCGAAATGCTGCCCCTGACCAATCTCAAGCAGCTTCGCAGTCTACAAGGGAAGCTCCAGTCCATTCGTCGTTTCATCTCGCAGCTTTCAGACCGCTGCCAACCTTTTCATCACCTCCTTAAGAAGGACGTCTCCTTTAAATGGGATAAGGGCTGTCAAGAGGCTTTTGAAGCCCTCAAAGGCTATCTGGTCTCTCCACCAGTCCTCATTCCACCTAAGGATGACCAACCATTCTACCTTTATATCTCTGCTACCAACCATTCGTTAGGTGCCATGATCGCGCACCGAGACGAGCATCATCGCGAGCAAGCGGTTTACTACATCAGCCGAACACTGGTCGACTATGAAACTCGGTATACTCATACCGAGAAACTCTGTTTGGCATTAGTCTTTTCCGCTACCAAGCTCCGCCACTATCTTCTCAACCACAAAACCTTTGTCGTCACTCACACCGACCCTCTCAAGTACATGCACTCCAAGCCATATCAGAATCAACGTATGGCTCGGTGGCTCATGCTGCTTGCTGAGTTTGACTTCGAATTCATCCAACAGAAATCTATCAAGGGGCAAACCATCGCTGACCAACTGGCAGATGCCCCTCTTCCCGACAACCAACCTTCACACTATGAGTTCCCTGACGAGTCTATCGCCACACTTTCCACCGATGACACCGTCTACCAGATGACTATGTTCTTTGACGGCTCCAAAGGTCAACTCGGTGGGGGTGCGGGGGTCATCCTCATCCCACTCGAAGGGGAGCCCATGCCTCTATCTTTCAAGCTTGACTTTGATTGTACCAATAATATGGCCGAATACGAGGCCTTAATTTTGGGACTTCAGACTGCCCTTTCTCTCCACATCAAGTCTATCAATATCTTCGGCGACTCGCAGCTCGTCATTAATCAAGTTAACGATTCGTATCTCTGTAAAAATGAAGTTTTATAGAGGTATAAGAATCGTGCTGACATTCTTTTGGCATCTTTCGACCATTACCTCTTGCAGACTGTTCCACGCTCTACGAACAAGTTTGCCGACACCATGGCTTCTCTTGCTTCGCATATCCCATCTTCATCATCATCATCCCGCCTTTTTGTCACAGTGCATCGTGTACCTTTGCCTTCATACATCTCTCATCACATCGACCATATCAACACTATCAATTCTAGCCCACAAGATGACTGGTATAAGAAACTTGTGGACTACTTATCTCTTTCTGTCACTCCTCCCAACCTCTCTAGCAATGCGCGGCGAGCTTTCATCAAGCGCACAGCTCGCTATACCATGCTAGGGGGCCTTCTCTATAAGCGAGGCTTCGACGGACTCCTTCTTCGCTGTCTAACCGCCGCTGAAGCTTCTCATGCCGTAAAGCAAGTCCACGATGGGATTTGTGGTGGACACTTCAGTGGAAACTCGGTTGCCAAGCGCATCCTTCGCCTGGGTTATTATTGGCCCACCCTTCATCAAGGCTGTAGCGATTATGTTCGGCGTTGCATCAAGTGTCAGCAGCACTCTAACCTGCTTCATCTCCCCAGCCACACCTTGCAAGTCGCTCAAGATTTTTGGCCTTTCTCTCAGTGGGGCTTGGATCTCATCGGTGAGATCAACCCTCACTCGTCTCTTCGTCATCAGTCCATCATCACTGCCACTGAGTATTTCACCAAGTGGGTGGAAGCCATTCCTCTTATCTCCACAAAAGCCGACAAAATTGTCGACTTCATCAGCAGCCACATCATCTGTCGTTTTGGTGTCCCTCACAAAATCATCACCGACAATGGCAAGTCCTTCAAAAACAAGACTGTCCAAAAACTATGCGACTCATTTGGCATCAAACTCAGCTTTTCTTCGCCTTACTACCCACAAGCAAATGGGCAGGCCGAGGCTTCCAACAAAATTCTCACCAAAATTCTCATGAAGGTGGTCGACGATACAGGAAGGGATTGGCACGTTCATATTCCCTTCGCTTTGTGGGCCTACCGCACTAGCATCCGAACCTCTACGGGTGCTACTCCCTTTTCTCTCGTGTACGGAATAGAGGCTGTCTTACCTCTCGAAGTACAGATCCTGTCTCTCCGCATCTCCCTGCATGACATTCTCTCGAACGATGACTTTCGTCAAGATCGCCTAGCTCAACTTGAGTTACTCGACGAGCGCCATCTTGCTGCCCTTAATCATCTCCATGTCTACCAAAGTCGCATAAAGCGGGCCTATGACAAAAATCTGCGAGAATGAGATTTCAACATCGGAGACCTCGTCCTCAAAGAGAATCAGCACGTGACCAATATGGAGCAAAGTAAACGAGGCAAATTCGCCCCCAATTGGCTTGGACCTTTTATCATCACGCACAAGTATGGGTCAGGGACTTATCGTCTGTCTTCCCTCGACGAACGGCCAGAACCTGAGCCTCTTAATGCGTTGCATCTTCGACCTTTCTTCTGCTAGTCGAGTACTCGTCTACTTGACACGTAACTTGAGCTCGTCCCTTGAGCAATCCTCGTCCTCTTAATCCTACTTCCTTTCAACCCTATTCCCCTTTAACAAGTCCTCTACAACCCTTTTAGGATGCAGTGATGCTTTGTCCTAATAAAAGGGGCGTCCTTGAGCTTCTACAGTCCTGTCCGTGACTCTCATTTCTATCAATATATACAAATCAAGATGTCAAAACATATCCATGGTCACTAAATCAAGTCAAATCAAAAAGACAGACTGATCCCTCGAAGGACAGCTGTACTATCATTGCTGTATTACTAGACTGATCCCTTGAAGGACAGCTAGGCCAACTTATCAAACATTATCAAGCAAAAATATAGACCACTCCCTCGAAGGATGGCTATGACTAATCTGGCAATAAACAACAACTCTATTTTAGAAGCTTCCCGCATTGATCAGCTTCGCAACATGACCATTACATCAAATGACATCTCTATGCAGGCTTCCTGCATCGATCAGTCTGTGCCAAAAAAAAAAAAAAAACGAGTCACGGACATTGGCTTGTAGTTGTCTCAGGGTCTCCTATAAAAGGGGCAAGGTTATTCCTGCTCTTAAACTGGGTTACCCTATCCTCCTCCTATCACCTGCTCAAGGGACTTCGAGCTCACTTTAATGTCAAAGTGATTCGATTACCGTTCTAACACCATACTGGTCAACGACGCAATGCATGAACGGGGCTTTTGTTCTAACAACCCCTATCTGTGCTTCCTTTCTGGTCCTTGTCAATGAAAGAGCGATTTGCCTTTCACCTTTTCTCTACACTTTAGCCACGCTTTGGCCACATCAATTGTCGACTCATCCTTAAACCAAACCAACTTCAACATTTTTCAAACCCAGCCATTTTCATCATTTCCAGCTGACATCATCCTAGACCATTTCACATAGTTTCTATGGACACCAATACACATGGAAACTATCGACCAGACCCAATTTATGTTAAGCATAAACCAATACTTGCTGAAGCATAAATAGACCCTTCATTCATTTTTAGCATGCATCCATCACGACTATGGAAACTTGCTAGGAATGAAAGACTCTCGACCAATTCTACAGAATACACCGTCTGTAGCATCTTTTTATCCTCATCATTTCGACGCTCGACCACATCCAATCATCAACCAATCTTCTCAATTCATCCGAACTACATTGGTCTGAGGCCCTATGACCAGGGCTATGTAGGCAGCACTCAGATACCACGTCTTCTGAGGTTAGCTCGACCACCCCCGTTTGTTCGTCTCTATGATGGACAAACCTTCTCTTCTTTGCCTCTCATCACGCCCAACTTCGTCAACTTTGACCAAGACCTTTTGACCAAGACCTTTGACCACGACCAATCATTTATTTTGACCAAGACCAATCATTTCCTTTGACCAAGACCAATCAATCCCTCTGACCCTTCCTCCCTTTTAGGGAGAACTACATCGGCCTGAGGCCCCTACGACAGGGGCTATGTAGGCAGCACTCAGTTGACATGGGATCTTCTGGGGTTAGCTCGGCCGCATCCTTTCGTCCATCCATCCTCTTGACCAATGACCATTGGAGATCATGCCTATCTCCTTCGACCTCGACCACTTCCAAGACAGCGTGTTGCCTTGGTTGTTTTTGCGTGTATGCTATTCCACGGCTGGTTAGCAGAATTGTTCGCAGACTATTTTTTGACCCTTCGCAAGTATAGGATCGCGAGCCAGTTGATCCCTACTACTTGTGGCTTTTTCATGTTTTTGGGAGCACTTCCTGAGCCCTGGATACCTGGGACACGACGACCATTTGGAGCTTCAGCTTAGATTGAGTGACCCGATCAGCAGATGACTAAATGCTGGGGCCCGATTACTTCAATTTTGGCACTCCTCGACCCTTGACATGCGACAATTTGACCTGACCCTCTTGTGAAGTGGACTACGTGCAATCTCGACTATGGCAGCGTCTTCACTCACTCTCTTCTATCCATTTCTCTGTCAAATCGACACTCGACCTTCGGTTCCCTTCTCTCGACTATCACTTTGAGGGGGGAACACCTCATCCTTTTTCTGGGGCAACCAACTCCTGTTTTTGTCTTGCAGTTCGTCTAGAACAACCAACAAGACAAAAAGGGGCAAATGTAGACACCGCAAATGTGTCTGCACCTTGGTTCTCCCCCTTGGTCCTTTCTCCCTCCTAGTCCTCCTTGGTCCCTAACCCACCTAAGTCTTATTAATTGGAAATAAACATCTATTTTTAATTAAATAAGGCCCCCTTTCCACCCTACCCTTGCCACCTTGGATCCTCCCTTGAATCCCTCCACCTTCCCCCTAGCATTTATTAGGCCAAATCTCTCCATTATATCCCCCCACGCCCATTTTGGCATCCTCGTGACCGTTCTTCCCATGACCCCTCGCCCGGCGGCGTGCAAGAATGGGCAGAGGCTATTTTTAGCCTTTGTGCTCATCCTGCGACCGCCGACGTCGGCAAAACTACCGGCGTCGGTAGCCTTCATTATCCCTTTCTACATCCGTTGCAGCCCCTGGACTCTTGAGCTCGAAAACAGACTTCTCTCGGCGCTTTGGCTTTCGTCTCTCCTCTGTCTTGACCTCGTGCAACAGCAGCAATAGGTGAAAAGGCTCTGGATCAGGTATTCTCTTCTTGCAACAAGTCTTCTGTGGCTCCAGCAACATCTTCTCCTCTCTTCATTCAGCAAGCTAAAAGGTAAGCAAGTCTGGTTTTTTATTTCATTTGTTTAGTATTCAGTAATCTATCCTATTTGCTGTCTCCTACTCCCTCTGTTCTTCCCCCTGAGAGGCTGCAAAGCCTTCTCAGGCCCTGTCCTCTGTGTCTCTTCCTCTTCCCCATCCCTCTGCCAAAAGACCTTGCATCAGGGACCCAACCTAACCTGCTTCATCTCCCCAATCCATCCAAACTTGTCCCTGTTCAGTCTCAGACCCGTCCACAGTCCAGAAAGCAACTCAGACCCGACTACAGGCCACAACCCCGACCGACGCCGGTCACTTCCCCAACCGACGTCGGCAGGATAGCCGACGCCGGCAGATCAACTAACCGACGCCGGCGACATTTCCGACCTCGGTGACTGTCTCCAGCCCAACAGCTCCTTCAGGTAATCATTTTGTTTTCTTCTTTCCTTTCTAATTTCTTTGTCACTTCTGTATTCTGGCATTCTGTCTTTTTATCAGTCATTTATCTTTATCAAACAGTGGGTTGACCTCCCTCAAGGAAGTTTTTACACTTCTGGGAACAGGCTTTTGCTTGGCAACCCACTGCCCATCCATCTAACGTTTTCTTGTCCTAGTTTCCTTCTTTTCTTGCAGGTGTCATTCCTCCACAGCCAAAGAGGAGTGCTCACAAGCGTCTGGATTTACGGTGCGCAATCTTTAGTCCAGGTACTTCCCAAGCCTTGTCCATTACTTTCTTTTAGTTTCTTTCTTTTAAGTCTGAAAAGCAAATTTGAGGTAGAAACACTTATACCTTAATGTCTTATCCTTATGTCAATGATGATGTAATGCTAATTTGAGCTACACATCATATGTGGAGACATGTCACAATCAAGTAATCTCTCATGATGTCTTTGTCTACCATTAAAAATAAAACATGTCTAATCAAATATGCCACTACCCTACAAGCTACAGACCCCTTTATTATGGGTGTAGGTAATGCAAATCCAAATAACTATTCTAATGAAGCTTCAATATATGATATGGATCCTCTACCATACTATAACTAAATATAATATAATATAGGGTACCTTATATTATGTAGATTAAATCTCATTTAAATTGACTCTTGGTGTTTTACTGGAAGCTATAGATAGCATTAACAATTGTGACATGCCATTAAACTTTGCACATGTATTTCCCCTAACTTCTTCAAGTCCATCCCCTAAAATACCCTATCATTTCCCCTCACCATCACCATGAAGCCCACCTAAGAAGATTTTTTTTATTTTATATTATGTATAGCCCTTCCCCACCACTTTTCCATTACTCAAGTTTACCATGAAATAGATTGTATCCTCCTCAGACAATGCATTGTTATGCTGTTTTAAGGAACAAACCTCATTTTATAGCATCACCTCCATGAGAAATATCAAATTACACATGTTTCAATCGTGATTGTGTCATATTTAACAATATAAAACTATATTATATTATATTATTTTTAATATATTATAATATTGTAATATGTAATAAATTATAAAATATTATATTAAATACTATATTTTTATATAATATTTAATATAATAATAAATTATCAATGTTAAAAATTTATGGGGCACGTTATAATTAATGTTTGGTCGTCTAAAAAGTGCAATTTACATCAAAAGGGACATATTTTTTTTGTTTTCATAAAGTGGGGTTATGTAAAGTGAAAGATCGTAGGTCAAAAGTTGTACATCACTCAAAACCCATGACCCCCACTCACCTCTTGTGCATGATGTGGTTTAAAACAATAATCTAATATTTCTAGTGGAAGTCATGCAAATTTTAATGACATGTCACATATGTTAATGCAATTTATAGCTTCCACCAAACTTGAAACTCATGAATAATGATCCCATCTATCCTTTGGGTCACAAAATGTTAAGAAATAATAATATGATATTTTTGGTGGATGTGACAATAGAAAATGAGGTCGTGTCTTTCTTCAAATGGTGTGATAATGCATTGTGTAGGGAAGAGTCATTTTATTTCACAATGAACTTGAGAAATGGAAAAGTAGTGGAGAAGGGTAAGAATATACAAAACATGAAAGCATTGAAATATATGAAGGTGAGTTGGGAGGTGATAGTGAGAGGAAATAACTTGTTATTTTAGGTGATAGACTTGAAGCATCCCAAGAAGATAGATTTAAAAAATTAAGTGACATGTCACATTTATCAATGTAATTGATAACTTCAACCAAATTATTTCATTTACACAATACATGATTGAAATAAGTGTCATCTCAATGGAAACATATGTCGATATCGAATGGATCCTCTAAAAATATAGAGAATACACCATGTGTCAATTTAGATGAGTCTAAAACTAATTAGATAAATATGTTGATTGTGTTAACAATATAAAATAAATAATCTAATCAATCTATGAAACATACCATATGCAAATAGATATGAATTCATATATTTCCACACTTTTTCCTTTCTCATTTTTAATAAAAATAACAACTATTTTATTCGTAACAATAGTAATATTTTATCTTCATTTCGTGAATGGAGGAAAGGTAAAATTGTCTATTTAAAATTAATAACCACACTATCTATTATAGCTTCCTCTGTGGAGGCTACAACTGCCATGTACTAAAGAGTGTAAATTATGTCAGAAGGGAAGAATTTTTTTTATTTTGGTAAATTAGGGTTTTGTAAAGAAATAAAGTGTAAATCAGTAATCGTACATCACTTGAAACCCATCACTACTGATGTTATCTCATATTTTTTGCATGAAGCGTTAAGCCACAATAATCTGACATCCATTCTAACAATCCTTCCAAAACATATTTTTATTGGCTATTGCTCCCTTAAATTTTATCTTTTTTCTAGCTAGGATTAATGAGATGCTTATGGAGATAGGCTCCAATTGTGGCCACCTTTTCTTCCAAGGGTCTGAGTATGGCATTTTTATATGTTATTAAGCTTTATTTAATTGTTCTAAGTGTAAATATATTGATATCAAGGACAAATGGAAGCTACAAGATAGAATATAGGAACTTAGTGTCTTATCCCCACATTTGTAGCACTACAATGTTGATTTGAGCTACACGTTAGATGTGTGTCCTTGTTAGAATCAAATCATATCTCATGAAATACTCATCCACCCTTGACAAAATGAAATTGCCAAACAAGGATGCTACCACCATGTAAGTTACACACCCTTTATAATGGGTGTAAATCATGCAAATCCAACAACTACTCTGAATTTGGGTTTTTTGCACTATATGGACCCTATAGGGTATGAGAAAACCTAAAATTCCCTATCGATGGACCTCACAATCACTACACCACTCACCTTGATATCATTTAAAATACCTTTTCAATAGCCCTCATTTTCATCATGGATGAATGCAAGCTATAAGATAGACTCTTTGACATCAATGTCTTGTCCCAACATAAACATTACATCATTGATTTGAGCTACACATGATATGTGGAGACTTAATGCAATCAAAACAACTCTCATGATATCCTCATCCTCACTTGACAAAATAAAACATACAATTAAATATGATACCATGTTATTTTGATATAATTGACACATCGTTCTATACCTCTATTACATTGACACGTCAATTTCAAATTTAACGTGTCCATGTGTGTAGGTGTAAATTATATGGGATAAGTGTTATCCATATGTCATTATAAATAAATATGTTTTTCTTCCAAATGGTAACATTTTCATTTAATCTAATATTGTATTGTATTATTATAATTTATATAATATTATATTTTTATATGAGCCCCTTGGTGTATGATATCACTTTAATTTCAAGGGTCTAAGTGTCAATATATTGCCATCAAGGATGAATGGAATCTATAAGATAATGGGACATCAATGTCTTCTCCTATCATCAATGTCAATGCATCACTGATTTGAGTTACACATCAGACATGGAGTTGTATCATAATTTAATCAACAAAATGATGCAATATTTTTTTTTTGTAAAGTAAGGTTGTGTAAAACGAGGGAGTGTAAATCATTATAATTATTGATATCATATAATATTATAATCATATATACGTGTAGATGATATTTATGAAGTATATATCACCTTAGTCTTGTACACTTGGGAAAATCAGACCTAGGTTGTTCCTCTCAATTATAGACCTTTCCATCTTCCACAAGTCTCGCATCTACTCTCTCTTGTACCCCTTGGCCTATCTCTTAGTCTGGATAGTCTTATGTTGATGACCTAGACCTTCTATCTTGGCCAAAATGCTAATAACTTATTTATCTTACACCTTTGCAAGTTGTAGACTTGTACCTACTTTTCTGCTTCTTGAACACTTGCATCCTAGTTAGATACCTACGTTGATGTAAGTGTCCTTACCTAATATAAGTGTATAGTGCTCTAATGTAATCTAATTTTCAAATGAAATGTATTCTATTGGTTCACCTAAGTGCTATTATGCAAGATATTCTCCTGATAGGAGTGATATAAATGCATGCTCACTCCTCATTCATTACTCACCTAATATAGACCTAGATTCATACCAAAGAGCAATCAAACATCATTCAATTGAGCAAAGCTTCCCTATTTTATCTTATTTCCATATCAGTCTGTATGGGCACCTCTGTTACGGCCAAAACTAACCCAGTTGAAACCCCTTATGACTCCAGAATGGTTTACTTGTAGTGTTTTTTTGTGTTTTGCAAGGTCTTATGCATGTAATATAAATATAGAATTGAAAGCATAGACACACATAGCTGAAATAACCAACACACTGTATTTATATTGATTGCAAAATGAGTAAACAAGTACAATGTCAGCCACGTAATAACTCACTAAATACTCTAGTAATGGAAAGAACATTGTTTCAAGTGAATATCCCCAGGGAATACCAAAGGTGTGATCATTTTGTTCTCTGTCCAGCAGAACTACGGACTCTGCAGGCTGGTTTCTTCAAACTCTGCAGGATTGTTTCTACGGACTCCATAGGCTTGTTTCTATGGACTCTGCAGGCACGCTTCTACAGACTCTACAGGCTGATTTCTATGGACTTTGTAGGCTAGTTTCTATGGACTTTGTAGGCTAGTTTTATGGACTCTACAGGCTGGTTTCTACGGACTCTACAGGCTGGTTCTACAGACTCTGCAGGATAGTTTCTATGGACTCTATAGGATGGTTCTATAGACTCTACACGCTAGTTTCTATAGACTCTGCAGGCTGGTTCTACGGACTCTGTAGGCTGGTTCTATGGACTTCGTAGGCTTGATTCTCTCAACTCTTCCTAAAAATAGTAGCTGCTATGAGATGCTATAGTGACGTGGCTACTATAGTGATGTGACTGCTACAGTGATGTGGCTGCTATTGTGGCACGATTGCTACAGTGGCATGACTACTACAGTGGCACAGTTGCTACAGTGGTGTGGCTGGTACAGTGGTGTGGTTGCTATAGTGGTGCAACTACATGAGGTTGAAAACACAGACTCCAAAGACCAATCCCAAGGATTGATGTCTAGAGTGCTACAGATGAGAAGGACGTTCCCAAATGCTCAAAAATAACCTGCAAATTGTAAGTGCATCAATTTTTTCTTCTTATCCAGCATGCCTAATGAAGCCACAAACACTTCCTTTTATTCTTTCTCCAAGGGGGTGACTCAGCTCTTATGAGCAATGTGGGATAAAAGATGTGCAACATTTTATATATTAAAATATTACTTATGTCTCCCTTGGGTACCATCCCCATAAAGTAGATATTTAAATTAACACTTTAATATCTTGCAATTAAGTTAAATGTTACTTTTATAACACTTCAAGAATTAAAATATAATAGCAATCAGACTCCGAATAGCGCAAGTGATAGTTCACCGAAAAGCTCTTGTCAAGGAGTATCAAATCCAATCACCAAAACTGGCATCCACTGTGTCCTGCTAACTTACTAAAAATAGTAAGTATGTCTGAAACTGAGTGAATCAACTCTATTTTGGCCCAAACTAAAAATGACTAGGCCAAAACACTCTAGAATCCCTTTAAACCCTTCGTTAGCCCTCAGGACCATGTAGAACTAGGCTAACGCACACACACACACTTGGTCAACTGCTAAAGTGGGGACATTACAGTTTGCCCCCCTTGAAATTGCTTGTCCTCAAGCAATCTTAGCCCAGCCTACTGCACCATCCTGATAAAATAACCATACTCCACAAGTTGTGAAGCAATATCATGGAATCCATAAGAGCCAATGCACCAGTCATGTCAATACCTGGATCCCAAACTAACATGTAGAACCCACTGTAAGAGTTGAAAATGAAGTTTGTCAACCAAGTACCCTTACATAACCATCCGTGCATGTAAGACATCCAGTCAATGTGAAGATGAACCCCCATATGCCCATAAACTAGCACAAATGGACACCAAACCTCGCTATCATAACTCTGATTAAAAGCATAGATGATATCAAATATGTCATCAAACCAATCACTATCACCATCATGGGAATGATCAACTATCTCAAATGGAGACTCTGGGTTAGGCAATTCGTGCCTCTTATCATTAAAAGAATGGCGAATATCACGAATATGTTGAAAGGGAAGATTGACTTGTTGAACCATAATCTTAGCTTGTTTAGCTCTTTCCACCATTTTTCATTCAAAACTTGGGCATATTCTATAACAACTGTATCAAAATGTATAAACTCAGTCCTATGACAAGAGACACCATTAAAATTACCATGTACCATACTTGCCTCTTGTAGTCCATCAGCAGGTGAAACTGTGCCCTTGATTTCTTCATGATTGTTAGTGGCAACATTAGGAGAAAGGTGAAATAAATCACTACTGTTCTCAAACTAAAATTTAGGACTGATTTCAACCTTTGTGTCGTTGCCTATGTGATCTTACTTGTAATGATGAGGAATTTCCACACCACTGTGGCTTGAATCCACCCTATATTCCCTTTAGTTATCACACACAATTTGGTTACCATCATAGGTAGATTCCATAACGCTATCCTCCCCATGCAACCAAGTCATTACCTCCTATTGAAAAATAGAAACATAACTATTATCATTCAAATTAGAATTATTGTTATGTGCTTGAGCCATGTTTTTTACCCCTTTTACCATATCATCATTGAAAATTTCTTGGCCAACACTTGCAATATTATCTTCATCAGTATTCTCAAGTGTAAGTGCCACAATATCAAGAGAAGGAGGATGTAGGCTAACTCTACCCCAAATCAGACTTTTGGGATCTTCTTCTTTGCTTCCGCTAGAACCATCAAACATCACCAATTCTAAACTTGTCTCACATCCTTCCCATGTGGTTAGAGGTGGTAGTGTGTCAAGTAATTCATCTTCAATTGATGTCACAAGGCTGCAAGGTATGTCCTTGTGAAGCTCTTCCATTCTTCCATAAACGTGTTCAACTTTTGTGCCCCTTACTTTGCCATTATATATCATGGAAGGGACTGATATAGAGGATAGATTTGCTAAATTATGCATGGAATGATGAAACATACTCAACTGAAGACAAAGATTCATGATCTCCCTATCTTTATTTTATCATACCATTTTTTTTTTCTTTTCTAATTTTTCTTCATGTGTAGGAATTGTGTCATCATAGGAATCAACTATCTCACTAAAAGATGCATTATGATCATTCCAAGAATCCACACCATCATTATCCATGTCAACCTCATGCTCTACATCAAGGGAAGCTATGTTTACAATATCTCTAAAGGGTTGATCCAGGTTTGCATTATCTTCCACTTTGTGATAAACCAAAGGAACACCATTATAAACCATACCTTCATATGGATTGTCAATCATAATCTCTACGTCACCCACCAAGAGACTCATGCACCCTTTTGTAGATGCCTCAAAATCTCTGTAGGAATGATCTAGATGCAGGGCTAATGCTGTTACCATGTCCTCATTTCCACGCAACTCTTTATCATATGAAGATTTTGACAATTCGTTAGGGACATCCTGAGACTCAAGCATACTCCCTCCTTGAGTTAAGCCATCCTTTTCAAACTTTGTAACCTCATTTGTTGGTATGTTTTCAACATTGCTTGGCTGCAATGGTTCTTTTTCCTTGTTAATTCCACATATGTGATCAAATGACCAGTGTTCCTGACAAGTGAAAAAAATTCACTCTTTCCTCATTTGGTTCTTGCTCTTTTTGGGTGATCTTGGGACTTGTATACCCAAAGAAATTAGCTCTGCAGCCATCATATGTTCCTTGAACCACCCAATTTTCTATTTAAGCAAACCTTTTGAGAAAGCATAAGCCATGGGGGAAACACACTACTCCTTTCTCCAAATGGCCAACAAGTCTAATTACAACTGCTTGCAGATATCATCATCCTCATCTAAGATTAAGGACATAATAGTTTGCATACAAGCTCTCACATTGTTTGGATGATGCTTCCTAATTTCAGTTAAGAAGCATTGAAACATTTGAAGAATCAATTTATCACATCTGAGATCCAACAAAATGATAAATGATCTGGTTCTTACCATGTTTTCTAAAATCTTAGCCTTCTTACCAAAATTAGGGGCTTTAACATAATGTAACCCATGTAGGCTCTCCACAATCAACTGTAGAACCCTTTTTAGTATGTCATCATTATAGGGTGCTACAAGTGATATTATCCTTATTATCTCACTGTGACAAGAAGTAATTGCAAGTCTCACCTCTTCATAAGGATGTTCCACAAACCTATGCTGAGCCAAAGCGAGCATTGAGGGATGCAAGGCCTAGTTCAGAAGCCTCCAATCTGACTAGTCTACTTTGGACAAATATGTGTCTAATTCCTCCAACTTAGAGAGAACATCATCAGAACATTCCATGGACTTCAATTATAATCCAATTACATAAAGCCAATTCCCTACTTCCTTTTCTTTGTGTAAATCCCTTAACTGATCACCATTAAAAGTATCGTTGAATTCTTTTGAGAAAAAGACACTTGTCAAATCTGCCATTGTCTTCATTTTATTTACTATAATATCTCAAACTAATCTGCCTTCGATTTTTGAATTTTTTTTGTTCATCAAATTATTGGCATGCTGTTGTAAGTCTATTCTTCTGAGGAATTGGTGTAATAACTTCTGAATTTGCTGATGTAAAATCAAACTACCTGTAATTGATATTATACAATTCTTGTCCTTAAGATGAAGCTAACACTATTTGTAATTGATGTAGTATGATGATACTACTATACCTATACCAATACTAAAATCTACTTATATCTTCCTTAAATGGTGACACACTCAATGTCCAATCACCAAATGTTGAAACAGGTAATACCTTGCTGTTATAACTATTGAGCAGAATTATCTTTAAATGCCCATGATAATAATAATGCAATCTTCCCCAATCACTCATGTCACTTCTTCAATGCTGTGTCACTCTGATGGTGGTCTTCGTGAATGGGCGACTTGAATTTCATGATTCACTTCTAGATATGTTGCGCTCAGAAATAAGACTCCTATGATTCCTGGGTGATTTCTTCTTATGCGATCATATAATTTTTATATTTGTCTTCATACTACACGGGACCCACACTTCTCCCTCTCACTGTCAGGGTTTGTCTCCTAGGCAGAGACCAACTTCAATTTCTAATTCTTTAATCAACTCTGATATCAAACCAAAGAATATATGAGATTCATCAAACCCTATCATCATCTAAAAATCTTCCTTTGCAAACCAACATAGGATGGTAGGATCATGGCTCTGATACCACTATAATGGGCACCTCTGTTACACCGAAAACTAACCCAACTGAAACCCCTTATGACTCCAGAATGGTTTGTTTGTATTATTTTTTTATGTTTTACAAGGTCTTATGCATGTAACATAGATATAGAATTGAAAGCATAGACACACATGTTAGGAAAACCAGAACAACAAACAGCTCTGATTCTACTTGTTAGGATCTTGCTCCTCAATAAGAGCACAATATGATTACCTTGTATAAGCAACTAAACATGGAATTATACCAGATTGAACAAGTAACTAGAATTCACACATAACACAGAATATGAGAGACAATACACACACTTGTATTAATACTCATACAGAAAGAAAATACAATAAAGAAGACGCCACTTCTTCTCCACACCTCTCAGAGGATTTCCACACCTCAAGTGTACAGCTATTCTCAATCAAGAGTTCACTCTCCTACCAAAATGGTCCCAACACACAACTCACACACACAATTGGTGTTCACCTCCAACTGGTCAGAAATAACCCTTCTAGTACACCAAGTACTCAAAGTACTTAGAGTAGATCTCCCTTGAGCTTGCAACAACCTACAATTCAATGATCTAACTTACCATGTAGATCTTCTCTTTGATCTTGCAACCAACCTGCAAATCAATGATCTTACACTTGTGGAAGGAACTTCCTTGCCTTCCTTTCTTTGCACTCTGAAGAATCTCTTTCTTGAATCCTTGATCCTTAATTACAATACAGCCCATGAGTCTATTATATAGATCCCATGCAAACAATAATTAGACACCTAATTACAATACTTAGAAACGCAACTCAAGACCAAAAATAGCCTTTACATGCAAACACTCGATTCAACGAACTAATTGTTCGTGCAACGAACAGTTCTGAACCACCACAGGCGATTGACGTTGGTCCCTGTTTGCCTGGAGGTGGCTGACATAGGCCGACCCCTACTGATGCCGGTTGCCTTCTACACTATACCCTATCGACGTTGGTTGCCTGGAACTCAACAACCTCCTCCATGTTTGCATTGGTTGAAGCTTTTAGCTCCACAACCTAACAATGGTTTGTTTGTATTATTTTTTTATGTTTTACAAGGTCTTATGCATGTAACATAGATATAGAATTGAAAGCATAGACACACACAGTTGAAATAACCATCACACTGTATTTATATTGATTGAAAAATGAGTAAACAAGTATAATGTCAGCCACGCGATAACTCACTAAATACTCTAGTATTGGAATGAAAATTGTTTCAATCGAATATCCCCAGTGAATACTGAAGGTGTGATCATTTTTTTCTCCATCCAGTAGAACTACAGGCTCTACAGGCTGGTTTCTACAGACTCTATAAGCTTGTTTCTACAAACTCCACATGCTTGTTTCTATGTACTCTATAGGCACGCATCTACGGACTCTACAGGCTGATTTTTACAGACTCTGCAGGCTAGTTTTTATGGACTCTATAGGCTAGTTCTACGGACTCTATAGGCTAGTTTCTACAGACTCTGCAGGCTGGTTCTATGGACTCTATAGGCTGGTTTCTACAGACTCTATAGGCTAGTTTCTACAGACTCTACAGGCTGGTTCTATGGACTCTGCAAGCTGGTTCTATGGACTCTGCAAGCTGGTTCTACAAACTCTGCAGGCTGGTTCTATGGACTTTGTAGGCTGGTTCTACAAACTCCACAAGCTTGATTCTCTTGACTCTTGTTGCAGATAGTGGCTACTACGAGATGATACAGTGATGTGGCTGCTACAATGCCACGCTATTATAGTGATGCAACTATTATAGTGATGTGGCTACTACAATGGCACAACCGCTACAGTGGCACGACTGCTATAGTGGCACAACTGTTATAGTGGTGTGGTTGCTATAGTGGTGCAGCTGCTACAGTGTCACGGCTCCATGAGACTAAAAGCATAGACTCTAAAGACCAATCCAAATGATTGATGTCTAGAGTGCTACAGATGAGAAGGATGTTCCTGAATGCCCAAAATAACTTACAAACTGTAAGTGCATTTTGTTTTTCTTATCCAAGATGCCTAATGAAGCCACAAACACTTCCTTTTATTCTTTATCCAAGGGTGCGACTCAACTCTCATGAGCAATGTGGGATAAAAGATGTGCAACATTTTATATATTAAAATATTACTTATGTCTCCCTTGGGTACCATCCCCATAAAGTAAATATTTAAAGTAACACTTTAATATCTTGAAATTAAGTTAAATGTTACTTTTATAACACTTCAGGCATTAAAATATAATAGCGATCAGACTCCGAATAACGTAAGTGATAGTTCATCGAAAAGCTCTCATCGAGGAGTATTAAATCTAATCACCAAGATTGGCATCCACTGTGTCTTGCTAACTTACTAAAAATAGTAAGTATGCCTGAAACTAAGTAAATCAACTCTATTTTAGCCCAAACTGAAAATGACTAGGCCAAAACACTCTAAGATCCCTTTAAACCCTTTGTTAGCCCTCAGGACCATGTAGAACTAGGTTAACGCACACACACACTTGGTTAACTACTAAAGTGGGGACATTACATAGTCATAGGTAAAACACATCTATGAGTCTCAAGTACTAAAGGAGTAACCTGTTAGGTGAATATTTTGTCACCAGCTAATTGATGAGAAAAATAGGTCATATCAACCATAGCAAGGGAGATTGGTCAGCCAAATGTGTAGGTTTACCACATCAAAAGGGGACAAATCTCTCCTCTCATCAAGTGGAGGTTCCCTTATAACAATGAGGAGCTATATACTATACATATATGTAGAAAATAACACTCAAGGGTAGGACAACACTATCCATCTCTCTTTTTTTAGAGATGATGTTCACAAATAAAAGAGAAATCCTGGTGAAGATACTGAAGGCACTTCTCTTCTTTCAGAAGTCATCTTGTAGCAAACAAGAGGAGTTCTTTCTGGCAGGTAATAGATAATTGGTAACAGGGGTGCAATAACCAGCAGAATGAGGTGTAGCACAAAGTCTCCACCTCAACTGCCCAAGATTGAAATATGAAGAACAATGAGGGCATAAAGTCATCCCAAGGTCCTTTACACAGAATAAAGAATAGACAAACACACTAAAGGCAATTATAGACAGCATAAAGTCTTCTCACAGTTGGCTTTCAGACACCTTCTTGATTACTTCCACTGATTCTGCTTATTTCCTTAACTAGATAAGAACGCACTCAGAAGATAGACATAAGAACAATCTCCTAAAATGACATAAGTTATAACAACATAAAGTCTGAAAGTAACTTGCTTTCTCATTCAAACAAAGAAATATGATTAACAACCTGAGCTCAAAGTCTCAGTGATAGCCTCTCAATTTTGGCAGAGTTTTGCTTCTATCACCAAAAATATCTCTCTTGTGAAAAAAAGAGATTTACAATATATAGCAGCCCAGAAGGACCTGACACTTTGTTCCATGGAATGACCCATGTTGCATTCAATGCTTTGAATATGTCTTTAGTTTTGTCAAAGGACCATGCTGGAACAGGGTGGCTGCCTTAACTGTGGCATGTCTATTCATCTCAAATGTCTTCTCCTGGGCTTGGGTCATCTAGTCTGTCTCCTCATGTCATGCACAACTATCCACTTCGTCTTTACTCCAAGGGAGACAAACAAGGTGCACCTTCAATGTTTGCAAGCCAAAATATCTACTTGGTGGACTATTCCACCTATTATAATAACTTTTGCATAGATATTTTTGGCTTTTCCCTCTTTCTACTATGATTTGAGCTCTCAGGCTATCTTTTCAGCTGGTCACTAAGTTTATTTTTAACTTTTGGCTTTAAGGCCTTTGAATGCATTCAGGTCAGTGCTCAAGTCTTCAAAGATCAACGACTATTTCATTGCCACAAATTTGACATCTTTGGGCCCATCATCATTTGAAAGCCAATGGCTAGTTTATTGCCCTGAATTTGATGGCTGTGGCGATGTCACCGAACGTCTGGATCCCAACGGCTAGTTTGTGATGCTCAATTTTGACGTCTATGGGCCCATCATCCTCCTTGGCAATTCCTTTGGCTTTGTTGTTTGATCCTTCTCGAAGGGGACCTACCCTTCGGGGTATTGAGAAAGGTCTACTTTTTGGTCGGTGAGAGCCCCCCGCAAGGGTATCTACCCTTCGGGGTCGTCTTTCGAGCGGCCTTCGGGCTCCATTTCCTTCAGACATTTTGTCTAGAAGGAATTCTTCCCATGCCTTAGCCATTTTTTTGTCAGTTTTTTCTCTTCGATCGGGATTATTCCTTCAAGTAAAAGTTTGAAGGAATTCCCTCAAATTTTTTGTCTGAAGGAATTGCCTTAGCATTTTATCGCAGAAAATATTTTTGAAGGAATTCATTTGCTCCATTTGGCCTTTGAAATGGTCCATTTTCTCCTCGCCTGCCCTTCGAAAGGGCTGTTTGACCTCCAAGATTGCCTTTCAAATTTTTGCAAGGGTCCATTTTGGCTCCCAAGTGCCCTCCGCAAGGGCACTTATCCCTCAAGCTCTTCTGGCGGGCCTTCGATCATTCCTTCAGAAAAAATGTCTAAATAAATTATTTCATGGAAAATCCCTCTGAAAGGTATCTCTTTTGTTCCATTTGGCCTCCGCAAGGGTACCTCCCCTTCGAGCTTTGGGATTGAATCGATCGATTGAAATCGCCTAAGTGTTGAGAACTCATTTCTTTCTTACAGAGTTCGTAGAAATGGGTCTGTGGAGTCCGTAGTTCCCAGTCTATAGAACCAAGAAACTAACTTGTAGAGTCTATAGTTACTAGTTCATAGAAACAAGTCTATAGAACCCTTCCTGTAGAGTCCGTAGAAATCAACCTGCGAAGTCTGTAGAACTGAGTTCGTAGAAATGAGTCCGTAGAGTCCATCTTGCAGAGTCCATAGAAATCAACCTGTGAAGTCCATAGAACTGAGTTCATAGAACTAAGCCTATAGAGTCTATAGAAATAAGTCTGCAGAGTTCATAGAAATCATCTTGTGGGCCTTTGATCACTCCTTTGAACCATTCGATTGATTCGACTGATTGAACCAAATTTGGTTTAACAGTTCAATCTTGTGTTCCGCTCATTCAATTAACCACTTGAACCAACCAATTTGAACCAGCTGCATTGAACCTTTGAACCTTTAAACCTTTAAACCCTTTTGGTTCAAGGTTCAATGGTTCAACGGTTCAATCTTCTTTCTTTTCGCTAAGTCTTTTAAAGCCGTTGAACTTGCTGAAGCGGTTGAACCTTGAACTTTTTCTGAAGTGCTTAACTCTTTAAGCTTGTCGATGTCTTTGAACCTTTGAACCCGTTGAACCTTTGAACCTGTTGAACCATTTTGGTTCAAGGTTCAATGGTTCTTTCTTTTGTTTAAAGCTTGCCAATGGACCTTTTTGTTAAACCGAGGTGTTGAACCTGTCTTGAAATAGCCTAAGTGTTGGAAACTTGTTCCTTAGAGAGAGCTCACCTGTTGAATTCATTGAACCTGCTAATTTCTTAACTAAAAAAGCTTGAATAATGAAGAATTTGAATGCTCAAAACAATTTTTTAGAAGGGAAGAGAGGATTTTTGGCCTGTAGGACCAAAAATAGTTCATATGTTGTCCCAAAAACGAGTGACAGATTTTAGAAACAATAGCTGGCTCCAGTTGAGAAACTTCTTTCAGTTGAAATTTGGAACAACTGAGGGGAGTAAAAACTAGAATCTCTAGTGCGTTTAAGTATGCCATTGGGCTACGGAGTCATGACAACCAAAAAAGAAAGGCATTAAAAATGAAAATGAAAATGAAAAGCACAAAATAAAACTAAAGATAATACAAATATACATATATACAGATGGTCTTATTTGATACTTCAAGAGTTGAAGTGCTTCAGATGTTGTCTGTTGTGAGGCAGAGAAAAGGGTGTGCCATCTTGGTACTTTAATAGAAAACTATTTTCATCATTGAGTTCATGGATAGTGAATGGGCCTCTCCATAGGGAATTGAACTTTCCATGCATTCCCTTTGGTTCTCTTCTCTTGTCCCATAACAAGACTTGATCTCCAATATGAAAATCCTAGGTTTTTGATTTCTGGTCGAAGAGCTTCTTCACTAGACTTTGATGTGTAGCAATTCGTTCCACCACTATAGTTCATTGCTCATCCAACTCAATTAAGCACATGATCCTCTTATCAATGGAGCTTTTATATGTCTGATCTTTGATCACCTTTACCAATTTTAGTGCTGGCAATTCCAAGCTGATCGGTATCTCTGCATTGAGACCATACAGAAGTTAGAAAGGTGACATACCTATCACCCTCTTGTGTGTAATTCTATCTACCCATAAAGCATCAACCAATACTTTATGCTAGGTTCATTAGTTGACATCCACTAGCTTCCTGATGATGGTCACCAAGTTTTTGTTACTCGATTCAGCTTGGCCATTCCCTTGTGGAAAGTAATCAGAGGAGTGGGAGAGGGTAATCCTATAGTAAAAATAGAACTGGGTGATCTCATGAGAAGAGAAATAGGTAGAATTGTTTGTCACAATCTTGGTTGGGACCCCAAACCTAGAAATGATGTTCTCCTTGAGGAAATCACATACTATTTTTGAAGTAGCATGCTTGGTTAGAATTGCTTCCACCTATTTGGTGAAGTAATCTGTGGCTGTGAGAACATAATCATGTCTAGCACTAGAAGATGGGTTTACATCACCAATAAAATCAATTCCCCATTGCTAAAATGGCTCTTTTATCACTATTGGCTTGAGAGGCAGAGCAGCTAACTTAGGTCTTCCAACAAACTGTTGGCATAGTTCACATCTTCGTACCCATTTATATGCATCCTGAAACAGAGTAGGCCAGTAATACCTGGCTCACAGAATCTTATGGGCAGTCACAGGCACAAAAAAATGTTCTCCACAAGCTAGATTATAGAAGGACCTCAAAATTTGGTTATGCTGCTCTTTATCTACACAGTGAAAGAACACTCCATCAAGGCTCCTCTTGTACAAGCCATTGTTTCACAAGACAAAATTGGCAGCTTTCAATTTGATAGTCCTCCTTTTTTTACGGGATAGGTGGGTAGAACACTCACTATAAGTAAGAAAATGAGTAATACTTAAATACCACTCATTCGTGGTGGAGACAAAGAGGACTGTTGGCATGTCTTTTACTTCTTTTTCTTCATGCCCTGCTTCTTCAGGTCTGTTGTCAGCAATCAATTGACGGAGGCCCTTTCCCTTCACAAGATTCATCAATTTGATAACTAGATCAAACTCTTAGATTTTAGCAATCTAATTGCCCCTTTTGGTTCTAAACTCCTGCTGAGTTAGTATGGATTTGACTGTGGTATCAAGAACCAGGGCAGTAACGCGTGAATTTAGGATGTAAAAATAGAAGTGCTTTACTGCCTTGACCACCGCATAAGTATGTTTCTCTATGTTTGAATACTTTAGCTCATGAGCTTTGAGAGGACAACTCATGAAGGATATGGGAGATTCCATACCTTCTTCATTCTGTTGAACCAGAATTATTGAAAGTGTGTGCTCAGAAGCATAACTATATATGGTGAAATCCTTGGTATAAGTTGGACAAACCAGAATTGGGGCATGGGCAATAGCTGTCTTGATATCTTGAAATGCCAATTTGCCTTCTTCAGTCCAGCTGAAGGTGGCCTTTCCCTTCATCATGTTCACGATGTGGTGAGTCTTCTCAACAAACTCAGGGATGAATCTTTGTAAAAAATTCACTTTTTTGAAGAAAGAGTGAACTGCAGTCTTACTTGTGGGTAGATTAAGCTCATATATGGACTTGACTCTTTCTGAGTCAATCTTGATGCCTTCTCAGGATATAATGTGTCTGAGAAGCTTCCCTTCTGTCACTCTAAAGATAGACTTCTTAAAATTAATAAAAATGCAATTCTAGCGGTAGCATTCCAGCACTTGTTGTAAATGGCGCACATGGTCAGAGTGATGCTTAGAAAAGATGGTCAAGTCATCAAGGTATACCACAATGAACTTACCTATTTAATCTTTGAAAGTAAGGTCCATTGCTCTCTGAAAAGTGGTGCCAGCATTTATCAAGTCAAAAGGCATTCTTTGATATGCAAAGGTGCCCCAAGGTGTGGTGAAGGCAGTCTTATGCTAGTCTGCTTCACCAACTTCAACTTGATTGTATCTTGAAAAATCGTCTAGCATTGATAACATCTTTGAACCAGTCACTATCTAAATCACTTGGTCCATGATGGGCAGAGAATAGTTATCCTTTAAGGATGACTGATTCAAATTCTTTAAATCCACACAGAGGTAAATTTTGCCATTCTTCTTCCTCACAAGCACTATGTTGGCAATCCATGTAGAATGATGGATTGAGAAAACTATCTTAACATTCAATATTTTTTATATTTTAGATAGGATAGTACCTGATATCTTTAGATTGTACTGCCTAGATTTTTGCTTGTAAGGCACCGAATCATCTTTGAGAGGAATTTCATGGCAAATTTCATCAGGTCTGAGTGACTTCAAATCATCATAGGAGTATGCTAGGACATCTATGTACTGGCTGAGCAGAGCATTAAATTTGAACTTTTCTTCTTGAGTGTAGCACTTCCCAATGTTCACTATCTTGAGATTTTCCTTAGTACCCAAATTTATTTGATCAAACTCCTGAGAAGAGATTGAATCTATTTGTTGTTGTTTGATAAACCTGTCATGCTTATCAAATAACTTCTCAAGGGAAACCAATCCTTCAAAAAATTTATTCTCTTTAAGTTGTAGGAATTCTTCACCTGCATCTAAATTTGATTCAGGGGCTGGTTCACTACCTTCGAAGTGGAGCTATTTGAAGCTATCTTTTTGTTCCAAGAATGCAATGATTTGGTTGTCACCATTAAATACTTGCCAATGATTGGCATTATCAGGCACACTTGGTCGAAAAATCAGTTCAATAGTGTATTTGTTTCCCTTAAAATTAGGGTGAAGAACTAACAGAGTTGCTGAAATAGCTAAAGCATCAGCTCGATCATTGAATTCCTTGGGTATGGCAGAGATGTTGAAAGCATCAAAGCTTTCAATTTGATCCTAGACTAGATTGTAGTAGTGGCATAATCTCTCATTTTTAGTTTGATACAGGTTCTTTACCTATTAAACCATCAGTTCAACATCTCCTTTAGGCATAAAAGAGTTTGACGCCTTTATCATGAGCAACCTTCAATCCAAGCAATCGAGATTCGTATTCAACAGTATTGTTAGTATTGCTAAACTGTAACTTGTATGAAAAAGAAAAAATATCTCCTTGGGGAGATATCAACACAATCTAAACTCTTGAATCGGTAGATGAACAACTGCCATCAAATTCTAGGATTCATACATCATCAAAGGTTGACCTTACCTTAGATTTTTCTTCACTTGGAAGGGGGGATTCTTTTGCATTTACACTGCGCTCTAACTTGTCTTCTGTTGTTCTGTCTGAACTAATTTTTAGACTATTATTTTCATAAGTTTCATTAGCTAAAATATGAACATCCTCTGTGGTCAAAAATAATTACCCACGCCGAAGACTCAAACAAAATTTGAGCTTCGGGTGCCGATGTTTTAGTGACCACATATTTTGCTTCCTTCTCAGGGGGCAATCTCAGCATAATGCCTTTGACTGGGATCCTTGCTTCAGACAGGTTCATGCTCAACTCGCCACCAACATTTTTATAGAATTTTTTCCCAAGAAGAATGTCGTATGAGGCTGGGACATCGGCCACCAGGACTGTCATCTTGATTCTCTTGTCTAAAAAAGCTACAAATACAAATTGGGCATCTTTGATTTGTCCCATCAGTGGCACTTGTTTGGTCTCCATGGAGAAACATCTCCCAAATGTCTTGGTTAGTGTGAGACCAAGGGATTTAGCTACTTTGGTAGGCATGACATTATCTAATGCACCTGAGTCTATGATACAATTATTCAGCTGATATCCATTTATTAGTAGGGAGACGTAAAATGGTTCAGTCCTTTTGAGAGCAATAGGAGGAGTAATGACTAGGTTATTCTGGGTGGATGTGGGAGTCACCTTTGGAACAGTTGGTCCTACAGGGACAGTTTTATTCCTCACACGTTCCACTAACTTATCCAATTGCTCAAAGTTGGATTGTAGGAATTCAAATTCAGACATTTAGATCTTAGTTTTCTTGACATGGTCAATTATGTCAAATGTTTGAAATGAATTATGAAGAGGGGAAGGGAGTTCATCCTTCTAATTTTTAAGAGGGAAAGGATTGATCTACGAATTTACAGTTGAAGGTGAAGGCAAATTTGGAGCACTTACTTTTTTAGCAATCACTGGGTCCTTTGGTTGGAAAGGGAGAGAAGTTCCTCATTTGGAAATTTAAATTATAGGTTGAGGTTGCTCCTCTATCTTTTCTTTATCAGCTTGTTGAGTTGACTGGTTCTTGGACCAAGTGAAAATAATATATAATCCCTCAACTGCTTTACCTTCACTTCTGGGTTCATCCTGGTAATTCAAAAAACTAATGTTGGAGTCACCAGCTAATTCTTCTTCTCTTTTTGTGAATAAATTAGCGTCATCTTCAGGGTTCAACTCAGGCTAGAAGGAGAACTCTGATTCTGCTTCAAGGTATCCCACTGCTGAATTAGTTGGAGGTGCTTCAATGGCCAATTTTCCCTGAGTGGGAGGAAGGTAGTTTGGCTGCCTTGATTCTTGGCAGCATTGCCTTGGTATGCCTAATTTGAGAATGTCCTCCTTCGTATATCTCTGTACGAAGGGGTAGATGACATCCCTTGCACCATTTGCTTTTTGAGAGCCAGCAACTCATTCGCCAGCTTTTTCACCATTAGATCAGTGGTGCCTGTAGGTGAGAATTTAGAAGATAAAGAAGATTTACCTCTGTTAGGATCTCTCCTTATCTTTCCTACCAAGATAAGGTCATCTTCCACCTCAGTAGCCAAGTCCTGAGTAGCAGCAAGGTCTATGTGGCCAGCATGTCTTAGCTTAAAACTCACTTCAAGCCATTGTGAGTTGATGAAGAAACATTTGAGGTTCTCAAGTGTTGGCTGAGTAATGGTAAGAATCATGTTCCTCAGTTTGTCAAACTTGGCAATGAAATCCTTCATAAGTTCATGAGGTTCTTTCTTCATCTATGTGAGTTGGGCCAGCAAGGCATGTGCATTTTCTACAAGCTTGAACTTGGCTTTGAACTTAGCTTTAAGAGTGTTCTATTCAATCATAGTCTGGGCTTGTAGATGGTATAACCAGTCTGCAGTGGCACCTTGTAATGTCTCCACAAATAGCCTGACTACTACATCCTCATATTCTACACCTATCACACCACAGGCTATGTTGAAGGCTGTAATGTGTTCATCAGGGTGAACTCTCCTATCACCAAAAAATTTGGAAAAATTCTTCCTTAAACTATATGGAAGCTCATGTAGAGGTGGAGTTAGATTAAGTGGGCCAAAAGAGTTACCCCAGGGGCCTTGAATCACCATGATTTGATTATGGAAAGCGGGGATAACAAATCTAGGTGGAGTATGTATAGGCAAAGCTCTGCTAATAGTAGAAAAAGAAGCTCTGCCTTGTATTGGTGACCTTGTATGGGTGGGAGGAACACTCCTGGATTGTTGAACTTAAAGTTGTGGAGAAAATAAATTAAAATTTCCTTGCTGCACCAACTCAAAAATTGGGTCAACAACACTTTGGGTTCTCTGGCTTCATGTATAGCGTGGAGTTGCCAGATTATAGAGTAAAAAATAGAAAAGAACTGGTCCTACTTCAACTTAAAGTTTGAGGCTTCAAACTAATTGTTCTTCCCCAGCAAAGTTGCCAAAAAATTGTTGGGTGAATATTTTGTCACTAGCTAACTGATGAGCAAAATAGGTCATATCAACCACAGCAAGGGAGATTGGTCGGCCAGATGTCCAGGTTTACCACATCAAAAGGGGACAAATCTCTCCTCTCATCAAGGGGAGGTTCCCTTATAACAATGAAGAGCTATATATATATATATATATATATATAATTGTTCTTCCCCAACAGAGTTGCCAAAAAATTGTTGGGTGAATATTTTGTCACCAGCTAACTGATGAGCAAAATAGGTCATATCAACCACAGCAAGGGAGATTGGTCGGCCAGATGTCCAGGTTTACCACATCAAAAGGGGACAAATCTCTCCTCTCATCAAGGGGAGGTTCCCTTATAACAATGAGGAACTATATATATATATATATATATATATATATATATATATATATATATATATATGCATAAAATAACACTCAGGGGTAGGACAACACCATCCATCTCTCTTTTTTTAGAGATGATGTTCACAAATAAAGGATAAATCTTGGTGAAAATACTAAAGGCACTTCTCTTCTTTCAGAAGTGGTCTTTCAGCAAACAACAAGAGTTTTTTTTGGCAGGTAACAGATAACTGGTAACAGGGGTGCAATAACCAACAAAATGAGGTGTAGCACAAAGTCTCCACCTCAACTTCCCAAGAGTGAAATATGAAGAACAATGAAGGCACAAAGTCATCCCAAGGTCCTTTACATATAAATAAAAAATAGACAAACACACTAAAGGCAATTGTAGACAGCACAAAGTCTTCCCACAGTTGGCTTTCAGACACCTTCTTGATTACTTCCACTGATTCTGCTTATTTCCTTAACTGGACAAGAATGCACTCAGAAGATAGACATAAGAACAATCTCCTAAAATGACACAAGCTATAACAGCACAAAGTCTGAAATTAACTTGCTTTCTCTTTCAAACAAAGAAATATGATTAACAACTTGAGCTCAAAGTCTTAGTGATAGCCTCTCAATTTTGGCAGAGTTTTGCTTATATAACCAAAAACATCTCCCTTGTGAAAAGAAGAGATTTACAATATATAGCAGCCCAAAAGGACCTGGCACTTTGTTCCATGGAATGACCCATGTTGCATTCAATGCTTTGAATGTGTCTTTAATTTTGTCAAAGGACCATGCTAGAACATGGTGGCTACCTTAACTGTAGCGTGTCTATTCATCTCAAATGTCTTCTCCTGGGCCTAGGTCATTTGGTCTGTCTCCTCATGTCATGCACAGTTGTCCACTTCGTCTTTACTCCAAGGGAGACAAACAGGGTGCACCTTCAATGTTTGCAAGCCAAGATATTTGCTTGGTGGACTATTCCACCTATTAGAATAACTTTTACACATATATTTATAGCTTTTCCCTCTTTTTACAATGATTTGAGCTCTCGGGCTATCTTTTTAGCTGGTCACTGAGTTTGTTTTCAACTTTTGGATTTAAGGCCTTTGAATGCATTCGGGTCCATGCTCAAGTCTTCAAAGATCAACGACTATTTCATTGCCATGAATTTGACGTCTTCGGGCCCATCATCATTTGAAATCCAACAACTAGTTTATTACCCTAAATTTGATGGCTGCAGGGATGTCACCAGACGTCTAGATCCCAACAACTAGTTTGTGATACTCAATTTTGACATCTGTGGGCCCATCATCCTCCTTGGCAATTCCTTTGGCTTTATTGTTTGATCCTTCCTGAAGGGGACCTACCCTTCAAGGTCTTGAGAAAGGTTTGCTTTTTGGTCAGTGAGAGCCCCTCGCAAGGGTACCTACCATTCGGGGTCATCCTTCAGGCGGCCTTCGGGCTCCATTTCCTTCAGACAAAATGTCCGAAGGAATTCCTTCAAACATTTTATTTGAAGGAATTCTTCCCATGCCTTGGCCATTTTTCCATCAGGTTTTCTCTTTGGTCGGGCTTATTCTTTTGGTCAAAAGTCTGAAGGAATTCCTTCAAACTTTTTGTCTGAAGGAATTGCCTTAGCATTTTGTCTGAAGGAATTGCCTTAGCATTTTGTCTGAAGGAATTCCTTCAAACGGTCCATTTGCTCCTCACCTGCCCTCGAAAAGGGTTGTTTGACCTCCAAGATTGCCTTTCAGATTTTTTCAAGGGTCCATTTTGGCTCTCAAGTTCCCTCTGCAAGGGCACTTATCCCTCGAGCTCTTCTAGTGGGCCTTCGATCATTCTTTCAGACAAAATGTTTGAAGGAATTATTTAGTGAAAAATCCCTCTGAAAGGTATCTCTTTTGTTCCATTTGGCCTCCGCAAGGGTACCTGCCCTTCGAGCTTTGGGATTGAACTGACTGATTGAAATCACCTAAGTGTTGAGAACTCGTTTCTTTCCTACATAGTTCATAAAAATGGGTCTATGGAGTTCGTAGTTCCCAGTCCGTAGAACCAAGAAACAAACTTGCAGAGTCTGTAGTTACTAGTCTGGAAAAACAAGTCTATAGAACCCTTCCTGCAGAGTTTGTAGAAATCAACCTGTGAAGTCCATAGAATTGAGTCTGTAGAAATGAGTCTGTAAAGTCCATCTTACAAAGTCCATAGAAATCAACCTGTGAAATCTGTAGAAATGAGTCCGTAGAACTAAGCCTGTAGAGTCCATAGAAATAAGTCTGCGGAGTCTGTAGAAATCATCTTGCGAGCCATTGATCACTCCTTTGAATTGTTCGATTGAACTGTTCGATTGATCTAACTTTGGTTCAACGGTTCAATAGTTCAATCTTGTGTCCAACTCATTCAATTGACCACTTGAACCAACCGCTTTGAACCAACTGCATTGAACCTTTGAACCCTTTTGGTTTAAGGTTTAATGGTTCAATGGTTAAATCTTCTTTCTTTTTGCGAAGTCTTTTGAAGCCATTGAACTTGCTGAAGTGGTTGAACCTTGAACTTTTGCTGAAGTGCTTAACTCTTTAAGTTTGCCGATGTCTTTGAACCTTTGAACCCGTTGAACCTTTGAACTTGTTGAACCATTTTGGTTCAAGGTTCAATGGTTCAACGATTCATTCCTTTGTTTAAAGCTTGTCGATGGACCTTTTAGTTGAATCAAGGTGTTGAACCTATCTTGAAATAGCCTAAGTGTTGGAAACTTGTTCCTTAGAGAGAGATCGCCTGTTGAAGTCATTGAACCTGCTAATCCCTTAACTAAAAAAGCTTGAATAATGAAGAATTTGAATGCTCTGAATAATTTTTTAGAAGGGAAGAGAGTTTTTTGGCCTGTAGGACCAAATAGTTCATATGTTGTCCCAAAAATGAGTGACAGATTTTAGGAATAACATAACCCAAGAGATATATTTGCCAAGTTTCAAGCTAGGTCATTATTATACTTGTTTATCACACATTGAATGATTTACATATAGGGGAGAACTACATAAGCTTGAGATCCTGTTTGGAGTATTGGCTATGTAGGTATCACTCATTAATAAAGGGGTCTTTTGGGTAAATTGACACCATGTGCCCACTAACCAATTTTTTCCACAACCACTATGTAGATGAAGAGCTAGGGTTTGATCATTTGACAAGGAGCGACAATCCATGACCCATATCTGAATGCACTAGATCAAAGGCAATGATGAACCTAGAAGCTTCTAGGTGGTCACTAACTATTTCAATAGCTATTCCATATTGGACACATGTGTCTGATCTAGACATTATAATTGATGTAACCATCCCAGGCTGACACAAGTGTCCACAACTATAAAGGCATTTAATCAAGAATTTGGTGACTATTCCAAAATATTCTTCTAGACAACTTCCTACATGATCCATATCCAAATATGTATTAACATCAAAACTAGCTAGGTATCTTGTTTTCATTATCATTGATATATATAACATAGTTATACTTTCCATTTTTAGCATATCTCAGCATAATAAATTCAATATATGTTCTATGTGAATTTTAAAATTAATTGGCTTGCTATTTGTTTATCACGCTTGTACTTCATTTCTTTATTGTTAACCCTAGCTATCTTCAACCTCTAAGAAAATATTAAACCTCTTTACTAGTTTCTGCCTGTGATATTCTATTTATTATGACTACCATGGGGGATCTTCAACAACAAGTAAATGCCCTTAAGTTACAAGTTTCTTCTCATAAGGCTACCTTTAAGGAGATATACTTGAAGAACAACGTTGTACTCAAGATGTGTTTGAATTTACTTACCCTTTAAACTTTATCATGCCTAAGTTATACTCCTTCAATGTTCAAAGAGATCTTGCTACGTATTTGTAATAATGTGTACATTATTTTGAACATTGGGCTAAGGATAGATGTTTGTTGTTAAAGGATTTCCATCAAAATTTAGCTCAAGGGGCTCTTGATTGGTTTTATATCCTCCCAAATGGTTCCTTATCAACATCTAAAAAAATTGAAGATGTGTTCTTATCAAAATTTCATCGATATACCTTACTTAAGTTACCATTGGAACATTTGAAAATATTAACACAAAATGAGGATGAGTCCATTCAAGGCTATGCTATTAGATTTAAGGATATATTATATACCTTAATTTATACCCCATTGGATTTGGAAGTGCAATTTATATTTAGTAGGGGTCTTATTTCTCTTCTTAGAGAAAGAGAATTTCACAAGCTCTTTGCTTCATTCAACACTTTATATTGGGATGTACATAAATCTGCATTTGCTTTAACAAATACTAAAACATAATTACCTATTTCTCTACCTAAAGGCAAACATGGTATAAATAGCATTTTCAAAACAAACAAGCAAACTAAGAAGGGTCTTGAACCACTTCAAAAACACTCTTCAAAACCAACATTGCATGCTAAATAACAAACAATAAAGGTATTGCATAGAGGAAAAAAAACATACTTATTGAATAACTCCTATAGTTAAACCATTTGCCACTACAAAAAAGAAACCACTTTAGTTTGATTAGTACCAAGATAAACCACATGATATATTGTGCACATTAATAGAAAAATTCATTATAAATCTTCCTCCTAATTCTCATTACCCACCACATAGATTTAAAAAGGTAAAAGGACAACACTTTTGCACTTATCATGGTATAAACGGGCACCGAGATAATGATTATTTTGCTCTTGAGAAAAAGCTTACATAGTTAGCCAATCAATAAATTATTACATTTCAAAAATACATATCCAAAACTATTTTACATACTTCTTCTAGAGGCTATTATAAGAGGGTCGAGATATCCCATGCTACTCCTTTTGAGGAAAACACGGTCCATCGACCTTCACAGAAGATGATCACTAGTAGAAGTCCTTATCCTAGTACACCCTTTACAAGGACTAATCTCTCCCACACTGACCTACCAAGGAACCATTGGTCGATCAGGTCCTTGATAAAGAGACACATGGAAAAGGTAAAACTACATAATAGATATGGGTACCTAAACAAATACATACAAATTCATAAGATATTTATATAGATGCTTCAAAGCCAATGATATAAACAAAACCAAAAGTTCCATTAACACATGATTATTATTGTCAAACTTTCTTATTTCCATCTAAATTTCATTACATACAGTGATTTCTTTGTTACCACTATAATACAATAATTTCATTATATTGAAATGTTTATAATACTATTTACCATATCCAAACATACATTACGAAAATAAATGTAACTTATACACAATGAATAAATAACTAAAAGTACACATCTATGTGAAGCAAGGATACAAAATACAAACTTACCAAAAGACCATGTTACAATTCCTAATTCTAATACACACCACATTCAGATTTCCAAAGCACCTACACATGTTCCTATTATTTTTGTTCTAAAGAAACCTTAGAGCACTCAATGATGGGTCTCATGAACACCTATTACTCCTACCATTTATTCACGACCACAAAGTCCCATTATATATACACAGAGCATCATAGATACTATAGTGACAAATATTGCACCTATACATATTCCTTAGCGACATCACCAGTTTATTACACCAGGTTCATAATGGAGAGATATCTATGAGCATCCTTTAGATACGATCATAAGATAGTCTTTTCCTATTCCAAAAATACTAAATAAGTATAAAACATTTAAAAGTCTAAAAATATTCTTTGTATTTACATATTCTAGTGGCTCCTTGACATCTATGTGTTAGTTCCATGTTGATGGATAACATATTAGTTAATTCTACATACACATGTGTTTCATGCTTGTATTTGAGTATGATATAGGCATACATAGATACATGATCTATGCACTTATAGATGTTAGGATTTCCATCTACTCACTCCATCAGGACGTTGGAGGAATCCATCTCTATGATCATGATACATACAGGTTATATCATTTTATGGTCACTTTATATTATCATGTTTGAGCCCATTTATGTACTTATACATGCATTTGTCCATGCTTATATCTTCTATAGTGTACTTGATATGATATGTATTTGATGTTTTTTGTTAACACATTTGATCTATGGGCTACTATGACATGTTATGTTGGTTGCTTATGTAGACACTCATTTTTGGCCACTTTCATGTCTAAATCAAGTACTAGATTGATTTCTAGAAAATGATGTAATTTAAGCCTAGAAGTTATTAGATTTCCCAATTTCATCTGCATAAGGGATATAATTGCCCAAAAATGTGTTGAGGCTTGCTTATTTAGGGTATTACCATGTATGCACTGATAACCTATCTTAGATTCAATCTCAGTCAAATTATGACTTAATAAATTATCATTCTTGGCCTTTTGATCTATTAATGCAAAACATTAAAACATTTCATAAATGCCAAAAACCCTAAGCATGAAAAATTAAAAAATAAAATTCAATTAGTTGTTTACATAAAAATTCCAAATTGAATTAGGAAATTAAATTTCTCTAAAAAAGGACTTTTTCAATAAAGATGAGGTCAAAGTGAAAGGAATTAGTAATTTTTTTATTAATTCTTAAAATTCAAAGAAAAGGTGAGTCACAACTTTGTAAATATCTTCTATGAGTTGTAATGACAATAAATATCTTCTATGAGTTGTCAAGCCTTCATAATTGATTTGACTGAACCCAAGGTTAACCTAAACTTGACCAAGATTGATTTAGACTCAACCAAGGTTAAAACTAAACCTAACCATCCTAGGGTTGGAATTAGTTTTAAGACCTATAAATATAAGTGCTCTCACTCTCTCCAAGAAAGCTTTTGTGTGTAAGGTTATTCTGTAGGAATACTTTTAAGAATCCTCTCAAGTAATGTTATAATGTCAAGTTGATTCAAGAAGCTTCACACCAAGCCAGGCCAAGCCATGCAAAGCCACATGTGGTCTTAGAAAAGTGCTTCCAAGATGGAAAATGCATTGATCAAAGTCTCTATTGCCTAAAATCCGAGTAAGAACATCCTTTATGTTAACAAGTGAACACTAGTTTTGATAAGGGAGGTAACATAGTTTTATGTTTTTATCTTCTATTTGTAGTTTTGTTCATTGTGTTAAGCTCACCCAAGTACTTAAGTAAGAGTGGTTTAGTTTGAATTTTATATATTGCATTATTTTATTTTAATTCCCTTTTGATTCACTAATAAAGAACTAATGAATTTGTGGCTCTTCAAATTCCTAACATTATATAATGGCATGCTCGGTGGGTTACCACACCCTGTATGCACCAAATGAATGATGTGGAACATTCAAACTCCTTAAAAATATCACTCACATCTTCAAGTTTTTAGTTTTATGATCAAAATTCATGTCATTTTATTTTGTGAATAATCGATGACTTCACCCTACTAAATGATGACTTTGCCTATTTTATCCTCTATTTTACGATCATTTTTTTAACAGGAAATGAAGACTTCACATCGATGACTTCATTGAAAATGGTGACATTTATCTATGGTGAAATTGTTGACATTGAACTATGTTTAATTTACCTATGTATGAATGATGACATCAATGAATTAATTTACCTATGTATGAATGATGACATCAATGAATGAAAATAGTGACTTTTATCTTTCATTTTGGTGGCTTCACAGGTAAATTTACTCATGATTTTGACAACTTTGCCTTATTTTTAACCCTAATCGATGACTTTACCTGAAATAATCAGGGACTTTATGCTTGACTAATGGTGACTTCACTAGATATTATTTTTTATCTGTTCCATTCCAAAAAAAATTGGTGACTTCATAGAAATCAATGACTTTGCTTTGTTGAAAAATTGACGACTTTGCTCTATGTAGAAAACTTGAGACCTTGATAGTTAAAGTTGTTTGTTGGTTAACTCTTTGGTATATAAAAAGTAAACCCCCTAAAGTTTTTTTGTGAAACTGAGTGAAGAAAGGGAGGTCTAAACACTTCAAATTTTCATACACTTATGTTTTAGTGCTTAAAATTTATCGGACAAACTTTTACTTTTTGTCTTTTAAATTTACAAGAGTAAACAAATCCAAAGGATTAAAAATTCATTCACATCTGGTTTGGTGATTTTAAAGTGAACAACCACTTTATCTTAGAGCTCTTAAGATATTTTTCTTTTTCTTTGTTCCTTGTTTGTTAATTAGTTTCAAAGTTCTAAGATTAAATTCTTTTGGTAAAAGGAACTTTGCATGTTTGCTCCCCTCGTCCAATTTAGGGAACTTGGGTGATCAAAAGTGACTTGTTTTTTCCTTGTTTGAGTGAGTATAGTCGGAATAAAATTTACATATGCTCTCCCCATGCTTCGAGTGACTTTGGTAACCCAAAAATGACCTCTAATGTTCTTCTAATTTTTTATTTGTTTATTTTTTGCATTGGCTTGTGGGTGGGAGTTTATCATCTCCTCACAAGTTATTTAGGGGTGAATTGACTTGGAATTTAATCTCCCAAAATTGCATCAACCCCAATCCATGGTGGGGTATTTAAATTGGGCAAGTGATACTGGGATTGAACAGTGTCTGATTGGCTATCCTAATAATCCTAATGAAAATTTGGATCGGTTCACAATAAACATTAGACTTCATTAAGCAGTCCATGGCTGAAATCATTATGCAAAGGACTAGATATTTACATAATAATTTAGTGAGATTTAATCTAATTGATGTGATGTTACCCTGTGTTAACCACACTTGGGACCATTTAGATAATTTCAAAACTTATAGAATTTAGTCAACCCCACTTTATCGTAAAATATATTACCAAATATCGAGTACTTCACACTCTAAGTTTATACCACATACCAATGCTTGAGAGATAGAAGGGGGCTTAACATATCTACCTACATGTGTTCCTTAATTTTTAGATTAACTCTTAATTCATTTTGAGAATTGGTATAAACTTTGGTAGAAGCTACACACACCTTGTCAATTTTAGCGTAAGATATGCACTTAGGTGTTTTTTTAAATTTTTTACTAACATGTATTTTTGGGTCTAAAATTGTTTGTGTCAAAGTTAAAATGAGTCAAAAACTTCATATGTTACACACCAATTTGAACCAAGAGGTGTTACACTACCAATTTTGTTCCAAACATTTGCCTTGGAGTTTTCTAGAACCACTTTTTACCACTTGTTTAAGGGAGCATTGCTACATTGCCAATTTTATTTCAAAAACTAATTGCCTTGTTTGAAATCAATTTCGTAAACCATTCATACATTTGTTTCCAAAATTCATGATTACACTACCCATTTGAGTCTAGCCCATTTACCTTTAGAAAATTTGAGTCGTTTACATTAAATTTGAAATTCAACCTTTCAAATTTCAGATCCTAAACTAATCAAGTCTATGCCAAAGTCTCATCTAATTTGGGATTAGGTGGTCTATGTTTTTCATTTGGATTGTGCAACTTGGGTTGATTTATAATTTGGTTTAAAGACATCTTCCTCAACTTAGGGGTGTTTTGTTTTCATGTTCCTTATTAATAGTCCTTTGTGCCGAATTCCATAATGTCCTAGTTCCGTTTACCAAGAGTTTTTCTGAGCCAATTACTGAATCTTCCAAGCCAATTATCGAGTTATTTTGAGCCACCTTAGATTAAGGTTGATTTTTAATAGACCATTCTGAGCCAATTATCAAGTTTTTTTGAGCCAATTACCTTAGATTAGGTTACTTTCAAGTTCTTATTTAGACCATTTTATTTTTAAGTCTAGCTTTGTGACTTCTAACCAAAGACCTGACATTATTTTTCACACTTCAGACCTAGTTTATAAGTCTATCTTTTTGATGTTTGACCAAAGACCTATCATTGTTCCTTTTCATTGTTAGACTTAGATCATGATCATTTTACATTGCCTAAATATTTTTGCCATAAACCGATTTTATGTTTCATTTTGCCTTTGCCTTAGACCTAGAATATACATTTCACCTTTCAACCTTTTTGAAAGAGCTAAAGGTTGTTTTCCTTAGACCTCAGTTGTTTGCCACCTTTGACCTTATTTTTGGAGAAACCTACAAATAGATCCAAACATGCCTCACTATACATGGAGTGGGACCATGTATAATCTAGACTATGAGAACTTTGTTACTAATGACCCCTTTGTTCATGAACATTATGGTGATGATGTCATGTATGATATGGATGTATCCCTCTTATAATACTCCATACGTAGAATAAGGGCAATACCCACTAACGTAGTACCTAGTTAATGCACCATCTTATCCAGGATAGGAGTAAGAACAAACATCACAATACTTTACTCAAATGACATATGTTGTTGAATAAATCCAATGATAACAACCATACTATGTAACAACACCAACAAGTTATGACCTATACTTGTTTGATCATCATTTACTAAAAAACAAAGATGAAATTCTAGTTAGGGTGGTAGAAGTAGGACCCAAATTCCTGACATACTTCCCACATGAAAGTCTGTCTAATTTTATTAGAACACCTAGCAATGCACCTCATAACCAATAATTTAAATAGGCTTCAACTTTTTATAATTAAGCTTTAATACCAATACCAAAATAGGGATAAAATGCACTTGTAAAAGGGAAAGTTCCAATGAATGACCAATTAGAACAAGTACAACAAGCATATCAAACTTATCATAACCTAGCTCAAAACTTCAATGCCATAATTGTTTTAAACACACCACTAATAGAGTTAGCTCTAACGGGGACACAAACTAATTCTTTGGGCTATGTAAATCATAACATAGACCCCTTTAGCCAAAGCACATTGGTAGGAGACATGTGCAGTGTCCCAATTATAGAAGAAACTGTAACTCCTAAAGAATACCTCACACAAAACATAATAGATAACATGCAAGTGAATCCTAAATTGATCCAAAATGGGTTTAGTGTACCTCAGAGCAACACATATCAAGTTCCTCTTACCAATACCTCAAGCGGTTTTCAACAACAAAGGACATGTATGCCTGGTTCCCAAACATAAAAAGTAACTTCCACTCCTCAACCAATAGCTTCTTCTAACATGCAACAAAGGGTGAGTAGTCAAAAATAGACCAACATACCACCTCAACAAGCATTAAACACTACACCATCCCAATAGGTAAAAACTAATGTTCTACCAATACAAGTATAGACCAATACACCATAAACATCACAAGTGTTGCTTAATCAATAATGTGTTTCTATTGGTCAATAAAGAGTGGTAGTTGGTCAACAAAAAATACCAAACCTCCAATAAGTGCTCAGTAAATAATAGGGGGTTACCCAATAACAAGGTTCTAACATACAATGGGTACCGGTTAGGTAACATTTGCCTTCTACCCAATGGGTACCTCACATACAATAGGGATCTAACTTGTAACACCTTCAACAATAGGGTTTTAGCTAGTAATGGGTACCCTTTATACAATAAGGTTCTATAGGTAAATATCAAGTTCCCACCCAAACCTAAAAATCCCAGTACATTCTACCTAGCCAAATGTTTTTACCACAACCACAATTTGTGAACCAAAGCCATGTTGCTAACCCTAGATAAAAAATTTACCAACAATAACAAATTTTATACCAATAGTATAATCCTAATGCATGGATATGTACTCCTGGTTGGTTGACCACTTAGATAAACATTCCCCAATATGCCATTCCTTCATATCCCAGTTAAGGTAATTCACCTTTGATTGTGCAACCCCAACCACAATAGGTCATACCATCTAGCTTCTTAGCCCAAGAGCTATAGTAAATGAAGGATACGATTCAAACCATTCAATTTGGGAAGAAAAAAAAGTTTAAATTAGAAGAGATATGCTCATATCCATTCAATATGGATTACCTCAAAATACCTTTTCCTCCAAGTTATGAGCCACCCAAATTTGATAAATATATGGGAAAAGGTGATGCAGAAGAGCATTTAAAAGAATTATTTATTGCTTGCCAACTAGTGGCTTATAATGACATATATTTGTTTCTCCTCTTTCTAAGAAGTTTAGCTAGAGAAGCCTTGAAATGAATTATTAAACTAATAAAGAATTATGTGCCAAACTTTGATGACCTTTCAGAGAAGTTTGTACATTATTTCTCATATAATATCAAACATGAGAATATAGTGGTAGATTTGAGCAAGGTGAAATAGAGAAATGGTGAAAGATTTGTCGGTTATTTGTAAAGGTGGAGGGCACTTGCTTGCTAGTTCACTCACAATTTACCAGACAAATAATTGGCTATAATATTTAGTCAGAGTCTACATAGTGAGATATCCTATCATATTGAGTTGCAATGTGCTCACACATTTGAAGAAGTTATTAAGAAAGGGACATAGATTGAAAAGGCCCTTGTCAAGAAATGATTATCAAAATATCTTCTTCCAATCAAAATTAGGGCTAAAACCAACATCAAGGCCAACAATAGAACCAAAGCCATAATCAGAGCCAAAACCCCATCCAAATACCAGATTTAATGCTAGTTTAGGCTAATATTAAAAGACCAAAATCCTAATCACAATAATAATGTTTTCAGTAATGGGATCACTAAATCTCAACATGTCCAAATGGTGAAAACATTGGCTATTCATTTACTTTTGCCCATTCAATAAGTACTAACTCATTCATTCAACCTAGACCTTTGCAAAACCTTTCACAAAATCTATCACAATTATAAACACCTCCTTCAAGGAGAAGACCACCCATAACTAGAGCATTTAGTGACCTTAGAGAGCCTATTGAGTTTGTATTCCATAAGTTGGTTCAAGACAATGTCATTAGGTGGCTTATGCCAAAGCCTTTTCTTGAAGGAATTCCTTTTCTTGACTTATATAAATAGCATGAGTTTTATGAGTACCATCACGTTAAGGGACACTCTATACACTATTACATACATATAAGGCATCTGATTAAGAATATGCTTGAGAATAGAGAGATATAATGGTATACCCATGCCTCTACATCTAATCATAACTTGAGTATCTATCAAAACCCCTTTCCTCAACATAACAACCAAAAAACAACAACATCAATAAGAATAACAGTGGCAAAGAATACCACCAAAATAGCAATAATGTTAGCAATAACAACAATAATAGATTGGTTAAAACCAAGGACAAACTAATCAATCAAACCAAGGAGGCCATCATGCCATTGCATATACTTACAAAAATGTTGTAGGACATGTTATAGGAAATTGCGTTACCACCATTACCATTAACTCTCGACCAAATTCTAATTGACCTAGACTAGTGCCAAACAATGCCTACAAAACCCCTTGTGTTGATAATCCTTCTTTGGACTATGTTAGCAGCCAAGCTCAACATCACCTAAGAATTAACATTCTAGGCTCTTTTACCTATTCATCTAGTTACAGAAGCGTAATACCTGATCGAGATTGAGCAATTATAACTTGAAAAGCTAAGGTTATTATCAAATACCCATAACTAAATTCCTCAAATGAACCCATTCAAACCTCCATGCCAACCAAAAATAATCCAATTGCCAATATTAGATAGAAAAATTATGACATTGTGTAGTTATAAAAGACACCTACGCAAATATTCATCATGGATTTGTTGTGTACATATAAAATTCACAAGATCATACTTAACAAATACCTGAGCTAATCCCTTGTACTTAGTAACATTACACTTGATAAATTTCAAGCTAAAGTAGGACATTTGGCTCCTAGCCAATGATTTACCTTTGATCAAAGTGATATGTCATATATGGGCCCATTGTATAATAACCCTTTATACATAGAGGTTGGTATAACTAGACATATAGTTAAATGTGTCCTTGTAGACAATGGTTCAGGCCTGAACATTGTGTCTCTAATGTTTGTAAAGTATATTGGATACACAATGACCGATCTTTAGCCAAATACCATTATCATCAAGGCATATGATAATGAGGAACATGAATCACAATGAACCATCAATTTCCTAGTGGTCATTGGGACTCTGACCCATGACATTTTTTACCATGTTTTTGATATGGAATTATCATACAACTTACTCTTGGGCTGAACATGGATCCATGAAATCCAAGCCATACCTTTCACATTGCATAAATATATTAAATTTACCCATTAAAGGATGGAACTAACCATACCAACCGATCTCTAGCCTTACCAATTTTGTAAACATATTGAGGTGGAGTACAAGAGTTACAATTACCATTTTGGCCTGAAACCTATGCCTAAAATTGATAGAGAAAAATCTGATAAAGCAATAGCCATTGAATTTTGGCCCAAAGCCAATTACATCAACCCAGAGAGCGTAACACTAGAAATAGCCTATCCATTTTACATATCTAAGGTATAGGAGAGTACATTACTCTTGACTCCTTTCACATAGCCAAATTACCCCAAAACCCAAAAGCCTATGGGAGGCCCAAAACCAAGACTACTCACATGGAATGACATGCTAATGGAAAATCTCATCTCACTAAACCCATTATTTTCAAACTTGCCTCTGGCCTAGAATAGGACCCTTTGGCCAAAGATGATTCATAGATCTACAAGGATAGTCTAGTTGATTGTCACCAAAGTTCCAAGTATCCTATCCATAACCAAATTATGGATAACCCAGCTTATGAAGGTAGAGGCTTGGGAATACATCAACAAGGAATAATCAAGCCAATTTTCATGATCAAGTACAAAGAAATGCATGGTACTAGATTTAAATTGCATGTGGGTGACCTCACATACCTTATTCAAGTTTCTATGCTAACGACTAGTGAAGATGATGTCGACAGTGATACAGGGTCTGATTATAGAATCTATGATGACTTGGTCAACTCGAATTTGTTTAATCCTTATCTTGTATGTACTGTTAGTCTTATTTTTTACCCTTCATCACTTACACTCTATCACCCCCAATTGACAGATTGGGACCAATAAGAGTCAACAATGCCACTTGATGAGTTTTAGAATGATGAGGCCATTTGTAACTTTCTGGGTTTGAGGGATCATATTCCTCTAGGAGATCACAAACAAAGTTTCTCTATCAAATAAGATCCTACTGCCTATTTCAGAGAGTAGGTGAACTTCTTCAGCTAAAAGTAAAAATTAAATCAAACATTGAGGTCTAAAAGTGAAAACTCTTTGAAGCACTTTCAAATCAAGGTAAATTTAAATAAAAAGGCAAGTCTCTTGGTAAAAACTTGTTTTAGGTGTCATTAGATGGGGATGTTCACCCCTCTTCACATGAAGCACATGAGACCACTATTCCAAGGTTTATGTATGGATTCAAATTTAGTGAGTGACAAGATTTTGAGTAGAATATAGAGGAGTACCAAGAGGTATTTGTTACATGGCCTTTGCCACCATTGGGTGATTCTAATTCATCCTATTTGGGAGAATTAAAAGAACTGGTCTAGCCAAAAGATTACAATATTGCTAACTAGTTTACCTCTTTTCCAAATATTTTAAAAGATGGCTATACACTCATTATGGAGGATACTTATGAGGTTAATATTATGACTCTAGAGGACCCAAAATAGATTAAATTAGGCATGTCCCTCACTGAGGAGGAACATGAAGTATTTATAGCCCTTCTGATGGAATTTATTGATATATTTGCATGGGCCTATTCGGATATGATAGGTTTGGACCCCGCCTTGGTTTTACACCATCTTATTGTACATTTTGATACCAAATTGGCTCAACAAAAGCTATGAAAAATGCATCCTCATATTGTTGTATTAGTCAAGAAAGAGATGGAAAAATCTTAGAAGTAAGATGCATTTGACCTATTGATTAATCATAATGGATTTCCAATAAAGTAATAGCTATCAAAAAGTTAGAGGGTATCAGATTATGCACTAATTTCTAGGATATTAACAAGGCCTACGTAAAAGATGACTTTCCTCTACCAAACATTGACATGATTATTGACTCTATGAATGGATATGAAATGCTTTCCCTTATGGATGGTTTTTAAGAATATAACCAAATCAATATTACACTAAAGGACTGACATAAAACAACATTCACCACTCAGTGGGGAATATTTTATTATTAGGTGATGTCATTTGGACTAAAAAATGTAGGAGCCACTTACCAATGGGCTATGACAATGATTTTCCATGATACGATGAATGGCATTATTGAAGACTATGTCAATGACATCTTGGGTAAATATAAGATCTGTGTCGACCATCTAATTGTACTTTAAAGAATTTTTGGGAGTACAAAGTTAGGCTTAACATAAAAAGTGTGTGTTTGGTGTAACTTCTGACTAATTGTTAGGCTTTATTGTCTCTCAGGGGCATTGAAGTGGATCCAGCCAAGGCTTGAGCCAATATCAAGATGCTACCACCATCTACCTTGAAGCAAATTCATAGTTTATAGGAAAAAATGTAATCAATTCGATGCTTCATTTCATAATTGGCCAATAAATTCCATTGTTTTACACACTTATTGAAGAAGGGAACTACTTCCTCATGTAATGAATATTTGTAGAAAGCATTTGACCATCTTACAAAATACTTGGCCAGTCCACCTATTTTATTATTGCCTATGCTGAACAAGCCATTATTGCTTTACCTGTTCCCTAGGGGTACTTTGGCACAACATGATTAATCAGGCAAAGAACATGCCCTCTATTACTTAATCCAAACATTGGTTGTGTATGAACATAATTATACACTGATCAAAAAATCCTATTTAGCCATCAGAACCACAATAGAAAAACTTCCTGAAGTAGAATAATGGACCATGTACTTTTATTATTCCTTCATGACACATGGATCAAGGGCTGACATATTATTTATCATGCTGCAAGTGGATCTTATTCCTAAGTCCTTTCATATTGGGTTTCCATGTACTAATAATATGGTTGAGTGTAAAGCACTTGTTGTAGGGCTTCACTAAGAAGTACAGTGGAGTATCCAAAATTTGTTGGTTCATGATGATTCAAAACTTATAATAAATTAGGTTATAGACCAATATCAGATGAAGGACAAGAAGTTAGTATCTTATAAAGGTATGGTTTACACTCTTAAGCAACAAAGTACCAATCTTCAGTTTGAATAGATACCTAAGGTCAATAATAGAACAAATAATGTCATGGCTATAATTGGCTCTATGATTTAGATTATGGATCAAGCCAGAGACTACCAATTTCTTATGGAACATCTCTAGCATGAATGCATGAACAAGTAGTTGTTGAGATGGTTTGTGATATTGTTGGTCCCATGTCTAACTGGTATCTTGACATATATGCCTATTTTCATGACCAAATTATTCCCCCAGACCTTTCTCATAATAATTAAAAAGCCTTCATCCATAAATCCTCTCTTTATACCCTACTTGGACCTACCCTATATTGTAGAAGCTATGATGGAACCCTATTTCATTATTTATCTTTGGCAAAATCTGGATTATCGCTAAGGGAAGTTCATGAAAGAGTGTGTGGAGTCCACACTAGCATGACCATCCTTACTAGGATATTACTGTGTACTAGTTATTATTGGCCAACTATAGAAATTGACGTAGCTTCCTATGTGAAGAAGTGTGTGAAGTGTTAGAAGCATGCTAATTTAATCCATACTCCAGTGAAAATACTCAAACCATTGACAATGACATGTCCATTATCGATGTGGGGACTCAACCTCGTAGGCAAGATAAATCCTACATCCTCAGATGGCCATAAACATGTCCTTAGTGCTATAGAATATTTCACTAAGTAGGTGAAATCCATTCCCCTCACTTACATGATTAGTAATCAAATTTCCAAATTCATCTTTAACCATCTCATTTTCCACTATGGTATCCCATCCAACATTATATCTGATAACGGTAGTTCATTTAAAAATAATGATGTAAAGATGAGGAGTCTAACAAAACCATTGTGAATATCCTCAAGAAGATTGTCAATGATGCTAGTCATAATTGGCATTTATAGCTATTTAACACCCTCTAAGCCTATCATACCACTTTTTGTACTCCAACAGGAGCTACACCATATTCCCTTATTTACAACACTGAGGCCATTCTTCTTGTCGATGTTGAGTTGCCTTCACTCTGCATTTCACTATAGCACATAATTGATGATGAGGATTACATATTAGCTCACTTGTAAGAGCTAGATTTACTAGATGGAAAGTACATGTCCACCTTAAACAAACTTTAGGCATATAAAAATAGATTATGTGGCTAATATAATTGACATGTTAAACATAAATACTTTGAGCTTGGTGATCTGGTACTAAAAAAAATTAAAAAAACATCAATGTCGAGACCCCCAAAAAAGAAAAGTTTCAACCTAATTGTTAGGGCCTTATGTGGTTATTGATAACTATGGTTCTAGAGCATACAGACTAACCATGCCAAAGGAGATGAACTTGACAAACCGATGAACATAATGTACCTCAAACATTTTTACACTCGAGGTACTTGAACTACTGTCTACAAGGATCATTTAAGTTATGCCATAATATACTATTTTTTGTATTGTACCTCTATTCCTTGCCCACCATACCCTTGCCATTGCTTATAACTACCTTTGGTAAAATCAATACCTTAGCCTATTTCCAGCTAGTTATTTTCACCTAAAACACTATCACTTTGGGCGTTGGTTTTGAATCATTTATAATTTAGGGACTTTCAGTGGTTGATATCATATGTAGTTTTAGCAGTTATTCAGATTTAGTTTTTTCAAAGCATTCATTTAATGGCAATATATGAAAGTCGTATGATAGTGGTTCTGGCAATTACATCCTTCATTTTTTGTTACGTTTTATTTCATCACTCATGATACTAATTATAACCTCCTTTGGAAAAAAAAGGAACAACCCTTTAAACATACATTACCGTATCACTATGCCATATGTTGCCATTTGCCTATTCATGAATTTGCTATTACTTTAGTCAGACAGCTCACTATAAGGGGAACTATAGTGACTTGAGGTAGATTTGGACTATGTAGGCAACACTCAATATTTTTTGAGGTCAGCTCGACCACCCTTGTTTGAACACTCTTACCATTTTGTGAGCAATATAAGTTTGAATGATCTTACCATTTTGTGAGCAATTTATGTTTAAATTCTCTCATTGTTTTGGGAACAATTTAAGTTTGAATTCTCTCACCATTTTATGAGCAATTTAAGTTTGAATGATCTCTTTATTTTTGCAAATAATTTAAGTTTGAATGCTCTCACCATTTTGTGAGTAATTTAAGTTTGAACGCTCTCGCCATTTTTCAAGCACCCTAAGACATGTTCTCACAATTTTGTGAGTAGTATCTCATAATTATCCATTGAGTTGAGATGCCTAGAAATTCTAAAAACATTAAAAAAATTTCAAAACCCCTAAACATTTGAAAAGACTTGGGAAAATCCTAAAAATCACAAAATCATGAAAATTAGCTTAGAATTTCCATGTGAGGTATAAAACCTTCAAATTTTTTTGGGATGGACTATTTTACCTATTTAGATCCATTTCTAGACCACTTTACCATTTTTTCCTCCCATTTATGGGAGAACTAAAACATCTTGAGGTCCACACGGACTATTTAGGCAAAACTTGGATACATGGGGTATCTTGGGTTAGCTCGACCACTATTTTTTTTTCACCACAACATTACTTCTTCATCACTTTGTTACATTTTAGCACTTCCTTTCATCTCATTTGCCTTAAATATTGTGGGTTTTATAGCTATTTTACTTGAGTAATTACTTGTCCTTTAGTTTCTCCATCCTTATTGTTCTTTTATGCTTTCGTCATTTTGTGATCACCCTCAACCAATGCTCTCACCATTTTATGAGTAACCTCAACTAATGCTCTCGCCATTTTATGATCAACCTTAGCCAACAGTCTCACTATTTTGTGAGCAACCTCAACCCATGTTCTCACCATTTTACAAGATTATTATCATTCCAAGCCATAGATGTAGTGAACACTATAAACAACTAATTCAGTTCATTAATAGATGCTCGTCTCTTATCTTTTAGTGTGGTTTGAGCCTAAACCATGCTCTCATGCTTATGCAAGTTTTCTGTGTTTGACATTTTCATGACTGTGATCATCACCCCCTAATTTCCTATGAACTTGCCATTTTATGAGTCCACTGTTATATTCCTCTATAATCATCCTCTTTTTGTTATCATCAATTTTCTTCTATCGCATATCTTGGGTGAACTACATTTGGCCTGATGTTCACATTAGAACTCATGTCTATTGGACTATGTAGATAACATCCACTTGCCTAGTGCATCTAGAGTCATTTCAACTACCCCTTCTTATTTATTTTATTCCCCTCGTTTGCTTTTGTGTCATTGCCCCTTATGGCCTAGGGGCAATGTTTATCATCTTGTTTATGTCATAGCTCCCTATAGCCTAAGGGTAACATTTTGCCATCTCACCCCTTTGCTATTGCTCCTTATAGCCTAATCCAACCTCGTGCCATTTATTCTTGTATTATTTTACCTCTGTCATTACTACCTATATCCTAGGAATAACCTTGTACCCAAGCGTAACACCTGTATTACACATGCACAAACAATTCACTATTTTCTTGTATTATGTTTGTTTCTAACATTGTTACTAACTCATTTATATATTATTGTTTGTTTTAGTTTAGTTTGTTTATTTAACTTTATGTATCTTAGAATAGTTTGTTTATTGAATTCTTATTTGCCTTAGTTTTATTTGTTTATTCATTTTTCTTGACTTGGGTTGTCTATTGCTCTTGCTTAAACTTAATTATTTATTACTTGTGCTTTAGTTTATTTGTTTATTTTCTTTTCTTTTCTTTCTAGTTGATTGATTAGCTAACTTTGTGTCCTTTAGTTTGTTTTGTTCATTCGTTTGTTTATTTTTATTTTTTGTTTGTTTGTTTGTTTGTTTGTTGTGTGTGTTTAGTTGGTTTATTTCTTTAGTTATTGTTTGTTTGGTTTTGTTTATTTGTTTTTTAATTGTTTGTTTCCTTTTTGTGCCTTTCTCGATTTTCATATGTCTATTACATTTTATTTTATACTTGAGTCTTGATTATCCATATCTTATACTTAGGTTGTGAACATTTGTATATAGTCCTACACATGGTTTATTTGTCTTTTATTTATACTTTGTATTTTATTGTTCATATCCTATTCCTAGGTTGTTTATATTTGCATCTAAACTAAGTTATCCATGCTTAGAATATATATTTTCATTATGGTTGTTCATAAATATGATGCATAATATTATAAACTATAGTAAAAATTAGGCCAACAAGTCTATCAATCAATACAGTGTGCAATACTTCTCTGAGATCACTAACTAGCCAAATCCCAAACACAGTCTGAACCAATGAGTAACTAGATAAATATGATGTGCATATCTGAATAAGCATATATATATATAAGTCATACAACATAAGTAGATGAAATAGTGTAGCATCTCATATACATGGAAATATAGTAAAGGAAAAATCATACATGTTTAAAATGAAAGTAAACATCCATAATGCATAAACGTGAGTTAAATATGAGATGAACATTATAATAAACATAACATCATATATATCAAAAAATAATAGTCCATGTGCACATGCCTCTAATGACCCAATATGAATGTTAATGTATCTGATAATAATGTCATACACATCGAGAATATATACATATCATCATGTCAAAAAATACAATAATATGCCAATATAGCTATAACAATTAGCTCTGACTCTGTGTATCCATAGCCCATGTAGCAAGAGGTGGCTCTAGTGGCCTTGGTGGTCATAGTGGTGTAGGTGGCCATGGTTATTGTAGAGACTGATTTGAGGCTATTATACCATGAGTCTAGGTCCTAGACCAACTTGATCTACTGTCAACCCTCTATGCATCCTATACCTCAAATTTGGCAATTTACTGATCTTAGGGGATGGTAGTCTCATATGCTTGATGATAATAAGATGAATTATCCTTAGCTCGAAGGATCTCAAGTATCATATGTGTAAACCCTCCCTAAGTGTTGGCTCTGGGAGCCTCATATTGTTCATGCTAGAACCTCTATACATTTGTTAAGGCTTAATCTCTATCTGATATAGCTTGATCTCTCTTAGCCTATAAATGTGCCTATCTATAAACCATCCATGCCACCTCTACCTTAAGTTGGGTAATATTTGACTGAAGGTGAGTCATGTCCTCATCTTGGATATCTAGTATAGCCTATAAATCTTCTAGCCTCCTCTCCAAACCCATGATCTCACCTACCCTGGCCATAATCTCCTCCTCTGACATAACATTGTCCTTGTTTGATCTCGTTACACCTAAGGACCTTGTCTATATTGGATCAATAAAGGAACTTATTATACTTTTCATGCTTGGATCCAAAACTATCATGGCCTATGTGTCATCCCCTCTATCATCCCCTCCATCATCCCCTCTACCATACCCTTCATCAAAATTATCATTATCATCATCATCTTCCACTCCTCCTCTACTATACCAGCTACTGCCACTATCGCTAGCCCTATTTCTAGTATTAACCTCTACCTCATTAATATTTGTCACACCTACTGACCTACCTATCCAACTGCCTATCCTAGAATAGTAAGTCTCAATAGGGATACTTATACCCACCAGTGTACATACTCAAGTGTAACACCTATGTCTATTGAACCCCCTACATAAGCCCATGCCATTCATGGAATAATAACATAACTCACCATAGTTACACTTCTATGAATCACCAGTTTGGCATGATTACTATATCTAGTGATGTGATAAAGCCACCTAGGATCCTCCAGAACATCCTAAACCATGTCTAACTATGGTAGTATCTAATTGTGCCTATACTCCTTGATGTGAGATTGCCTCCTTGTGATAAAGCATCTAGAGGTCATATATGATGTGTACCAAGCATCCCTAGGATAGGAGAGATGATAAATAAAATAGTGACACTAGATGAAGAACTATGGTTTTAGCTCATTAAACATGCACTAGTATAAGAAGATCTCCCCATGATGTCCTCAACATCCTACGCTAGTCTGTACCCAACCATATGCCAATGGTTCCTACTGGTCCTTAGCTTGTCTCTAGCACACATGATGATATATAGAGATGTGATTTTTGTAATAATAATAAATGAGAGAGCGGGGTGGATCGGTGTTTAAAACTTTCAATCACATGTACTTTAACATTCCTTGAACCATCAAATAAATACAAAGATATAACAATGCATAAAGAGTCATTCGCATGAGCATAACATAAGAAAACAAACATATGAGCGGGAAACCGTCAAGGGGAAGAAAACCCACTATGATATCTAAAAATAGACTAAAATCCTATAAAACAAAATATAAAATTCTATTGAGCACCAACTAAGCTTGGAGTACCAACCCCAATACAGTCAAGTACCCACTTGACTAGGTTTTAGTAAGCACCTACTTGCAAGGAAACACCAAATCCATAAATGACTCATCACCAAATCATTCACCTCATAAATTTTGGTTACCACAACTCTGATCTATTGCTATTTTCTCATTTTAAGACCTCCTTATATTCTACCAAGCAAGATTTTATTTGATTCTATTACTTACTTACAAAGAGGCCTAAACTACCTTGTATATATATTATACTCATGGTTACACACCACTTAGTCGGCCATACACATTAAACCTCTGAGGTCAGCCATATAATAAGTTTTATAACACTTTATGAACATTATTTAAATGAACTTTGGACCCCTTTTTGTCTGTATCAACTCAATTAGGCCTCATTTCTCTTTTAGGCCTCATGGAAACCTAATTGCATTAGGTCTATCTTCTTAACATCAAAGCTTGATTATCTTGGGACTAAATGGACTTATCCAATAATTTAAAACCATTAATTAGCTTATCATAATACATATACTTACCTCCTCCATGATTAATTATAATTGTGTCTTTTGTTCATACCATGAAAGCTCCTTTAGGACCAACTGCCTTATTAAGCATGTGTACTTCAAAAGTCTGTTTTGAAAAAATAAAGTTCAAATATTCTTAGGCTAATGAAATATGATAAATGAAACATACAGATAGGTTATCCATGGGATTATGGTCATCATCAAATGTTTTTAGCACTTTCACTCAAGAGATAAAGTCTCAGGAACATCTTTACAACTTACTCAGAACTACCAATTTACCTCAAAGACTAGTCATGGTGACTTATATCTCCAACACATGTGTAGAAACTTTTCATGACTCCTGATGCATGTAAATGGTTTTATGAGAGATATATAATATTTTTAAATTAAAAATTCACATGGTATAATGCCAAATATTGGTCTTGCAGATCAATTTCTTGACCCTATATCACACAGTCTTATCTAAACTAGACAAGTCATTTTGTGAAGAAAATTTCACCATATTCATTGACCTCCAAAAATTATTGTAAGAATAAACATGAATTATAAGTCATAAATAAAACCTTAATGCACTTTTTTAAATTTATATATCATGCTTATACCCTCAAATATATCTTCTCATCTCTGCTTAGGTTTTTCACTGTTCACACTATTAGGTCTATCTATGACTGGCTAACTTGGATGACTAAATTAGCACACTTGAAGGCTAGAACCTATCCAAAAACCATCATGGAAATGTTTTATCAGTCTATATATTATTCTCCCATTCATTTTATTTTCTTTACCAATGCAACTTTTGAGAGCTACAATAACTTCTTGACAAATTAGCATGTATCTATGCATTTTCTCTCTCATCTGACTAACCAACAACACTTGGAGGTACCTAGGAGAGTTGAATATATGATAAAATAGTTATTATAATCATTTTAGACCATTTTAGGTTGTTTTGAACAAAATATTTCACATTGGGTCCTTATTAGGGTTTTAGGGAGGTTTAACATAGGTTTTGGTGTGAATGATTATTCATAAAGGAATGCCCCTCAAATCCAAAACCAATGCTTGAAGATCTTATATAGAACCCTTACCCATCTCTTCTTAATAGCTCAGGTTCACATGTAGAGGTTACACATACCAATATATGTATAAAAGTGCTTCTCAGGTCTTGAGACCTCATTTTGTGAACCCAAGAAGGCCTAAAATAGTGTTTCATGCAATTTCCTTCAAAGCATGACCTAAATTTTTTAAACATGCATAAAAAAACTTATATTAACTTTTTTCATGCCCACATATACATACTTTCCTTGAAGTATGATCTTCATCCCTCATTAGGCGAGGCAGGGTCTAAGAGAGGTCTAGGTGTAGGCTTAGTCTGAATGTCCTACCCCTATAGGCTCACTTTGAAACCCTAATGAATGCTTTAATGTTTTTATCTCATGCTCAAATAGTGAAAAACTAACTTCTCATGCCTGTGTTTATTCATTTTCATACACATACCATTTCATTTCATGACTAGGCTTCTTATGAAATTTTGACATCAATGACCTGTACCATCATGCAACCATAAGGAATTAATTGCCTTCAAATTCTCTTTCATGAAAATAGCCTCTCTTTTTCCCTTGCCACATTATACATTGCCAACTAGGATTAGTTACCTTTGAAATAAACCTCATGCAAGATGCACCTTTGACATCAATGATAGTACTCAACAATCTCTCCTTTTATCATTGATGGCAACCACTCTCAGAAACTTCTCTCAATAAGCAACATTTACCTCACTCTGAACTTTAATCCCCATTTGACATAAATGATAAATTTATGTCTACAAATTATTGGATCACACCTCTTACAAAAAAAACACTCAACATACAATATTATGAGTTTATGAGGCACTATATAAACATGTTACCCCTATCTCTATGCATACCTTCTCAACACTACTCACTTGCACTTGGAGATAATGAACCACTTGATTAGCTCCCCCCTAAGCACTTGACTTCCTTAGTGACTATTAGGGGTAATAAGTACACTTAATTCTTGTATTAAGCATTCAAATTTTGCCTTTGGAAGTGGCTTGGTCAAAAATTTTGCAATGTGATCTTGTGTAGAAACATATTCAAGCTACACATATTCAAGTTTAACACTTTGTTCACTTACCTGCTCTATTAGGAAATGATACTTGATAGGAATGTGATTAGTACTTGAGTGCATGATAGGGTTATTTGAGATGTTTATAAAATTTGTATTATCATAATAGATAGGGCTAGGACTATCATACTCCACCTTGTAGTCTTTTAAGATCTATCTCATTCATAGGATCTAAGTATAACATGAATCTAATGCAATGTACTTGGCCTCACAAGTGGATAATGCCACTAATGGTTGCTTCTTGATTATCCATTAAACTAGGCACCCACCTAAGAATAAATATCCTCTACTTGTTCTCTTCCTATCATCTAGACTTCTTACCCACTCTGCATCTATATAGGTTGTCAAATTGAACTCCTTGCTCCTTGAAAACCACAACCTAAACTCCATAGTCCCCTTGAGATACCTGAGTATCCTTTTGACTACTTGCAAATGATTTTCCTTTTAGTCTACTTTAAATATTCCCACAAGGCCTACTTCTTGCATGATGCCATGTCTAGAGGTAGTGGTGTATATCAAACTTCTAGTCAGTGACCTGTATGATGTCTGATTAACCCTTAGGGATTTATCTTCCTTTCTCAACTTACACCTTGTGATCGTAGGTGTGCTAACTACCTTGCAATATTTAATCTCAAATTTCTTCAACATCTCTCTTATGTACTTAGCTTGTGAGATGAATATACCTCAATCTGATTGATTAATTTGTAGCCGAAGAAAGAATGATAGTTCTTCCATCATGGACATCTCAAACTCCTTCATCACATCTATAAATCCCATAGTTATACTCTCACTATTTCCACCAAATATGATGTCATCCATATAGACAATTACTATCAACTAATGGTCATATTCTATCTTTATGTATAGATTACTATCTATAACTCCTCTTTTGAATCCTTGATCCAATATATACTTGTCCAATTTGGCATACCAAGCTCTAGGAGCTTGCTTTAGACCATAAAAATATGTTCTCAATGTGCAAACATAGTCCTTGTTAGCTGATAATGAGAAAACTTTAGGTTTTTCTATGTAAACCTCTTCTTCCAAGTTTCCATTCAAAAAGTCAAATTTGACATCCATTTAGTACACCTTAAACCCTTTGAATCCTGTTTATGCTAGAAACAATCTTATGGCCTCCAATCTTGCCACTGGTACAAATGTCTCCTCAAGTCCTACCACTTCAACTTATGCATATCCCTTGCATACCAACATATCCTTGTTCTTAGTGACTTCTCCATCTTCATTCAACTTGTTTCTAAACATCCATTTTGTGGCAATGACATTCTTGTCTTTAGGCCTAGGAACTAGTTCCCAAATCTCATTCTTCTCTAGTTGGTCTAACTCCTCATTCATAACACATAACCAAAACTTGTCTTTGCTTGCTTATACAAGGTTCTTAGATTTAATCTTAGATAATAGAGAAACATTCTCTTGATTTAGGTTACTTACCAATCTTCTCCTTGTTTAAACATTTGCATCCTTATTGCCAATGATTTGCGATTCAGGATGATCTCTTTGAATCTATCTTGAGGGGCCTTTTGAGTCTCGTCTTTCCTCAACTTGTTCTTCTTACTCATCAACCTCTATTATTTCCTCTTCATTCTTGAAGTCTAGATTTTTTGATGTATCCTTTGACTATGAGTGTGATTTCCTTATCTCATCAATCTTCACATTGGTGCTTTCCACTATCTTCTGCAACCTTTTGTTATAACATTTATAGGCTAAGCTCACTAATGAGTATCTAAAGAATATACCTTCATAAGATCTAGAATAAAACTTACCTAAATTTTACTCATCTCTTTTTATGAAACATTTTCTCCCAAACACTCTAAAATGTTCCACATTAGCAGGTCTACCTATCCACAATTCATAAGGGATCTTGTTACCATTAGTACTTATATGTCCTCTATTCAAGATGTAGATTCTAGTGCTCAATGCCTCTCTCTAGTATCCATCAACTAACCTTGACTCATTTAGCATGGTTCTTGACATCTCTTAAACTATCATATTCTTTATTTCCACTACTCCATTCTACTAATGCGTCTTAGCTATTTATAACTGTCTCCTTATTCCATGAACCTCACAGAAGTCATAAAAATCATTAGACCAAAATTCTTCTCCTATGTCACATCTTAGGCACTTGATATTCCCATTATTCTCATTCTCAACAAGAGCCTTGAATGCATTAAACTTATCAAGTGATTCTAACTTTTCTATCAAGAATGCTACACAAGTCATTCTTGTGTAATCATTTATGAGTAACATGAAATAACTATCTCTTTGAATGCTTTTGATTCTTTTAGGCCCACATAGATCACTATGTATTAACTCCAAAGGTCTTGTAGTAGAGTACTAATTCAACTTGAACCTTATTCTACTCTGCTTACCTTGTTGACATGCCTTGCAAAGTGTGTTTATTGGTTTGGTGATCTTAGGCATGTTCTTCAAAGACTTCTTAGTGCTTATCTTGACCATATTATCACAGTTTAGGTAACCCAATCTTCTTTATCATATCCAACATTCATCCATCTTGCTCATAAAGCATCTCTCCTTCTTTATCTCATTCAAGATATATAGATTATTCTCAGTTCTCTTAGCATTGGCAATTATCCTTCCTGATTTGGCTCTCCTTATATCACATCCTCTATAAATTTTTTTTTGTTGTGTCCTTGGTTGCACATTTGACTTACACTAATTAGGTTATGTTTAAAACCTTCCATATACAACACATTCTCTGTCTTCGTCTTTCCATTGTCACAAATCAAGATACCCTTGCCAACTATATTGATAGTTATGTTATCTCTAAAGCTCATTGTTCCTGCAACATTCTTCTTCAATGAGATGAACTTAATTTTGTCTCTTGTCATGTGGCTTGAGTAACTACTATCTATACACCATTTCATGCCTTCATCTTGAATTTGAAAGGTAGTCTGAACTAGCATAGATTCTTCATATTTAGTCTTCTACTCCACCTTCACCTTATCCACAAGGTCTAACTTCTTGATCCACTTCTCAATGGTATGAATGCATACCCTTTTGTTTTGATCAACCTTATTCATATGCCTCATCTTGTAGTCCCTTTCAATATGTCCTCTTTGATAACAATTATAGCATAGTATTCTGCTTTTACTATTGTAATGGACATTCACCCTATTCCTCCATGAGGAATTGATTCTCGTATAGTGTTTACAATCCATAGCTCTATGTCCATATTGATTACATGATAAATAGTAACCATTGAATGGATTTACATACCTTGTCTATTTGAGTTTGAATGATACACCTCTGCCTTTGTTTTCTCTTGAAGGATTCAAATTATTATTGACTTGCTGATGATCAACTTGAGTCTCAAATTTGAGAGTTCTGCATAGGTCTTTACTTTGTCAGTATTGTTCTTTAAGGTCTGACTCTCCTAAATTTTTTTTGTTCTTCTTTGAATCCAAGACCTATCTTGTTATGTGGATACCTTTAACTATTAATAATATCCCCAAGGACTTTAGTACTCTTCTAAAATTTATGATGTGTCTTCAACTTGACTATTACCTAATCCAATTTTGCCTTCAAGGACTCCATTTCTATTCCAAACTTGATGCATTCTTCGTCCTTAGTCTTAATAATTGTAATGCCAATTTCAATATGAGTTTCCAACTGTTTGATGATCTCCTCATGTTCATTGGTGTTTCTTCTTAGTATCTCTTAAAAGAGATTGATTTGATCCTTAAAACTCTTAACCAATGGTCTTAGTTTTTTATTCTTCCTTCTTTAAAACTTCAACTCCTCTAGAAAACTCACCAATTTTGCCTTAAGGTTCACTTCAACCTCTTCTTCATCGGATTATTCATCATCAAAAAGGATTTTCCCTTTTGATCAACCCTCATTATCTATTTATATAGCCATGAATAAGGTTTCATTACTATCATGGTCATTATTGTCATCATCACTATCATATGTACTAGTGCCACTTACATCAGATAAGCTATTGTCTTCTTTGGTATAGAAACTCTTGTTCTTGAATGACCCTTTCTTGCCTTCATACTTCTTGAAACCTTTTTTGCTCTTGTTAGGATTATATACCTTCTTATCATCAGCATGATGTTCATTATGTTCTCAATCATGCTTAGTCTTATCCTTGTTAGGATATTTAGATGTAATGTGACCAATCTTACCATAGTTAAAACATTTGAAAGGCAACTTGTCCTTATACTTACCCAATCCTTTCCTTAGTTTTTTGAAAAACATTGCTTCTATCTCATCATTATCAATGTCTATGTCAACATCATCCTTGGCCTTCTCACCTTGTGACTTTTTCTCAACTTTAAATGCATATTCCTTCTTGGAAGGTCTTCCATCACTTATTTTCATTTCATAGGCAATCAAGATGCCATGAAGCTCATCCATTTGTAGTAAGTTAAGATCTTTGATCTCCTCCACAATAGACACCTTTGGTTAAAACTTAGATGTCAGATATCTCAATACCTTTTTTACAACTATTGATTCTTATAACTTCTTTGTTAGGCCTATTATGACATTTACCACTTCATCTACTATTAATAGATAAGATGCAATGTTTTCATCATCCTTCATTCTTCAGATTTCAAACTGCCTTCAGTAGGTCTACAACTTTACCAATTTGACTTTGGTGTCTCCTTCATATATGGTCTTCTACTTTTACCAAATTCCTTTGGATGTATCACAATGCATGACCTTTACAAATTCTACCTTTTAAAGAACACACATCATGACATTCATTACCTCAGAGTTATTCTTACTTGCCTTCTTTCCTACTACATCACTTAGTGGTGTAAAACGTGGAATGAATGAATCAACAAAAAATTGCCATATGTCATAGCCTAAGGACATTAGATAATTATTCATTCTGATGCTCTAAAATGTGTAGTTATTCCCACTGAAGAGAGAAGCCTTGTTGGTTGAGAAACCTCCTTATACCTGGTGACTAGACATGTTTGTGCTTTTAGGATCTCTTTTAAGCGGTTAAGCTTGATTCACAGGGCCATGATATGATACCAATTATTGGAAGCACAATCAATAAGAGGGAGGTGAATCGATGTTTAAAAATTTCAATCACATGTAATTTAACATTCTTTGAACCATCAAAGCAATACAAAGATATAACAATGCATAAAGAGTCATTCACATGAGCATAACACAAGAAAACAAACATATGAGTGGGAAACCCTCAAGGGGAAGAAACCCACTATGATATCTATAAATGGAATATATCCCTATAAAACAAAATATCAAATTTTTTTGATCACCAACTCAACCTGGAGCACCAACCCTGATATAATCAAGCACCCATTTGACTATGCTTTAGTAAGTACCTACTTGCAAAGAAACACCAACTCCCTAGGTGACTCAACACCAACTCAGCCATCTCATCAATTTTGGTCATGATACCTCTACTTTACTATTATGGTCTCATTTCAAGACCTCCTTCTACTCTTCCAAGAAATATTTTATTTGTTTCTATTACTTACTTACAAATAGGCCTAAAATGCCTTATATATATACTATACTCATGTTTACACACCACTTAGTCAACCATACACATTCAACCTCTTAGGTAGGACACAAAATATGTCTTAGAACACTTTATGAACATGATTTAAATGAAATTTGGACCCCTTTTGGTTTTCAACAACTCAATTAGGCTTCATTTCTCTTTTAGGCCTCATGGAGACCTAATTACATTAGGTCTATCTTCTTAGCATCAAAGCTTGATTCTTTTGGGCCCAGATGACCTTATAAAATAAATGAAAACAATTCAATAACTTAGCATAAGACCTTTATTGACCTCCTCCATGTTTAATTAGACCCATGTCTTTCGTTCATACCATGAAAGCTCCTTTAGGACCAACTGCCTATTAAACATGTGTACTTTAAAAGTTTGTCTTGCAAAAATGAAGCTCAAATATTCTTAGGATAATGAAATATAAAAAATTAAACATGTAGATAGGTTCTACATGACCTTAGGCTCATAATTTTTGTTTTAAACACTTTCACTCAGGAGATAAAGGCTCAAGAACATCTCTGTAATTTACTCACTCAGAACTGCTAATTTACCTCAAAGACCAATCATGGTGACTTAGATCTCCATAAACTCTTTTCATGACTCTTAAAGAATTTAAATGGTATTATGAGATATATATACCATTCTTAGATGAAAATTCATATGGTCTAATGTCAAATATTGGTCTTGTAGACCAATTTCTTGACCCTATATCGTACATTCTTATCTGAACTAGACAGGTTATTTTGTGAACAAATTTTCACCATATTCATTGGCCTCCAAAAATTATTCTAAGAATAAACATGAATTAAAATTTATAAATAAACTCTTCATGTACTTGGTTGCATTAATTTGACATGCTCAGACCCTCAAATCTATCTTTTCATCTCTACCTAGGGTTTTCACTATTCATATCATTAGGTCTATCTGTGATTGGCTAACTTGGATGACCAACTTAACACACTTGAAGGTTGTAAAATATATAGAAACCATCATGTAAATTTAGTATAATTCTATAAATTATTATCCCATTCATTTTATTTTCTTGACTAATGCAACTTTTGAGAGCTACAATAATCTCTTGATAAATAAGCATGTATCTATATATTTTCTCTCTCATCTGACTAACCACCACCACCTGGAAGTACCTAGGAGAGTTAAATACATGATACAATAGTTTGTCTAGGAATTGAGACCATCCTAGGCTGTTTTGAATAAAATATTTCACATTAGGTCCTTATTAGGGTTTTAGAGAGGTTTAACATAGGTTTTAGTGTTAACAATTGTTCATAAAGGGCTGCCCCTTAAATCCAAAACCAATTCCTTGAGATCTTATCTAGGACCCTTACCCATCTCTCCTTGATATATTAGGTTCCCATGTAGATGTTACATGTGCCAACCAACATCTAAAAGTGCTTCTCGGTCTTGAGACCTCATTTTATGAACTCGAGAAGGCCTAAAATAGTGTTTCATGCAATTTCCTTCAAACCATGACCTCATTACTTAATAAACATGCATAAAAAAACTTATATTAACTTTTTAAATGATAACATATGCATAATTTGCTTGAAATATGATCTTCATACCTCATTAGGCTAGGCAGGGTCTAAGAGAGGTCTAGATGTAAGCTTAGTCTGAAGGTCCTACCCCTATAGGCTCACTCTGAAACTCTCATGAATACTTTAATGCCTTGATTTCATGCTCAAATAGTTCCAAACTAACATATCATGCTTGTGTTCATTCATTTTCATGCACATACCTCTTCATGGCATGACTACGCTCATGACTAAGCTTCTTGTGTAAGTTTGGCATCAATGACCTGTACCATCATGCAATCACAAGGCATTAATTGCCTTCAAATTCATTTTCACGACAACACTCTCTTTGTATCCCTTGCCACATTACACAATGCCAAATAGGCTTAGTCACCTTTGACATCAATGATAATACTCAATAGTGCTCCCATCCCTTAACTATAAATAGTGTGGATGCTCCAATGCTCCAACATCCTCAATAAGCCACCATATGTAGATCCATGTATAGTTGGGCCAATATAGGTTATCTGCCATGAAAATATAGTAGCCTCATCCATCATGTTTTGGACCACACCTATTAAGCCCATATGGAAGAATCAACCACTCTTATTAGGTAGTAAATGTTGCTGACAATATCCATCAAAATAAAAACCTCCTTATTGTCAGGATTGCGAAACACCAGAAGCACACAATTGATTACCAAACCAAGCAACTTAATATGCAGAATTAACCAGAATCAACAAGTAACTAAAATTCAGAATAACACAGAATATGAGAGACAATACACAACTTGTATTAATAACTCTTTCAAAAGGAAATACAACAAAGAAGACTGCCACAGTTCTTCTTCCTTACACATCTCTAGGGCTCCCACACCTCTAGGACATAAACAATAAATATTCCCTCAAAGCTCTCTCTACTAGGTCCCAACACCCAGCTCAAACACAGAGTTGGTGTTCACCTTACACCTGTGCTCCACGCACTCCACAAGTGCTCCACGCACTCCACAAGTACTCAACATACTTCAAGTAGATCTCCCATGAACCTGCAACAACCTGCGATTCAACATACCATACTTATGGAAGGAACTCCCTTGCCTTCCTCTTAGCTCTCCATGTACTCCGCGTACATACCAATGAGTACACACCGTACTCCAAGTAGATCCTGCCTGATTCTGCTCCCTGTTGTGTTGCTGTCCTATCTGATCTCCAACCTACAGATCAATACAAGTTCTGCACCGCTGTGAACCTTGACCTTGCACACACACACACCTACAGATCAACGATCTTACTTACCATGTAGATCTCCTATAAGAGCCATGCTCACCTGATGACCAAGATCATACATACCTAAAGAATCCAGCTGACTCTCCAATCCAACACCCACACACCTGGTACTGTGGCACTAGGAGGAACGCACCGTTGCTCTACCTCTCTCTGAAGGAGCTGTTTGCTCTTTTACTCCCTAACACTAATTTCCAATACAACCATGATTCTAATATATAAAACTCATCCAAACAATAATTAGACACCTAGTACAATAATTAGATCCGCAGCTCTCAGTCTATAATTAGCACTAAGCATGCAAACACTTGGTTTATCAACCAACTACCCGTAATAAACTCGCAGTCGAACCACACAGGCGACCGACGCCGGTCCCTGTCCACCTAAGGGTCGCCGACACCGGCCGATCTCTGACCGACGCCGATTGCTTCCTGTCTTGTCCTGCCGACATTGATTGCCCTGAACGATGCTAGTGTCTGTGACACCCAGCAACCCTTCTGCACCCTCCTCCATGTCTGCATCAGTGAAGCTTTTAGCTCCACAACTTAACAATCTCCCACTTGGAGATAAACAGCTACACTGTACCTGTACCTGTACTCCATCTAATCTATTTCCTAGTTTTTATCCCTCTTCAAGATCAATCCTGAAGACAACCCACCACACATCCTGTGGTGTACCTCCTGTCATCCAAGTACCCTACCACATCCGAACCTACAAACCCATGTAGTGAAGTCCTGACCCTGCATAACATGAATCCCTGCTACTGGTCCCTCTCAAATACTTGAGAACCCACTTCCCCGAATTGGCTTCTAACTCTCTGACAGCTCCCACTGCATGGGAATACTCAGGTCAATACCAAAACTCATGTGATTTCGGACACTATACCTGTCCAACCCTTAGTGTGCTCCGGCTCTGCATCCTGCGTAATGAACCTCACCAACACCTGATTCACATCAGCTCCCACTGGAGACAAAATCTACCTGTGATCTCCATGCCTCCCATGTCAAAGAATTTCACTACTCCAAACTCCTCCTGACATGCCACTGAACTAATCTTACCCTTAGCTCAGCAAAACCCTGTATGTACAAACCTGCTAGCTAGCATACCATCCACATACAGCAACAGAATGATGTTGCAATCACCATCCCCTTGGTAAGTAAAACCATAGTAGTTACCCTGACATTGACTGAAGCCATGCTTCGTCCTCCACCTGTCAAAACCTGTACCACTGTCCTACAGCTTCCTCAAGACCATATGCTTGGCCTTCCGTCTCACGTATTCGTTCACTCTATTCTTCAACTAAGGAATCCATTCGTCTCTGTGATTTTGCACTGGTTGGCAACCCTACCAAAACTCCCATTTGGTTCTGCATCATATCCCTACCATGCTCCCACCTGTTTCCTGGATCCTTCCTGCTCTACAATTAGCAATGAGTATAAAGAAGAGGAACAATGAATTTGAGGGCCTACTTACGTCTTCAGTCCTCCGTATGGGTGTTTGAGACTCCTTGACAGCATGATGTCCACCCAAAATCCGTTACAGTGACCGACCTCAGTCACTCCATAGTCTGCATCTGACCGACATCAGTTCCCATGCGTCTGTCCCTGACTACCAATCTGCCAACGTCAGTGTCCCTGTTGCCGACGTCAGTCCTCCTGACCGACGTCGGTCTTACCCTGCCCGACATCACCGGCTTTGGTCTGCACATGATCGACATCGGCACTTGTCTGTTCGATGCCGGTTCCTCCTGACTGATGCTGGTATCTGTGTTCACCTGTGAGTGATGACTTTTTACCCGCGAGCTCCTTTGAATCAAAACCCATGTCCAAACTGCTCTGCTCAAAAGTATCCAACACCATCCACTGGTTTCTGTCTGCCATCTCCTCCAAGAACACCAAGGCTTTCCAGTTCTTAAGCCTGTCAAATATATCTGTCTTCCACTTAAGAACATGCATCTCCTTCCTGCTCATGTGACCAAGCCTACAAAGCCACGTCTCTGCAACAAAAGAAGAATCAGTAATATAAACAAGTAGATAAAGAGTACCTATTTTCTTACCACTAGCTAATTCAAGTGCATCTACTGTGAGAGTTCTTGTGCATCTCTCATCACCCAATCTTTTTGAAGAAATTAGCCAAATCTCCAAACCTGGGACCTGCATGACCTTCATCAACCCCTGTGTGTTGGCTGCCTGCAATTTTAGCTTCACTTCCCCTTTGCCAATTCTTTGGCAAGGCTCACCAGCTCCTCTACCTGGGGCTGCATGGAAAGAGGCAACCGAATCTTTTATCCAAGATTCAACTTTATCCAAGAAACCTCCCAGAGCATCCTATGCCACATCACCTGCAACATCTGCTTCTTCAGTTTCTTCATGCTGATCTTCTACCAACCAACAATGTTCTTTTACCTACTCTTTCTTTCCATGGGACCTTAAGTGACCATCTGTGCTTTTCAACTCCTCCATTCTTAGCTTACTTTCATCTGCCATTGCTCTGCTCCCACTCAATCAGAAACCCCTGAGAGTGACCTGTAACCAAACACAAAACCTGCTTCCTGCAACCTTAGCTCTGATACCACTTGTCAGGATTGCGAAACACCAGAAGCACACAATTGATTACCAAACCAAGCAACTTAATATGCGGAATTAACCAGAATCAACAAGTAACTAGAATTCAGAATAACACAGAATATGAGAGACAATACACAACTTGTATTAATAACTCTTTCAAAAGGAAATACAACAAAGAAGACTGCCACAGTTCTTCTTCCTTACACACCTCTAGGGCTCCCACACCTCTAGGACATAAACAGTAAATCTTGTCTCAAAGCTCTCTCTACTAGGTCCCAACACCCAGCTCAAACACAGAGTTGGTGTTCACCTTACACCTGTGCTCCAGGCACTCCACAAGTACTCAACATACTTCAAGTAGATCTCCCATGAACCTGCAACAACCTGCGATTTAACAGACCATACTTATGGAAGGAACTCCCTTGCCTTCCTCTTAGCTCTCCATGTACTCCATGTACATACCAATGAGTACACACCGTAATCCAAGTAGATCCTACCTGATTCTGCTCCCTGTTGTGTTGTTGTCCTATCTGATCTCCAACCTACAGATCAATACTGGTTCTGCACACCTGTGAACCTTGACCTTGCACACACACACACACCTGCAGATCAACGATCTTACTTACCATGTAGATCTCCTATAAGAGCCATGCTCACCTGATGACCAAGATCATACATACCTGAAGAATCCAGCTAACTCTCCAATTCAGCACCCACACACCTGGTACTGTGGCACTAGGAGGAACGCACCGCTGCTCTACCTCTCTCTGAAGGAGCTGTTTGCTCTCTTACTCCCTAGCACTAATTTCCAATACAACCATGAGTCTAATATATAAAACTCATCCAAACAATAATTAGACACCTAGTACAATAATTAGATCCGTAGCTCTCAGTCTATAATTAGCACTAAGCATGCAAACACTTGGTTCATCAACCAACTGCCCATAATAAACTCGCAGTCGAACCACACAGGTGACCGACGCCGATCCCTGTCCGCTTGGGGGTCACCGACGCCGGCCGATCTCTGACCGACGCCGGCCGATCTCTGACCGACGTCGGTTGCTTTCTGTCTTGTCCTGCCGACGTCGGTTGGCCTGACCGACGCCGGTGTCTGTGACACTCAGCAACCCTTCTGCACCCTCCTCCATGTCTGCATCAGTGAAGCTTTTAGCTTCACAACTTAACACTTATCAATCAACGCTGGTAGTGAAGGGTCCCTAAGGGCTAAGTTGTCAGGATACAAATCAATATAAGTCTCAAATAAGTTAATATCAACCTTCCCATGCACCATGGAAATATCTTTAAAACTAGTCAAATCATCTAGCACTACCTACTGCCATGTTGTATCTGTCTATAATAACTTTTAACCTCTCATCGGTAGCTTGAGGATCTGCTAGGTATCCTCTAGTGTAAAAGTGGCCTCCCTAGTCGATAGGTGAAATGTCAAAGTCTCAGAATGCCATCACTCAACCAAGGCACTCAGGTATTCTCAATTTGCATGAATCGTTAACATCTATGCCACATTATATAAATCTATCACCTACATGAATCTAATAATCTCCACTATCCAAATTTGTGATGTCCATAAGCAATGGGAACGCCACTCCTTTACCATCAAAATGATGAGCTACTCCTACAATCACAAATAGATTAGTGTTAGGCTCTATCTATATTGTTGTCTAGCTTATGCCTACCCTACCAAGCCTATTTTTCCCTCTCTCCTAGAGGTTGGATCCCTTTTGTGTCCCTTAAGTCACTTATTTTGCTTTTTAGGATGAATTTGTCATTTTGGCATTTTCTACCATTTTGAGGAAAAATCATCATTTTCATTTTTTAAGAAAATGGTGACTTCACCTAAAAATGGGTAAAATAACTGATTTGGTGATTTCCATTATTTTTTAGCATTGTCACCATTTTAAAAAAATGGTGACTTCATACAAAGTCATTGATTTTCCTTGAAAAGCTGTCATTTTCCCTTCCATGAAAATGATGACTTTGCAAGTTTTCAACCTAAACCTAGTAATAAATATGACATAAATGCAATAAATGAAAAGGTTGAGATCACATACTAGTGGTCCATTGTGTAGAGGTTACCTTTTCTCCCTCACTCAATCACTGACATGTTGTCCTCCTCCTCTGCATGCCATTTCTCATCGATAGCTCTCGCATAAAACCAAATCTCAAGTTTTCAAAGAGACAACATGAAAATGATTAAATTTCCACCCCATGGGGTGAATATTTGGCCTAAAATTTTTAATTTCCTCCTAGTGCCTAAAGTTCATTCCACTTGCTCTAGGAGGTTTATTTTTTGCCTCTGTGGTCTGTTTTACATGCCATTTGATCTTACATTACTTATTTCTTGGTCATTTTAAAACCAGGCTATCTTATTGTGCCTCTTTTGAGACTCATTTAACAACATTATTTTTTTCCTATACTATGTGTTAGTTTGAATGTGCATTTTTTTACTCACACCTAGGCTAGAATCATGTTGTTATTCTTTGTCAGCTCATTATAGATTTATTTTATGGGTTTCTTGCATAAGATCCCTTTGCCAATTTACCTAGATGCAATAAATTCTTTTTTGACCAATCAACAATTTATTTTGCCTTCTTAAGGCAAACTAATTTTCAATCACGTGATCTAAATGTGCAAATGATTATAATTGCCTTTGGGAAAATCATAATTATTCACTCTACCCTCCCTATAGGGGCACATACATGTCCCACTGATTCTAACCACCTTGTTGAGTTGTGGAGATAAAAGCTTCACCAAATGAGTGAGTGCAGAAGTTGCTGGACTTACATAGTCACTAGCGTTGGTCAGGAGCGACCGACGTCGGTTAGGAGTCGACTGGGAGCTGCCAGCGTCGGTTACAGATCGGCCGATGTCGATCATGTGCAGTCAGGAAGGGATCGATGTCGGTCACCTGTGTGTTCTCGAGAGTCTATTTTCATGGATGAACGGACTGTTTGCATGATAAGTATAACTGTTGGTATTGAGTCTGTGTTTCTATTTTGGGCAGGACTGATTTGAGCCTTTGATTAAGGTAGTATATCTGACGGTGGAGAATGCATGCTCATGTTTCCTAATATTATATAATAGGATAGATTTTCATAGCTTATTGTAGAAGTAAAATACATTTTGTATATGTGTATCAATCCAGGTTGTTGGATTTGATTGTAATTGAGAGAGAGAACTCTTGAGGGAAAGAGAGCTGTATATCTGTGAGAGGTGTGAGAAAAAAGTGTGAATTTCTTCATTATATTTTCTTCTGGAAGAGTTTAATACAAGTTTTTAGGGTGGTTTCTTGTATCTCTTATTCTTTGTTGTTTCTAATTATAGTTACTTATTATTCTAGTTTAATTCCGTGTTTAGTTGCTTTCACATAGTAATCAACTTTGTTGGTTGATCCCCAACAAGTGGTATCAGAACTCAGGTTGACTAACAGGTGGTTCAGATCTGGTTAGTGTTTTTGATTACATGTTACTCACAGGGGTTTTTGTTTGAGTGGGAGAAGCAATGGCAGAAGAAAGTAAATTGAGAATGGAGAAGTTTAATGGCAAGAATTACCAATTATGGAGAATGCAGATAGAAGATTATCTGTATCAGAAAGATCTATACTTACCGTTAGGTGGGGCTGGAAAGAAGCCCAAAGACATGGAAGATGAAGAATGGAAAGTTCTTGATAGAAAGGCTCTTGGATCTATAAGATTGAGTCTGACATCTACTGTGATATCTAATTTATCACAGGCAAAGTCAATGGTAGAGTTAATGACTACTTTAGCAAATTTATATGAAAAACCCTCAGCTTCAAATAAGGTATATCTTGTGAAGCAATTATTTAATTTACAAATGCAGGAAAGTGGATCTGTATCTAATCATCTAAATGATTTTCATGGAATTGTGAATCAATTAAATTCAGTCAAAATAGTGTTTGATGATGAAATTAAAGCCCTCTTAATATTATGTTCTTTACCTGAAAGCTAGCATAGCTTGGTAATGGCAATTAGTAATACTGCATCTGCTTCAAATATTTTAAAAGTAGATGATGTTGTTAGTGTAATCTTGAATGAAGAAATTCGCAGAAAAAGCATAGAGAAAACATCAAGGAATGCTTTAAGTTTTGAAAGGAGGGGAAGACAAAAAGAGAAGAGCAAACATAGGAGATCAAGGTCTAAATCAAAGATGAGAGGTAGATCCAAATCCAGAAATGGCAGGAAGCTAACCTGCTGGAATTGTGGAAAGATAGGGCATGTAAGCAAAGATTGCTGGTCAAAACCTAAAGAAGATAATCAGCATGAAGGTAAAGAAGAAGCAAAAGTTGCAGGTATTGTTACACAAAATGATTTTATATTCTCTTTGCATAATAATATAGAATCTTGGGTTTTAGATTCTGGTGCCTCTTTCCATGCAACCCCTAATAGAGAATATTTCAGTGACTATGTGCAGGGAGATTTTGAAATAGTTTATTTAGTGGATGATGAGCCTTGTAAAATAGTTGGCAAAGGAAAAGTGCAGCTGAAAATACAGAATGGCAACACATGGGTGTTTAGAGATGTCATGCATGTTTCCATCTTGAAGAGGAATATGATTTCTACAGAAAAGTTAGGGGATGAGGGTTGTACAATAACTCTCACAACTGAATCTTGGAAGGTTTCCAAGGGTGCACTTGTATTGGCCAGAGGTAAGAGAGTAGGTACTCTCTATTTATGTAATTGTATTACTGATAATTCTCCTTCTGTATTATCTACTTTAGATGTAGATGCAAAGTTGTGGCACCAGAGGCTTGGCCACATGAGTGAGAAGGGAATGACAATTCTTAAGTCAAAAGGTAAGCTTTCAGATTTGAAAAACATAGATCTAGATTTCTGTGAGCATTGTATTTTTGGAAAACAGAAGAGAGTGAGTTTTCTCAAGACTGGGTCAACAAAGAAGAAGCACAAGTTGGAGCTTGTTCACATAGACGTGTGGGGACCAGCTCAGGTTGCTTCTATTGGAGGATCACAGTACTATGTTTTCTTCATTGATGATGCTACAAAAAAGGTATGGGTTTATTATATAAGGAAGAAATCTAATGTTTTTGACACTTTTAAGATTTGAAAAGCTTTAGTTGAGAATGAAATAGGTAGGAGATTGAAGTGCCTTAGATCTGACAATGGTGGTGAGTTCTGTAGCTACAAGTTCAAATGGTATTGTTATATGCATGGAATACATAAGCAAAGGATGGTTCTAAGGACACCTCAACAAAATAGAGTTGATGAAAGAATGAACAAAACAATATTGAAGCATGCACGGAGTATGAAGTTACATGCTAGTTTGCCTTTATAGTTTTGGGTAGAAGCTGTAGATACTGTAGTTTACTTGATTAACAGAGGACCCTCTATAGCTCTGGATGGTGGAATTCCAGAAGAGGCGTGGACAGGTAAAAAGGTAGATCTTTAATTTCTCAGAGTATTTGGTTTTGAAGCTTTTGTGCATGTTGATAAAGAAAATAGAAAGAATCTGGATGCTAAGTCTATGAGGTGTACATTTATTAGTTATGGCTCTAAAGATTTCAGATTCAGGTTTTGGAATCTAGGAACTAACAAAATAATTAAGAGCCGTGATGTTGTTTTCAATGAAAAGGTGATGTATAGTGATCAGCTCAAGACGCTGAATCAATCTGAGCAGAGCAATGGAGAATTGGACGAGGTGATGGTCCAAAATGAGCTCGCAAAAAAGAATAATCACAGATAGAAAAACAAAGAGACCAACGTCAGTTAGGTAGGAACTGACATCGGCAATACATGAATTGATGTCGGTCAGACAATGACTGACATCAGTCATTCAGGAACTGACGTCAGTCATGTAGAACCGACGTCGGTCAGTTACAGGCCTGGAGGTGACCGAGGTCGGTCACTGTCAAAGAATTTGGGCAGACAGGGTGTTGTGAATGAGTCTCAGATGCCCATTAGGAGGTTAGACAGGGTAAGTAAACCTCCAATTCGATATTCCCCTTCATTATTTTATTTATTGCTCACTGATGGTGGAGAACCAGAGAGTTTTGATGAAGCAATACAGGTGAAATCTAAGAATTAGTGGGAGCTAGGCACGAATGAGGAAATTGATTCCTTGAAAGAGAACCAAACATGGGATTTGGTTGAGTTGCCAACGGGAAAGAAGACACTGAAGAATAGATGGATCTACATATTGAAGGAAGGTGAGAATGGAAAGATGAGATATAAGGCCAGGTTGGTAGTGAAAGGATTTGCATAAAAACCAGGTATTGATTTTGGTGAGATTTTTTCTCCTGTAGTTAAAATGACTTCTATATGGACTGTATTGTCTTTAGTTGCTATTGAGGATTTGCATCTTGAGCAGCTTAATGTTAAGACAACATTTTTTCATGGAGATTTGGATGAAGAAATATATATGGATCAGTCGAAAGGATTTGAGGTCAAAGGTAAGGAGAAGCTAGTGTGCAGATTGAAGAAAAGCTTGTATGGTCTCAAGCAAGCTCCTAGACAATGGTATTTAAGGTTTGACAGGTTTATGACTGAGCATGGCTACAGTATATGTCAATCTGACCATTGTGTGTATTTTAAGAGATTGGATAATGGTAGATATATTATTCTTTTGTTGTATGTAGATGATATGCTAGTTTTAGGATCACACATGCAGGATATCTCTGAGCTTAAATTGAAATTAGCTCACACATTTGCCATGAAAGATTTGAGAGCAGCAAAAAAAATCCTTGGCATGAATATTAAGAGAGACAGGAAAAATCACAGGTTGATTTTGTCTCAAGAAGATTATGTGAACAAGGTGTTGAAACGGTTCAATATGCAGGATGCAAAACCGGTAAGCACACCTATGGCTAGACACTTTAAGTTGAGTAAAGAACAGTGTCCTAATTCACATGATGAGGTAGAGTACATGAGGAAAGTTCCATATGCTTTTGCAGTTGGAAGCTTAATGTATGCAATGGTATGTACTAGACTGGATATTGCCCAAGCAGTGGGAGTTGTAAGTAAGTATATGGCCAATCTAGGGAAGGAGCATTAGAAAGCAGTTCAGTGGATTTTCAGATATCTGAGAGGGACTAGCAGTAAGCATTTGTGCTATGGAGGGTCAAACACTTCTCTACATGGATATGTAGATTCAGATATGGCAGGTGACTTGGATGGCAGAAGAAGCACCATAGGATATGTTTTCACTATTGGTGGAACGGCGGTTAGCTAGATTTCAAAGTTGCAGAAGGTTGTTGCCTTGTCTACTATAGAGGCAGAATATATTGCAGTCATAGAGGCTAGCAAAGAGATGATATGGATGACACGGTTCATGGAAGAGTTGGGAAAGGAGAAAGAGAGTTTAAAATTATACAGTGATAGTCAAAGTGCAATTCATTTGGCTAAGAATTCAGCCTTTCATTCAAGAACCAAACATATACAGCTTAGGTACCACTTCATTAGACAGGTATTGGAGGATGGTGAGTTGAAGCTGGAGAAGATCCATATAGATAAGAACCCTGCTGATATGTTAACCAAGCTGGTAACAAAGGAGAAGTTGAATCTTCATTCAACTTTTATTGGTCTTCATGATTGAGTTTGAAGATGGAGAAGTTAGAAGATGTTGTTGTACAGGTACTGGTACAACTGTTTATCTCCAAGTGGGAGATTATTGAGTTGTGGAGCTAAAAGCTTCACCAAATGAGCGAGTGCAAAAGTTACTGGACTTACACAGTCGCCGACATCGGTCAAGAGCGACCGACGTCAGTCAGGAGTCGATTGGGAGCTGCCTGCGTCAGTTACAGATTGGCCGACGTCTATCATGTGTAGTCAAGAAGGGACCGATGTTAGTCACCTGTGTGTTTTCGAGAGTCCATTTTTGTGGATGAATGAACTGTTTACATGATAAGTATAACTGTTGGTATTGAGTCCACATTTCTATTTTGGGTAGGACTGATTTGAGCCTTTGATTAAGGTAGTATATCTGACAGTGGAGAATGCATGCTCATGTTTCCTAATATTATATAATAGGATAGATGTTCATAGCTTATTTTAGAAGTAGAATACATTTTGTATATATGTATCAATCCAGGTTGTTGGATTTGATTGTAATTGAGAGAGAGAACTCTTGAGGGAAAGAGAGTTGTACATCTATGAGAGGTGTGAGAAGAAAGTGTGAATTTCTTCATTGTATTTCCTTCTGGAAGAGTTTAATACAAGTTTTCAAGGTGGTTTCTTGTATCTCTTATTCTTTGCTGTTTCTGATTCTAGTTACCTATTATTCTAGTTTAATTTCGTGTTTAGTTGCTTTCACATAGTAATCAACTTTGTTGGTTGATCCTCAACACACCTTTGGGAAAATCCGTGTCTCAACCTCCGTTATTGATTATAAATGCCTTTAGATAATTTAGTGTCTCAACCTATGTTATTGATTATAACTGCCTTTGAAAAAATTAGTGTTTTCATCCTACGTTACCACAAGATCATGTCATTTTCTTCATTTTGAGGGAAATTCGATGACTCTATTTGCCACCTAATCCCTCGAGGGGCATCTAGGTCTAATCGACTACCCTTTGGGTCATGAAACTTTCATCTAAACAACTTTTTCATTCTTTAAAAATATGTTAATGTGTTTATGTCTTAAAATGCCTTTTCAAATAGAGGCAAACTATAGACACTCATTTTTCACCACTTTCATGTCTAAATCAGGTACCAGATTGATTTCTAGTGAATGACATAATTTAAGCCTAGAAGTCACTGCATTTCCCAATTTCATTTGCGTAAGGAATATAACTTCCCAAAAATGTGTCAATGTTTTCTTATTTAGGGTATTACCTTGTATGCATCGATAACCTAGCTTGGATTCAACCCTAATCAAATTAGGACTAACAAATTGACATTCTTGGCCTTTTGATCTATTAATGCAAAATATTAAAACAATTCATAAATGCCAAAAACCTTAAGCAAGATTAATTAAAGAGTAAAATTCAATTAGTTGCTTAAGTAAACATTCCAAGTTGAATTAAGGAATTACATTTTTCTAAAAAAAGTTTTTTTTAATAAAGATGAGGTCAAAGTCAAGGGAACTAGTAATTTATTTTATTAATTCCTAAAATTAAAATAAAAGGTGAGTCATAACCTCATAAATATCTTCTATGAGTTGTAATGGAAACAAATATCTTATATGAGTTGTCAAGCCTTTATAATTTCTTTGACCCAAACTAGGGATAACCTAAACTTAACCAAGGTTACTTTAGACTCAACCAAGGTTAAACTAAACCTAACCATCCTAGGGTAGAGTTAGTTTTAAGACCAAAAAATTCAAGTGCCCTCATTCTCTCCAAGGATACTTTTAAGAAGCCTCTCAAGCAATGTTATAATGCCAAATTTATTCAAGAAGCTTCATGCCAAGAGAAGCCAAGCCATGCAAAGCTGCATGTGATCTTAGAGAATTAATGGCAAGATATAAAATGCATTGATCAAAGTCTCTATTACCCACAAGGTAAGTAAGAACATCATTTATGCCAAGAAGTGAACACTAGTTTTAACAAGGGAGGTAACATAGTTATATGTTTTTATCTTCTATTTATAGTTATGTTAATTGTGTTAAGCTCACACAAGTATTTAGGTAAGAGTGGTTTAATTTTATTGCATTGTTTGGTTTGAGTTCTTTTTTAATTTAATAACAAGGAACTAATAGATTTGTGGCCCTTCAGATTCCTAACATAACATAATACCTGTGGGAAATACCTATGCTAATGATTATAATTTCCTTTAGGCAAATCATTATTTTTTGCCCTGCTTGCCCTACAGGGGCCCATACCTATGTCATTGATTATAATTGCCTTTGGGCACATCAATCTCTCAACCTATGTTACTGATTATAACTGCCTTTGTGCAAATTATTATCTCAACCTCCATTAATGATTATAATCACCTTTGGAAAAATAATTCTTTTAATCTTACGTGACCACTAGATCATGTTATTTTCTTCATTTCAAGGGAATGTTCGACAACTCTAGTTGTTTTATGATCTCTAGAGGGGGTATCCAAGGCTCATTGACTACCATTTAGGGCATGGATCTTTTATTTTAAGGACTTTTGCATTCTTTGGAAAGATGTTGCAATCCCTATATCTTGAAACACCTTCTCAAATAGGGGTAAACTATAGACATTCATTATTAGCCACTTTCATGTCTAAACTAGGTAACAAATTAATTTTTAGTCAATAATGTAATTTAAGCCTATAAGTTATTGAATTTCCTAATTTCATCTACGTAAGGGATATAACTACCTGAAAACATGTTGAGGCTTACGTATTTGGGGTATTATCCCATAAGCACTGATAACCTAGCTTAGATTCAACCCCAATCAAATTATGACCTAACAAATTGACATTCTTGGCCTTTTGATCTATTAATGAAAAACATTAAAACAATTCATAAATGCCAAAAACCCTAAGTAAGATTAATTAAAAAGCAAAATTCAATTAATTACTTAAGTAAAAAATCCAAGTTGAATTAGGGAATTACATTTTCTAAAAAAGGAAATTTTCAATAAAGATGAAGTCAAAGTCAAGGGAATTAGTAATATTTTTTATTAATTCCTAAAATTCAAACAAAATGTGAGTCACAACCTCATAAATATATTCTATGAGTTTTAATGTCAATAAATATCTTCTATGAGTTATCAAGCCTTCATAATTGCTTTGACCCAACCTAGGGTTAATCTAAACTTGACCAAGGTTACTTTAAACTCAACCAAGATTAAAACTAAACTGAACCACCCTAAGGTTAGAGTTAGTTTTAAGACTTATAAATTCAAGTGCCCTCACTCTCTCCAAACAAGCTTTTGTGTGTAAGGTTATTCTATAAGAATAATTTCAAGAAGCTTCCTAAGTAATGTTGTAATGCCAAATTGATTCAAGAAGCTTCACACCAATCCAAGCCAAGCCATGCAAAGCCACATGTGGTTTTAAAGAAGTGCTACCAAGATGGAAAATGAATTTATCAAAGTCTCTATTGCCCACAAGCCGAGCAAGAACATCCTCTATGCTAACAAGTGAATGCTAGTTTTGACAAGGGAGGTGACATAGTTTTATGTTTTTATCTTCTATTTATAGTTTTGTTCATTGTGTTAAGATCACCTAAGTACTTAGGCAAGAGTGGTTTATTTTGCATTGAATTGTTTGGTTTAAATTCTCTTTTGATTCACTAACAAAGAACTAACGAATTTGTATCTCTTTGGATTCTTAACTTTACAACTTATGCTTTTATTTCTAGCTTGTTATTGTCTTGTTTGTTGATCATTTGAAAATGATCCAATGTTTGTGGGACTCGTGCCTTTGTTTTCTTCTTTAACATTTGACATGTCATTATTTGTTGTATGGATATTTTAATATGTCATTCTTGATTTTGTGGATATTTGAATAAGTCGTGTCCACTCAATTTTGAGACATTTGAACATGTTCCTTTTTTGTGGTCTCCTTGGACCACTGTCTTTTGTTTTGATTTTGAGTGCCCTTATGTGTGTGCTTGGTTGTTTGTTGAGCTTGTATTTTTACTATTTATATGTTTTCATGATATTTATCATGCATCTTAGGCCTTGATGTGATCATATTCTATGTGTATACATTCAATTCCAATCACTATCATTCCAAGATTATAAATTTGAACAACTTTTCATAATAACACACAAACTGAACCAAAATCACCAAAATGTTATAATTTAGTTACACATTTCATGTACATGTGCCAATTCACATCCATGTATCCCTGATTGGGGTAATGCATTTTATGGAGTTTTTATCTTCTCCTAATTCACTTTGAGTCAAATTACAACTAAGTAAAATGATGCTCTAAACTGTTGAAATCTTCTAATTTGGCCACACACATCACATTCATGTGCCAATTCACATCTTAATGATATAACTGTTAGGAACTTGGAGTATAATTGATTACTTTTGTATAAGCAACTAAACACGAAATTAAACCAAAAGTAATAAGTAACTAGAAATACGAAATAGCAAATAAGAGGAGATACAAGAAACAATCAATCTCTATTAAACTCTTCCAAAAGAAAATACAATGAAAAAATCTCACTCTTCCCACACCTCCTGGGTGTATAGTAATTCTCCCTCAAGAGTTCTCTCTCTCTCTCTCAATCAATTACAATCAACTCAATAACCGAGTTGTTATTCCTTTTTTTTTTTTCTTAATTACAATACTGACCCATGGGTCTCTTAAATAGGATCCAAGGCAAACAATAATTAGAAAAATAGACTCAAGACTAAAATTAGTCTTTACATGCAAACCAATTGTTATCCTAAAATTAGAACAAATCTAATTCTGAAAATGCATGCAAACGTATAGATGTCGGTGTCGGTCTACAGATGACTGATGTCGACCGACCCCTGACCGATGTCGGTCGATTCTATGTCTATGCCTGATCGATGTCGGTGATACTGCTGATGCTGGTCGACTGTGTAACTGATGCTAATTACTGGTTAAACCCAGCAACCTCTACATGAGCTCAATAGTGAAGCTTTTAGCTCCACAACTCAACAATCTCCCACTTAGAGATAAACAACTGCACCTGTACCTGTACAACAACATCCTCTGTCTTATTTCTCTATCTTCAAGTTCAATCTTGAAGACCAACAAAAGTTGAATGAAGATTCAACTTCTCCTTTGTTATCGACTTTGTTAACATATCTGCAGGGTTCTTATCCGTATGGATCTTTTTTAGCTTCAACTATCCATCTTCTAATACCTGTCTAATGAAGTGGTACCTAAGCTGTATATGTTTGGTTCTTGAATGAAAAGCTGAATTCTTTGCCAAATGAATTGTACTTTGACTATCACTATACAATCTGCAACTCTCTTACTCCTTTCCCAACTCTTCCATGAACCGAGTCATCCATATCATTTTCTTGCTAGCCTCTATGACTGCAATGTATTCTACCTCTATAGTAGACAGGGCAACAACCTTCTGTAACTTTGAAATCTAGCGAACCGTTGTTCCACCAACAGTGAACACATATCCTGTGGTGCTTCTCCTGCCATCCAAGTCACTTGCCATATCCGAATCTACATACCTATGTAGATAAGTGTTTGACCCTCCATAGCATAAATGCCTACTGCTGGTCCCTCTCAGATATTTGAGAATCCACTGAACTTCTTTTCAGTGTTTTTTTCTTGGATTGGTCATAAACTTGCTGACAACTCCCACTGCTTGGGCAATATCAGGTCTAGTACATACCATTGCATACATCAAGCTCCCAACTACTGAAGCATATGGAACTCTGCTCATGTACTCAACCTCATCATATGATTTAGGACACTGCTCTTTGCTCAACTTGAAGTGTCCAGCCATAAGTGTGCATACCGGTTTTACATCCTGCATATTAAACCTCTCCAACATTTTATTCACATAATCCTCTTGAGACAAAATCAAACTGTGATTTTTTCTGTCTCTCTTAATACTCATGCCAAGGATTTTTTTTACTACTCCTAAATTTTTCATGGCAAATGTGTGAGCTAATTTTACCTTTAGCTCAGTAATTTTTTGCATGTATGAACCTGCAACAAGCATATCATCTACATACATTAACATGATAATATAACTACCATTATCCAATCTAGTAAAATAAACACAATGGTCAGTTTGACATTTACTAAAGCCATGCTTTATCATAAACTTGTCAAACCTCAAATACCATTGTCTTGGAGCTTGCTTAAGACCATATAAGCTTTTCTTCAACCTGCACACAAGTTTCTCCTTACCTTTGACCTCAAAACCTTCTGGCTGATCCATATATATCTCTTCATCTAAATCTCCATGAAGAAATGTTGTCTTAACATCAAGCTGCTCAAGGTGCAAATCTTCAATAACAACTAAAGACAATACAGTCTGAATAGAAGTCATCTTTACTACAGGAAAAAAAATTTCACCAAAGTCAATACTTGGTTTCTGTGCAAATCCCTTTACTACCAACTTGGCTTTATGTCTCATTTGTCCATTCTCTCCTTCCTTTAACCTGTAAATCCATTTGTTTTTCAGTGCTTTATTTTTGGCTGGCAACTCAACCAAATCCCACGTTTGGTTCTTTTCCAAAGAATCAATTTTCTCATTCATGCAATGCTCCCACTATTTTTTGGATTCTACCTGTATTGCCTCATCAAAACTTTTTGGTTCTCCACCATCAGTGAGCAACGCATAGTATAAAGAAGGGGAATAAAAAATTGGATGTTTACTTACCCTTACAGACCTCCTCATGGGCATTTTAGACTCATTGACAGCTTGTTGTCTACCCAAATTCTTTGTCAGTGACCGATCTCAGTCATCTCTCAGTCTGCACTCGACTGATGTCGATTTCACCTGATCGATGTCGATCTCTATTTGACCGATGTCAATTCCTGCCTAACCGACATCGGTCTCTACCTGATCGATGTCGATATCTGTGTTTTCCTGTGAGTGATGATTTTTACTTTCGAGCTCATTTTGGATCATAACCTCATCCAAATCAAGATTGTCCTGCTCAAAATTATTCAGCCTCTTGAGCTGATCACTGTACATCACCTTCTCATTGAAAACTACATCATGGCTTCTGATAATTTTGTTAGTTTCTAAATTCCACAATCAAAATCTGAAATCTCTAAAACCATAGCCAATGAAAGTGCACCACATAGATTTAGCATCCAACTTCTGTTTATTTTTTATCAATGTGCACAAAAGCTTCAAAACCAAAAACTCTAAGAAATGAAAGATCTACCTTTTTACCTATCCATGCCTCTTCTAAAATTCCACCATTCAATGCAGTAGAAGGTCCTCTATTAATCAAGTAAATTGCAGTATCTACAGCTTCTATCCAAAATTGTAAGGGCAAACTAACATGCAACCTCATACTCCGTGCACGCTCCATTATTGTTTTATTCATCCTTTCAGCAACTCTATTTTATTGAGGTGTCTTTGGAACCATCTTTTCCTTGCGTATTCCACTCATAAAATAGTAACTGTTGAATTTATTGCTGCAGTACTCACCACCATTGTCAAATCTAAAACACTTCAATCTCAAACCTATTTCATTCTCAACCAAAGCTTTCCATTTCTTAAATGTGTCAAAAATATTAAATTTCCTCTTTATGCAATAAACCTATACCTTTTTTGTAGCATCATCAATGAAAGAAATATAATACTGTGATCCTCCAATAAAAGCTACCTGAGTTGGTTCCCACACATCTGTGTGAACAAGCTCTAACTTGTGCTTCTTCTTTGTTGACCTAGTTTTGAAAAACTTCACTTTCTTCTATTTTCCAAAAATACAATGCTCACAGAAATCTAGATCTATGCTTTTCAAATCTGAAAGCTTATATTTTGACTTAAGAACATGCATTCCCTTCTCATTCATGTGACTAAGCCTACAGTGCCACAACTTTGCATCTACATTTGAAGTAGATAAAACAGAAGGAGAATAATTAGTAATACAAGTAGATAGATAAAGTGTATCTACTCTCTTACCTCTGGCTAATACAAGTGCACCTTTAGAAACTTTCAAAGATTCAGCTGTGAGAGTTACTATGCAACCCTCATCACCTAACTTTTCTGTAGAAATTAGATTCCTCTTCAGGATGAGTACATGCATGACATCCTTCAACATCTATGTGTTGTCATTCTGCAATTTCAGCTGCACTTTTCCTTTAGCAACAATTTGACAAGGCTCATCATCCCCTAAATAAACATTTTCAAAGTCTCCATGGACACAATCATTGAAAAATTCTCTATTTGAGGTTGCATGGAAAGGGGCAACAAAATCTAAAACCCATGATTCTACTTGACTATCCAAAAAAAATATAAGAGCATCTTGTGTAACAATACCTGCAACATTTGCTTCCTTATTACCTTCATGCTGATTTTCTTTGTTATCCTTCAACCAACAATCTTTCTTTGCATGCCCTTTCTTTCCACAATTTCAACAGGTTATTTTTTCATTTCTAGATTTGGATCTCCTTCCCATCTTTGACCTTGATTTCTCTTGCTCGCCCTTCTCTCTTTGCCTTCCCCTGCTTTCAATACTTAAAGCATTACCTGATGTTTTTCCTGTGCTTTTCTTGTGAATTTCTTCATTCAAGATTACACTAACAACATCATCAATTTTCAAGATATTTGAAGTAGATGCAGTATTACTAACTGTCATTACCAAGCTGTGTCAGCTTTCAGGTAAAAATCATAAGATTAAAAGAGCCTTAATTTTATCATCAAAAACTATTTTGACTGAATTTAACTGATTTATAATTTTATGAAAATCATTAAGATACCTATATACAGATCCACCTTCTTGCATTTGCAAATTAAATAATTGCTTCATAAGATATACCTTATTCGACGCTAAAGGTTTTTCATATAAATTTGCCAAAATATCTATTAACTCTACCGTTGTCTTTGCCTGTGATAAGTTAGAGATCACAGACAATGTCAGGCTCAACCTTATAGATCCAAGAGCCTTTCTATCAAGAACATTCTATTTTTCATCTTGCATATTTGTGGGCTTGCTTGAAACCCCACCCAACGGTAAGTACAAATCTTTCTGATATAGATAATCTTCTATCTGCATCCTCCATAATTGATAATTCTTGCCATTGAATTTCTCTATTCTTAGTTTACTTTCTTCTTCCATTGATTTGCTCCCACTCAATCAGATACCCCTGTGAGTGAATTTTGTAATCAACAAACACTAACCCGCTCTAATACCACTTGTTAGGAACTTGGAGTACAATTGATTACTTTTGTATAAGCAACTAAACACGAAATTAAACCAAAAGTAATAAGTAACTAGAAATATGAAATAGCAAATAAGAGGTGATACAAAAAACAACCAATCTCTATTAAACTCTTCCAGAAAGAAATACAATGAAGAAATCTCACTCTTCCCACACCTCTTGGGTGTACAGTAATTCTCCTTCAAGAGTTCTCTCTCTCTCTCAATCAATTACAATCAACTCAATAACCGAGTTGTTATTCTTTCTCTTTTTTTCTTAATTACAATAATGCCCCATGGGTCTCTTAAATAGGATCCAAGGCAAACAATAATTAGAAAAACAGACTCAAGACTAAAATTAGTCTTTACATGCGAACCAATTGTTCTCCTAAAATTAGAACAAATCTAATTCTAGAAACGCATGTAAACGTACAGACGTCGGTGTTGGTCTACAGATGACCGATGTCGACCGACCCCTAACTGATGTCAATCGGTTCTGTGTCTATGTCTGACCGATGTCAGCAATACTGCCGATGCCGATCAACTGTGTAATCGATGCCGGTTATTGGTTAAGCCCAACAACCTCCACATGAGCTCAACAGTGAAGCTTTTAGCTCCAGAACTCAACAATAACTAGGGTATTAACTTGTACATAATTGACACCTTCCTCTAATTCAGATTTAGTCAAATTATGACTAAGTAAATTGACATTTCTGACCAGTTTGATTAAATAAGCAACCACTTTTTAAGAATTATGAAATGCCTAAGTAAAATCATTTAAGTAAAGAAAATGAGATTAAGAGATTAAGTGAGACATCCATGGAAAATTATTGAATATATATTAATGGAAATTCATTATTCAAATATTTGGGCCATGATGTCACCCATGACATCATCATAAGAGTGTCATCCACAAGGCATTAATGGAGATAAATATCAAGATTAAGGCTACCCATGCTTTATTAATAGCCCATTCTTCCAAATATTGATGACCATATTTATTCCTTGTCCATTCAAAATTGAATGGATTTGTGACCCTTCATATTAATCTTGAGATGAAGGGCCACAATTTAGTTAGATTATTTTGGAAAAGCTATAAATACATGAGCCATAACTATAACCTTCAAGATTTTTTTTGTGTAATGTTATTATGCATGAGTAGCTTCAAGAAGCTCTTTTTGGTGTAGAAAAATTATGAAAAAATATCATTAGAGAGCTTCATTCATCCTTTCAACATTGATAAAATTAAGATCCAAATCTATTGGTGTAAGGAGAGATCTTTGGAAACACTTGTGCTATTGCATTGACAAAGACTTAGATCACCAAATCTGGGCACAAACACATTTAATGGATTGATTTTGGAGGAGGGCCACTTAGGGAAGCATTGTCCATATATTCTTGTCTAAGCTTCTTGACTCCATTGATCCATGCCCTTAGAGGGAGCAGGCCTAACACATTATGTTCTTTATGCCTTGTCATTTGTTTTATGTCTAGAATGCATGAAATAACTTACTCCACAATCCTATTCTACATTTTGGCATGCCCAGTGGGACTGCAACCCATAAAAAACTTTATAGTTACTTCTTATCATCTTATTTTGTCTATTTTTGTTAAATTTTTTTGTGAAAATTGGCTAAAAATTGAATATTTTTCATTCTCAGGTTTGTTGACTACAGAGTTCTGAATTTGTTTGCTACATATTAGTGAATTCAAAGCCAAAAATAATGAAATCATGCTAGAGAGCTATGAAATCACCTCAATAAAATGTGAATCTGTCCCTATTTTAGACCTCCATTGCGTATCTAAAAATTCATAGAGTTTATTTTTGAAATTAACACTAGTAACTGCAATTTTTAAATAAGATTTAGGTTTTTTTATCTTCTTCGTATTTATAAATTTGAAAGGTTTAACTAAGAAATTGCTATCTATATTTATGAAGTTGTTTTGTGCTATTCTATTTCATCTTGCAAATTTTTTGGAAATTATGAAATCATAACGAATTAGCAGTTATGAATTTATTTGAAAACTATGAATTAGGTCATAAAGTTGTGAAATTATTTTTTTGTATTTTTGTGTTTTCGGTAGGTTTTTATGGAAACTGTGAATTCAGAGCCTAAATTTATGAAATATCCCTATACAACTATGAAATCATCTAATCAAGCAATGAAATCACCAGATAGAGTTACAAAATTGGTGGGGTAAGTTACGAAATTATCCAGGTAACTATGAAATCACTCCTATTAGTTTTCTATGCTTTCTAGTTTTCTATATTTTTTCACCTTCAATTTCGTACTTTACACCATTATGTAACTATGAAATCATTTTAGAGTGATAATTTTTGTGGTTTAAAGCTAACTTACAGGTTGCCTTCAACCTCTAATCAAGTGCAAATTAATCCTCTAATACTTATTGCAAGGAATTAAGCAAAGTAGAAATATTTAACACATTAATACAACCATTTCACATTGTCTTTTGGTGCTTTAGAACTTATGCAAAGAACTTTATTTTGTTTTGTCATTTCAAGGTTTTAAACAAAGGGCCAAATTTCAATCACATTTCAATAAGTATTTAAAAAGAACAATCACTTTGCTTTTTGTTCTTCATTTCTTGCAAAAAACACTTAATTTCTTTTCTAGTAAAACCTTATGTGTAGGCTCTCTCATTATGCCCTTTATGGAAATTAGATGACCAAAAACACATTGTTTTACTTTGTTTGTTGATTCAAACCCAAAAAAATGTTGCATATGTTCTCCCCTCATTCATAGGGACATGGGTGACTCAGAAATGACCTAGTTCTTCCATTTATTTTACTTGTTTAGCTTGTGAGAGAAATTTCATCACATCCTCACAAGTTCTTTAGGAGGAATTTGACTTGGGGTTTTATCTCTCAAAATTATTCCAACCCCACTCTTTGGTGGGGTATATAAATTGGGTGTACCATTGGATTGGATAGTGGCTTAGTGGTTAAACTGACAAGTCTAATGGGTCCTTGTGACATGCAATGGTATAAACATCAAACTTCACTAAGCAGTACATGGTTGAAGTCATTGTGCAAAAGATAAGACCTTTGAATAATAAGATCTAATGACATATTTTTTTCTCAATTATTTCTAGGCACTTGTGGACCATCTAGATTAGCTACGTTAAAAATTTATCTTAATTGACCCCACTTATCGCATAATATCTTACCAAATGCTGAGTTGATTCAATGTTCTAAGTTCCTTGCCACATATCAATTCTTGAGATATAGAGGGAGGATTAAAAACTCTACCCACATGTACTCTTTTAATTTTAGATTAACAAATAATTCTTTTCAAAACTGGTATTTTAGTGGAAACTTTAGTAGATACAATGCACACCTTGTGTCAGTTTAGCATAGGAACATGAACTTAGGTGCTCCTTATTTACTTGAATTTTGAGTATAAATAACCACATTGCAAAAAATAGAGTAGGTCCTAAAAATCCTCTCAAATCATTTTCAAAACCCATTTTCAAGTATTCGATCTAAGCACACACAATTTGCACTTGAGTCTTGCCTACCACTTGGGGCTTGAGTGTTTTACTCTTTATGTTTAGGTTACATAACTTGGATTGTATTTTTATTTAATTTTAGAGACTTACCTAAGTGTGAGTCTTCTACCTATATTTTACACATTGCCATCTATTTATACATTGACGTGTTATGTTATTCATATTACCATTTGACAGATCCATTTCTCACAAAGTTACATCTATCATTTAAACATAATAGCCTTTATCTCACGTATTTCCTATTTGGTTTTCAATTTCAAAATTATATTTTATTTTGTTAACCTATGCCCTAAGTTCCTAGACTGTTTGACTTCATTTTTTGTTGTGTGTAGTTATGATGCCAATTTTCTTCTAAAATTTGAACTTAGATTTTCTTGTGTTCACCATACTCTCTAAGTTCCTAGACCATTCAACCTTATTTTGATTTGATGATCGAGACCAACCATGGTCTCATTTTACTTTTATACATTACCAACACATTTTTTACTTAGGTTTTCTTATGTTAGCCTACACTCTAAATTACAAGATTACTCTACCCTCTTCTAGTTTGTTGATTTTGACTAACCAAGGTCAAGCATTCCAAATATTTCATTTCTTATTCTGTGTTGATACATTATCCAAGTCGATTTCAAAGTTTCTAAGGACCATTTGATAGTGTTTTCAAACCTCCAAATTGAACTAAATCTACATTTAAAACATTAGTCAAAGAGTAAGTACTATTCCAACCATGTAGAGATACACTCATAGTAGAGTCATTTAAAGCCCTAGTTACGAGGAGGACAATGTTTATGATGGAAAAGAACATTCGGTCATGTACTAATAAATCCATCATTTTATGGGATCAAACCAAGGTCACTACATTGATAATCAACCACTTGAAGACCAAGACAAGACTCTCTTAATATTGATAGAATCAAGAGCTAAACTTATTCTTGATTTTATAAAAGAATAATTTCATACCATCATTCGAATAAAAGAACAATAGTATGAACCAATTATTGAATAGGAATAACCTTTCACTCAAGTGCCCAAACTAGCCATTACTTCTTCTAGCAAATGGAAGGCTTAATTGGTGGATCCTTATCAAACATGTCATATTATTATGTCTACGATATAAATTAGTCAATGTTATGCAGATCAACTTGTAGTTGACTTAACAACTTCTTTGGTTACAACCTCATTTAACAAAACCATGACTATATATAAAATTTAGTTATCTGATAACCTAAACAATCTAATCCTATGCATGAGGTAGATCCTTTAGCTCCTCTTGAATAAATTGTGCCAATAAATGCTTTGAACCAAGTTTCACTTGATACATAGTACACATTTTTCAAACATCACGAAATCATTTCCAATGTGTAATGTATACCTGATACTTCTAAGCAAGCGTCATATCACTCCTAACAATAAGTCATTAACAATTGACCAAGTGGTGGATAATTTACATAAGGCAAGACCAACTTCTTCTAATTTGTGATAGTAATAAGTTGTATTTACAAACCAATAAAGAAAACATCTTTTTTTAAATCAACACCAAGTTCCTCAAAATAAGGAAATTTTATATAACTCGTTATAATAGATGCCTTGGAATAAGCATCAAATACCCAGGGATCGACAAAAATAGAACATTTTGAATTAATAATGTCATACATGTTATTATGTGCATTACAACCAACAACAAACATTGAACCAAGCACAAAAGTTAGGACATAGGGTGCACATTCCCAATATGACCATGTAGGGAGGATCCATTCCTACCCATGCTAAAACTAACCAAACCATTTAATCTATGAAAAATAAATAGAATTATCTTATTCTACCGCAAACTACTCAAAATATCCAAGAGGGGAACATAATGAAGTAGTCTCAAGGCTTCAAATATGTAACTAAACAAAAAAGTATAAGTTCGACAAGATATGCCCATATCCATTTGACATGAGTATTATTCAAGTACCCTTCCCACCTCATTTTGAGGTACCCAAATTTGATAAATATAAAGGGAAGGGTGATCCTAAAGAGTATATACAAGCCTTCTTTGTTGCATGCCAAGAGGTAGCCTACATAATGTGTATTTACTGTGCTTATTTCCATGTAGCTTGGGTGGACAAGCCTTAGAGTGGCTTCTCAAATTACCTAAAGGATTAGTAACAACTTTTAATGATTTATCATAAAAATTAGTTAACCACTTTTCTTACAACATTGAACATGAACTACTAGTGGTTAACTTATGTAAATCCAAATAAAAGGATGAAGAAAGCTTTGTGAACTATCTATAATGGTGGAGAACACTAGCTAATCACTTCCAAGATAATATACTAGATAAACAACTAGCTGATAACTTTGCATAAAACCTATAACCCAAGGTTGCTCATAATTTGAGGCTCACTTGTGTTATCACATTCAAATAAATCATTGACAAGAGCATACATATTGAGAAGGAACTTATTGCTAAAGACTTGGTCGAGATCTATTCCTAAGCTCAAACATCACATCAAGCTCAAGAACCTGTTCAAACTAATATTGTTGAAAAGACTAAGGTCTTTAACAAGAACAATAGTATGGTAGGTAACGGGGTTATCAAATCATGACATGTGCAGATAGTACAAGTACCACCTATTCAAAATACACTAATGAATACACCACTCCAACTATAAAGAGCTCCACCACATAGAGCATTTCCTAGATGTAAGATGTTCAATGACCTAGGGGAGCCCATTGCGTTAGTGTTTAAGAAATTAGTTGCTACCAACATGATTATTTGGTTTGTGTCAAAATCCTTGCCTGAGGATTAGCCTAAACATGACCGGTATAATGAAGATCAATTTTGTGATTTTCATCATGTCATTAGCCATGCATTATATAGATGCATGAAATTAAGGCACATTATTGAAAACTTGTTAGAGAATGGAAAAAAAGAGCTAGATCATAGACCTCTAACTAACACCAATTATAACATGGGTATCTACAAAGATCCCTTTCCTAAACATAACAACCAATAATAGAGGAATAATCAGAACCAAGGCAAAAAGCATAATTAACAATAGAATCAAGGTTACAATCAGAATCAAAATATGAACAATAACTATAATCAAGATCATGATACCTGAACAAATCAAATCGAGTACAATGCTATGCCATATGATTACAATAACACCATAGGGTATATTAATAGTAATCACATTGCTACCATTAAGATCAAGTCTTGTGTACTATCCAATGTTATTCAAAATGTTGGTCCCTCTATTTTAGGATTGTTGTCTTCTACTTTAGGTAATTCCACACCTCAATTTCCATGGGTTACCATTCTTAGACCTCCTCATTCCTCTACTTATAATAACTCCCTCATGACTCAAAATTATGCAATCATAACTAGACAGATGAAAGTTATCCTCCATGACCCTTTGCCTTCTTCCCACACAAGTTATGATCTAAACACTATACCAATTATGACCAATCCTAATCCAAACATTATATCAATCAAGACTAGTTTTAAGCCAAACACTGTAATGATCAAGACCAATCCTAAACCAAACATTGTATTGACTAAGACCAAACCTACTAATCCAAGTGTTGAGAAGCCATATAGTATGAGTGAATAGCTAAGCAAAACATCTATGAAAATCTCTATTTTAGATCTCTTGCTTACATATGAAGTTCACAAGACCATATCAAATGATTTCTTATAATAATTTACTATGTCTGATGACATTAATGCTGACCAATTCCAATCACTTGTGGGACATTTGCCACCAGGATAGTAACTTACCTTGGACCAATGAGATATGTCATCCCTTAGTCCCCTATATAAAAATCCCCCATACATTAAAGTTGTTATTTCCCATCATAAAATCAAATGGGTTCTTATTGACAATGGCTTTGGATTGAACATAACATCATTAAAACTAGTCCAAACATTAGGGTATACTACGACTAATATGTGACCAAATATCATCACTATCAAGGCTTATAACAATTTATAAAGAGAATCTACAAGAACCATTTATTTTCCAATCATTGTTGGGATTGTTACCCATGATACCTTATGCTATGTCATTGATATAGAACTGCCTTACAATCTACTTATTGGTCATCCTTAGCTCTATGAAGTCTGAGCAGTCCTTTCCACCCTACATCAATGCATCAAAATCCCCTATTCTAGTCTAGAGTTCATTGTTTATAGTTATTTATAGCCATATCAATATTGTAAACATATACAAGCTGAGTATCATAACTACACCTATTGTCCTAGTACTAGTTAGTAGGCAAGAAAGGTAAGGGAGCGATTTTTGAACCTCCCAAGTCTGATTATATCAACCCTAGTGATCTTTATTCTATTTATAATAATCTATTTCCCATTACCATGTCCACCCATTTCACTATTCTAGACAATGGTATTGCCACATATAACATTCATGATACATTCCACATTGATAAATTGCTTAAGTCTCTTAAGTCATATGGTTGTCCTAAACCTTATAAAAATCCTAGTATGCCCAAAATGATTTGGCAAAAGAAAGATAAATCTAATTTATAGGATCTACTCATTTTTGTACCTAATACATCACCCAATCAAGATCGAACCACTAGTGCTAAGGGAGGTTGGTTGTATGGTGAAGAGCTTGATAATTATCTATCCTATACCAAATAGAATAATGGATAGCCTGGATTATATAGGAGGAGGATTGGGATCTAAGGCACAAGGAATTATTAAACCTATTTCAATGGCTAAACCTATGGGGAATCAAGGTTTTGGATTTACACCGCTTGGGGGTGACCCCGTTGATTTTCAAAGTGATTCCTCTTCATCAACTACTAATGAAACTCTTAATAGCAACATAGTGTCTCATTATAGTTCCTATGATGAGCTAGCATTTACTGATTTATTTGATTCTAATGCCATTATGACCATTATAACCCATTATCCACTTACCCTTCATCATCTTGACCTTGTTGATTGGGACCAACCAGAATCTATCATACATCTGGATAAATTTTAGAATGAAGGATCTATTATCGAGTTTATAGGCCTTTGAGATGAATTTCTAGCTGGTGATCACAAACAGTGATTCAATTTCCATTTAGACCCTAATACCTATTTTAGAGAGTATGTAGACTTCATTAGTCATGATAAAAGTAAAACATTAAGATCCTTGGGTGAAAACCTCTTTAGGGTGCCCTTGGGTCAGGGAAAGAGTAAAGAGAAAGACAAGTCCTTGAGTGAAAACATGTTTCATGCGCTCTTAGATAGGGAAGTTCACCTCTCTCCCCAGGAAGAAAAATGTCCACCTATTCTAAGCATCACCATTGGTTTCAATATCATTACTGAAGAATAAGTCTTCAAAAACCTTACTTAAGATTTTCCTAAAGTATTTGCCAACTAGCCATTGCCTAACATGGCTAATTTAGATTCCTCCTATATGGGTGAATATTATGATCCATAGGTAGCTGAAGTGGATACATTCTCTTCTATGCCTACTATTCTTTAAGACAACTCAACTTTATTGGTTGAAGATAATACATAGGTTAACATTGGTACATATGATGATCCCAAGATGGTTTCTATAGGTGCATCCCTCACTAGTGAGAGAATGAAATCATTATTACCATTTTGAGGATTTCATTGATATATTTGCATGGTCCTTCTCAGACATGCTTGGTCTTGATCATTCATTGGTGGTACATCACCTAGTTGTCCATCCACATGCCAAACCAGTCAAACAAAAATTGTAAAAAATGTATTCATGCATTGCCAGCCTAGTAAAAAAGGAGTTAGAAAAGTTATTGGATGCAAGGTTCATTCGATCACTTTATTATTTTGAGTATATCTCTAAAATCATCCTAGTATATAAGACACCATAGGGCATTCTCATGTGTACCAATTTCAGAGACATTAACAAGGAACTCCCTAAAGATGATTTCTCACTACCTAACATTGACTTGATAGTTGATTCAACAATAGGCTACAAAATTTTGTCCCTCATAGATGGATTTTTAGGGGATAAACAAATTAAGATTGCACCAAAGGACCAATATAAGACCACGTTCACCACTCCATGGGAAACATTTTGTTATCAAGTCATGCCATTTGGCTTGACAAATGTAGGTGCAACCTATCACCATGTCATGATTGTCATCTTCCATGACATGATGTGTGATATCATTAAAGATTACGTGGATGATATCTTAGATAAATTATGAACATGTTCAATCCATCCTGATGTTTTATAGAGAATATTTGAGAGGTTTTATAAATATAAGGTGTGTCTCAATCCTAAGAAATGCATTTTTGGCATTACTTTAGGTAAATTGATAGGGTTCATTATGTCACAAAGAGGTATTGAGTTATATCCAGCTAATGTCAAGGCTATTGTTGAAATGATTCCTCCATTTAATTTGAAATATCTCTATAGTTTGCAAGGCAAAATTTAGTTTATATTCCATTTCATATCATAGTTGGTTGATAAGTGTCATCCATTTACACACCTTTTGAAGAAAGGTGTCAAAATTCAATAGGACACAAGTTGTGAACAAGGATTTATTAAATTGAATACCTACTTAGCTAATCCGCTAGTACTGACTCTGCCTACATCATACAAAGCATTGTTTTTGTATATTTCAACAACCACTAGGGAACTTTTGGCCCAACATGATGAAAATGGCAAAGAGCATGCAATATATTATCTTAGCTAGACATTAGTAACTTATGAACATAAATATACACCTATGAAAAAGGCTCATCTTGAAATAGTTTTCACTTCCAAAAAGCTATGGCATTATATATTGAATAACAAAACCATTGTGATAGCCAATATCGATCCACTTAAGTACTTATTGTCAAAGACCACTCTCATAGGCCATATGGCCAAATAGGTTATGTTACTAAGTGAGTCAATGTGGAATAATAGAATTATAAATCCATTAAGGGGCAAGTCCTAGCAAATCATCTTGTTGAAACTCCTTTGATTGACTCCAAGCCCCTTTCATTTTATTTTTTAGATGAATCAATCATGACCCTGGATGAGATACCTATTGAGTCCAAACAATGGACACTATACTTTTATGGTTCATTCACCTCTCATGGATTTGGAGCTATTATTTTACTGGTCACACTATAAGGGTATCTTATTCCCAAGGCATTTCACATTAGCTTCTATTGTATCAACAATATGGTCAAATATGAAACCCTTGTTGTTGGACTTCATCTTGCAATACAGTGAGATATCAAGTAATTGATGATATATGGTGATTCTCAACTAATCATCAATCAAGATATAGACTAGTACCAAACAAGATATGAGAAGCTTGTACCTTACAAGTGTCTAGTGGACAATCTTAAATAACACTTACAGTTTCTTTAGTTTGAACAAATACCATGATAAAATAATCAAGTGGCAGATGCCATGGATACCATAAGGTCCATGGTAAAAGTTATTAATGATGCTAGAGAGTATCAATTCCTCATTGAAAATATTTTATAACCAACTCATGTATTTCTAGATTCATAAAGAGAGTATGTAATATTGTTGGTCCCAAGCCCCCTTGGTATTAATACCTATATATTTATCTCCAAGATCAAACCCTTCCGCTAAACCTTTCAAAGAGCCAAACCAAGTTATTCCTTCATCGAGCATCCTATTATACCATCCTTGGAAACTTGTTTTATCATAGAGGCTATGATGGAATGCTACTTCATTATTTATCTTTGGGAGAATCTATATTCGCACTTGAAGAGGTATACAAAGGAATTTGTGGGGCCCACACTAATAACATGGTCTTGGATAAGAAACTCCTCCATATAGGATATTATTGGCCTAGAATGGAGACAAATGCCTGCAACTATGTCAAGAAGTGTATTAATTATCAAAATCATAATAATTCAATACATGCACCTTCATTACCACTCTACACAATTACCACACCATGGCCATTTTCAACCTAGGGACTCAATTTTGTTGGGAAAATAAACCCTACTTCCTTTGATGGCCATAAACATATCCTTACTACTACAGAGTATTCCACTAAGTGGATAGAGGCCATACTCCTCACTTATATAATCGATAAGTAGATAGCCAAGTTCATTTATTTTCATATCATATACCGCTATGACATCCTCATAAAAATCATCTATAATAATAGTGGTTCTTTCAAAAACAAGGATGTCAAATTCCTTTGTCACTAATTCAAGATCAAACATAAATATTCCACACCATATAACCCGTTAGGCAATGGTTAAGATGAATCATCTAACAAGAGAATTATTACAATCTATATGAATATTATCAATGATGTTGGTTATAATTGAAATTTGTAGTTGTTCTTTGCCCTCTGGGATTATCAAAATAGTCATCAAACCTCTACAAGAGCTACACAGTACGCCTTAGTCTATGGTTCAGAGGACATTATTACCATTGAGATTGAGTTGCCTTCATTGTGCATCTCACTATAGGACATTATTGATGATGAATAATATAGAGTTTTCAAATTGTAAGAGTTAGAGATTTTGGATGAAAAGTGTTAGAATGTATTAAAGCATTTGCAAGATTATCAAAACAGGCTATGTCTTAGCTACAATAAACACATTGTCCCTAGGGAATTTAAAGTTGATGACTTTGTCTTGAAATAAAATTAAAAAAACACCAACACCAAGTGTAAAAAGAAAGGCAACTTTGAAGCAAATTGGTTGAGTCCATTTGTTGTCACTACAAATTATGTTTATGGGACATACAAGTTAGACACTTTAGATGGACAAGAGCTCGATAAACCCATGAATATGTCACATCTCAAGCATTTACATGCTTCAATTTTATTTTGTTCCATTGTCTATAAGAGACGTTGATTTGTGGGCACCCATTCTATTATTACCTAGACTATTCATACTTTGTTACCTGGACCATTCATACTTTGTTACCTAGACCATTCTATTTGTTACCTAGACCATTCTCATTAAATTATTATCTTGACCATTCATTATTCCCATTATCTATTATTTTAGGCCATTCTAATCCTATTACGAGTCATGATCTTGATTTCAAACCAACAAGTATATAGACGTTTTCAATGAATATTTTAGAGACAGTTCTGAGTGATCAGCATCAACATTAGCATCAAAATTAACATCAATAACATGTTTTTGAGGCTAGTATCTCAGGGCATGTCAACATATAGTTTCACCTATTTGATAGTCTTAGGGAAGATCAAAGTTACACAGATAAATCCAAACACCAGACAATAGAGAAATAATTAATCACATAATAATATTATATTGCACTCTATATTAATTTATACGAATGATTACAAATATATAGGAAATGAGTTTCCTATATTTGGGATGGTGAGATCCCTATAACATCTCAACCAAATAATCTCCCAACTAACCAAGCACTATATACGAGTATATTGTTACCAATAATATATTCGAGTAACTACCAAACAATAATAAAATTAACCTGTAAGATATTTAACATAATATTATTTTAACAATAATATTTATGTTATTACATATTAATAATGTGAACACACCTCAACATTCACCCCTTTTTGAACATTATTAATCCCTAGTATACACCCCCTTAATGTGAGCATGGGGAGAATATACATCTTCAAGAACTAGCCCGAATAGAATCATATGCTAATGCATACTTTTAGGTCTACATACTATTATTTGAATATTGTTGTCTGGATCTTGCTGCACATGAATACTACTATGCAAAGAATGCATCTCATATTTACTCCATGTTAATGCAATGGACATTTCACTATTTGATCATCTTCATAAATATGTAAGGCAATCAAAAGATCTCTATAATCAGAAGATTTTTGTAGTTAGCTGCCCTCTTGTACAACTGTTGCCACATTCCATTATATCTAAACTCTTCTTTTTCTCCAAATATCATAGGATTTACAAACTAGTAGGAGAATGAAAACACACACAACATTAGAAAAATATATCATGAGGAATAAATCTTAGTTATCATCTTATGCAACCTTTGTTAATGTTTGTTGCCACTTAAACAAAAATAGCATAGACAGTTTCTACTACCACTGAATAACTATCCTTGGCATTAGTTGATTTGGTGCAAAACATGCCCCACTAAAAAAACAAACCACACATGCGAACAAGAATATTATTATGTTCTTATTTAAACACACAACTAAAAATCAAATTCATCATTAAAGTAGAAGCGGCCTTGTCACTAGTGGCTAATGAGATGCTATGAAACCTCCAGTCTCCATTTTTTCCTTCCTCCAATAGGTCCGCTACTTACTCAATCAAAAAAATTGTGAATCTCATATGCATGTTAAAGCAGAAATTCCCCCTATAATGTGGACGTTGTGTACAAGCAAAAATTTATCTTTGTACAAATAATTAATTTTGATTTTGACAATTTTGACATAAAACTAACTCTTAGCACTTGACTCATTTTTTAATGATTGAAAAAATGGCATAGTTAAAAATGACTCTTTTGATGGCTCACACCTAATAACTTTATTGATATACATATATATTGACATTTTAAAAATCTTTGTAAGCGTGCTTGATAAAAAAAAATTGAAGACAATATTAATGGACATACATAATAGACTAAAGACTATTAACCTTTCAAACTCCAATTATTTAATATTGACAAAGACTAATAAATAAAACTCACTATAGACTAAAGATTTTGAAGAAAAAGCAGAACCTATTTTAATTTTAGTCGATTAGAATTAATATTAAAAATATTGACAATTAATACTCTAAAATCTTAAGAAACTTAAAGAATGACTCAAACTTTTAAAATTGCATAAATATAACTCTTGGCACCCATTTGGTAAAAGATCTAAGTGTAGACGCAGTATTAAAGACCTTACAATTCACCGTAGAAGACTATTGCACAGACTATATGGAAAATATTTAATTATGATAACATTGATGATACGTTGGTCACACTCTGTGATCTGGCAAGTGAATCTTACAAAGTGACCCTCGATGTAAAAAAATACTTGATGCAATGTGCTAACAGAATTATACAAAATGCAAAAAAAATGATGCAAGAGTAGGTAGATCAGATTGTGTATGGCATAATTTTTAACACCATAGTTGGAACATGGAATCTAGATGGCTGAGTTCAAAGTGGATAGCTGTAGATGAAGACATTCACTCATAAAAATATACCAAATGCAATAGATTCACCATATAGGGACATATAGGGAGAAAATGCTAGCAGATTTTAAAGTAGGGACTTCAAAATGAAAAAAATTCTATCCTTGTTAGTAAGACACATGCTCATCTAACTACTATTAGAATTGAGCAGATCCCATAAAAAATGCATCGAATATTATATCTTGCACATGAGTTTCAAACCGTGAGGATTTGAATAGTGAAGAGACATTTATGCACCCAAAGATTTCTCTCAAACCTGAAAATTGCAAACAATGCATAGAGATATCAATGTTAACAATTCAATGAATAGGATATTATTGAAGCATTGCCATTTCACTAGAGAAAGATTCAAAAATTGAATTCATGTATGAATGTTATTAGACTCTCATTTTGGATAAACCTCTTTGATACCAGAGCTTGGGGAAGATCAGAGCTACATAGAGAAAGTCAAACACCAGACAATAGAGAAATTATTAATCACACAATAATATTATATTTCACTCTATATTAATTCACATGAATGATTAAAAATATATAATAAATGAGTTTACTATATTCAGGGTGGTGAGATCCCTATAATCTCTCAATAAAATAATTTCCTGTCTAACCAACCACTAGATATGAATATATTGTTACCAATAATATATTCGAGTAACTACCAAACATTAATAAAACTAACCCATAATCTATTAACATATTATTATTTTAACAATAATATTTACATTATTACATATTAATAATGTGAACACACCTCAACATATATTTCCTTGAGACTTCTTATAACTTGCTTCTATTTGTTGTTGCACAATATTCCCCTAGACCTCAGATTATGGTGTTGGTTCATGAAGGCACCATTGTCGTCAGTTTAGTTATTGTTTGAGCCTCTACCGAAGGACCAAGGTCCTTCACTAGATGGTTTGTTATACATTTGAACATATTACATTGCTTTCCTTATTCCTAAAACCCAAAAGCATTAGACACCCAAAAAAATACTAAAACCATTCTTAATTATGTAAGGTGGGCTTAAAATCTCCATGAGAGTTATAAAGCTATGCCATATTCTAGTTGGGTTTCCCCTTTTGTTTCATTCATTATTTTTATTCTTGCACTCCCATTTTTGGGAGAACTACATTGGTTTGAGGTCCACACGGACCATGTAGGCAGTGCTTGGATGCATGGGACATCTCAGGTCAGGTCAACCACTCTTGTTTTGATGTTACTATCCATGTGCCTTTACACTCTCTTTGTTTTGTGAGTAATTCTTAACCTATACGCTCTCACTATTTTGTAAGCCCGTTCCTATTTTTCTTCTATTAATAATTTCTTCTCTACTTATCATCACATTTTTTCTATGCCAATTCCCAGGAGAACTACATCGGCCTAAGATCCCTTTGGATTATGTAGGAAACACCCATTTACTAAGAGCACTTGGGGTAGCTCAACCACCCCTTATTCTTCCATGCCCCTACTTCAGTAATCTATTCATACTTGAAGTATAACACCTTATTCACTACACATGAACAATTGTTGATTGCTTACATTGGGTATATTTATCTTCATTGCATTATGTTCTATGTGTTTTTTATAGGTTTGTGCACTTGTTTATTTTGATTGTTGTGTCTACATATATTTTGAAAAACCACTTGAGTCTTGACTTAATTTGGGATTGAGTTGTTTACTTGTCTATTTAGATTGTTTTATTGCTTGTTTTTATTTTATATATTCTTGTTTCCACCTAAGTCTTGATAGTTCATATCTTTTTCTTAGGTTGGTTGCATTTTTTATTTAATTTTGGGTTCTTTCTTTTTATTTTTGTGGTTTAAACGTAAATGTTTTCAACTTAGATTTTTGTATTTATATCATTATTTTAAGTTATAAATATTCACATTTGAATCAATCCATTCATAATTTTAAATCTAGTGTTATTATAAGTTCTTCATACTTTTGATACATAATTTCATTTTCTATATTAAACACCAAGTGCTCCAATATTAAAAATCATTGTGGTGTTGAACATACATATCTGAAAGTACCATCCTACATATCTACTACCTATATAGGATATCATCCTCCAATCATGAGCCAAACATTGGAATCAAGCATGACTCTCTTTTCTACTTCAGGACATGCATCTCTAGGATTACGTATCAAGTCATACTCTCCATCCATTTACCCAACATCTATGGATACTTCTATATTGGTTTAAGATGTGCATCTCCTAAACTAATCTTTAGTATCTAGTCATGCATCAATAAAAAATAGGGATAAATCAATAATCCATATGCTAATAAAGGACATGCATCTCCTAATGATAACATACAATATCATATCAGAATCATGGAAAAAAATACACATCCATCATCATATTCTTATCCAATTTCCCCCTTTGAACTTATTGTTACCTTGGTTCTTCATGGGAGGCTCTTTTTATTCTCGTTTATCCATTTTTGAACCATTTTCTTCTAATTATTCTATTTTTTGACCTCTCTTACTGAATTATGTGCTTCTTTCTTCTTATCAAGTGCCAACCCATTAAAAGTAAAATTTTGTCATTATCCCCTCGAGGGGGCATCATAGGCCACCCAAATGCTATTTGGGGCATTTTGTAACCTCATTTTTCTGCATGTGATGTATAATTTAATAAAAATCAAGAATAATTTTTTTTCTAATTATGATCATTTTAAGCGACATTTTTATTCTTAAAAAATCCATTGCTTTGACCAAATGTCTCACCATGCCTTATCAAATAGGGGCAAAATGTAGACATCTAATTTATATCATTATTTTTCTAAGATTGAAAATCTTAATGACTTTCCATAATAACACACAAACTAGACTAAAATCACCAAAATGCTATAATTTGGTCACACATGTCATGCACATGCAGCAATTCACATCCATGTATCCTTGATTGGAGAAATACATTTTATGTAATTGTTATCTTCTCCTAATTCACTTTGAATCAAATTGTGACTAAGAAAAATGATGCTCTTGACCACTAAAATCTTCTAATTCAATCACACACGTCACATGCATGTGCCAATTCATGTCTATAATGCCCCAACTAGTGTATTACCCTGTACACAATTGACACCTTCATATAATTCAACTTCGATCAAATTACAACTAAGTAAATTAACATTTCCAACCATTTTGATTAAATAAGCAACCAATTTTTAAGAATTAAAAAAATCCTATGTAAAATCATTTAAGTAAAGCAAATGAGATTAAGAGCTTAAGTGAGAAATCTATGGAAATTTATTGAATATATATTATTGGAAATTAATAATTCAAAATATCTAAGTGATGATGTCACCCATGTCATCATCATAAGAGCATCATCCATAAGGCATTAATGGAAATAAATATCAAGATTAAGGCTACCCATGCCTTATCAAATGCTCAATTATTCCAAATATTGATGACCATGTTTATTGCTTGTCCCTCCAAAATTGAATGGATTTGTAACCCTGCAACTTGATCTTGAGATGGAGGGCCACAATTCATTTAGATCATTTTGTAAAAGCTATGAATACATGAGCCATGGCCATAACCTTTAAGATTTTTTTTTGTGTAATGTTATTATGTAGGAATATATTCAAGAAGTTATTTTTGGTTTAGCAAAACTATGAAAAAAATATCAATAGAGAGCTTCACTAATCCTTTCAACAATGATAAAATTAAGAGCCAAATCCATTGGTGCAAGGATATATATATATGGATATGCTTGTGATACCACATTGATAAAGACTTGGAGCACCAAATCCAAGCACAAACACGTTTAATGGAATGATCTTGAAGAGGGCAACTTGGGGAAGGCATTGTCCATGTTTTCTTGTCTAAGATTTTTAACTCCATTGATCCTATGTATTGAATTCCTAAACTAACTTGCTTTACAAACCAATTCTACACTATGTGCTTCAATGATACATTTACCTAGACATGTTCTCCTATATGCTACATGGTTTATTCATAGTTATATGGTAATCTTATCATTTTGAGGTGAGGTAGCTATTATAGATTGAAATTGAACCCTATGAGAAGATGATTCAATCCCTCTCAACTTGATTTATGCATGGGAATGATCCTAGGCTGTGGGTTACCTAAAAGTGAGTCAAACCTCTAGATTTTGGTCTAGTTCCCAAAGTACAACACCTAAACTAGCCAACTAAACTATTTTATTGACATGAAAAATAGAGAAATGAATACTAAAACTAGAAATGTAATTTGAAGGTGATGCACCAAACATGAAGTCCTCAGCTTGTCGAAGATGCACTAAGAAAAATTAGACTACAATTAGATTATGCTACTCCAAACAATCCTAATCACACTAGTGTTTCAATATGAAGGTTGGAGAGGTTATGAAGGTGCTACGATGGTCAACCAAGAGGTGCTAGTATCAAACACTAATGGTTTATCAGTTCTCTAACCAAATAAACTAAGTAAAACACTTCATATGACCTGTGAGAGGCACAACTTGCATAAGGCATGAACATGAAGGACAAATGCAAAGAATACAACACTATCAATAAGCATTCATCAATACAAAATACTCAAATTCATTATTTTTAAGGAGACATAATATCTAGCTTGAATTAATTTCAATAGGCAAGTACAAGACTCAATTTTGGTAGGGTTTCACCATAACCAATGTGAGGATATATTACAAGGCCAAAAAATGACTACTTATATAGAGAAATGTGAAGGGGGGAGAGAGAGAGAGAGAGAGAGAGAGAGAGAGAGAGAGAGAGAGAGAGAGAGAGAGAGAGAGAGAGAGAGAGAGAGAGAGAGAGAGAGAGAGAGAGAGAGAGAGAGAGAGAGAGAGAGAGAGAGAGAGAGAGAGAGAGAGAGAGAGAGATGATGAGTTTTCAATCATCATGAAATAATTTACCCTCTTCAATAAAATAGGAAAAAATCACAAAAACTCCCAGAGAGAGAGAGAGAGATGATGGGTTTTCAATCATCATGAAATAATTTACCCTCTTCAATAAAATAGGAAAAAATCACAAAAACTCCCTTGAGACATGTGTCCATTTGCTCTTCAAGTAATCCATGAAGTTGTCGAAGATGGGAAGAGAAGGCACTCATTTAGCATCTTTGAAGTTTTGAAGATCTACCAGCTCAACACAAAGGAGTTAAAATTATGAAACACCCCACTAAACTATCATGAGCATATTGACACAATTTTTAATGTCTGACATCTCAGCTTGACACCTCCATACTCTCTCTATGCCAAAAGACACCTTCTTGACTATGGAGTTAGCAACTGTTTGAAACTACCTTGGAGACTCTTGACACCTTTATTCTAACTTGAAAGATGGAAATTATGCTTGAATCAGTCATCAAAACATTCCATGAACGAATATATCTATTGGAAACTTGCCTTTCATATTCTTACTTGCATATCATGAGGTTCTCTTTCAAAGATCAAGTAGGCCAACTAGCAAACTAGGCCTAGTTACTTGAAAATTGTCACTTGGATGTCCATAGGCATTCAAAATCACTCCTTTCATAGGTGAGAAACATGTGTGTTAAGTCCATTTATCCTATGGTATACCATGAATACCTTTGGATCACTCAAACTCATTATTTCTCGCTCATCTAGATGGTCACTTTACTCCACATTAACCCATTCAGACTATCTTCAACATAGAGACATGTAAAGATGATTTCATGGATATAAAAGGTGATTCATAAGGTCTGAGAGTTGAAAAACATGCTCATATTCTCTCCATAATGATTTCAATCTATTCGCCCATCTTTACACCTTCTTTCTCCTCATAAACCTACAAAACTATAACATTTATCACTTTCATATACGTGATAGTAGGGACTGACTATGTGATCAAGACCTTATAAGAGTGTTTAACATGTTCCAACTACTAAATGAAAAAATTCAATTAATTTGGATGCATTTTATTCAAGATCTCATCCATCAGGTCTGTATTAGGGTTTAAGAGAGGTTTATGGAGGTTTAGGTTCTTAGCAATAGTTTGTAAAGGTTAGGCCCCCAACCTATGAACTAATGCCACTGGTTTCTAGTATACAAGGTCCCTAAAATTTTTCCATGTGCTTTAAAATCCATTTGACTGATCCATATAGTTATGATCTCATAAAGATGCTTCTTGAGTGACCAACATGCATTATGTGCAGTCCTAAAGACATTTTAGGCCAAAATGACCAATTCAAAGTTATTCTCTACAAACTAATGTCACTCTCACCTCTAAAAATACCATAGGATTAATTCCATGTTGGATATAGGCCCCCATTCAACCCTTTCTTGCTCCTAACCTTAGTTTCCAAGTATTGATGTTTTGAGGAGAGTATTAGGCTAATAGGCCTAATAACTGTGTTTTCTATGTTTTGCCCTTAAAGGGAGTGATCTAATCACTTAGGCACCTCTGTTTGTATGGAATACACTCCATAGATCACCTTGTACCATTGTTTTTAGATTGGTTAAGCTATTTTATTCCTCCATAACACCTTACATAGTCCACTCACTAAACCTCAAGGTGTAGTTGTAGGTTATCAAGAGAATTTAGAGACCCCTGTAGGTGATGATTGTGCTCTGAAAATTTGTGTTTCACATTATTTCATGTCCCTTAAGGTCCTTAGAAACATTACCTATCTAAATAAAGTCAAATTTTCCTTTATAACCTTGAATTTGTCTCTTGTCCCTTATGACAGGTTGTAGGTGGTGATTATTGGGTTTTAGGACTTCTTCTTGACATTTGACATTGAAAGTTTTTGAGTGAATTCATCAAAACCTTGAGTGAATTGAAAATCAAACCAACCATCAATGTTTTTTAGTCTATCAACCTCCTCCAAATGTTGATATGTTTCCCTTAGGTTTATTTTTGTGGAAAGAATCTTATAAGCTCATTCTAGGCCTTCTAGGTTTTCCTCATGAGATGTTACTGTTTGAGTTCATTTCCTTATTCAAATAAACTAAGGTAACCTCTCCTTTTTTTGACAACTTTCACTACATACCTTAGCAGACCCCTCATATTTTGTGTCACTGAGGATACTTCATCACCTAGGTTGGGCATGCCTGTAGGTGATGAGGAATGTGTATACAATGGTTTAGGTTTAAATTATCTCTTATGCTTTCAAAAATCATATCAAAATTAGGGCCTTTATGCTTTGGACTCCACTAAACTTCCTCACAAGACTTCAAAACTATGCTTTGGAATCCTTGATTGTAGGTGTTGATCTCTTGGGGAGTTCTTAATATCTAGTTGCAACCTAGGTTGACTAATGGTGCCTTTTGTTATTAAAGATAATAGAACTTATTACCATTTCAAAACATTTGGTTCTTCTCTCAAACCACTGACACCTTCACTCCTTGAAGTGTCCTTATTCATTTCACACCCTGCCTCTAGATCTACTTATTGAGAGCCAAACTTCTTGACTCCTTGAGACAACTTCAGCACTTTGGCACTATCAATCTTGTCACACTTCTTTGGTACTCTCTCAATATATTGTAAACCTTATGACCAAGCATTCCACCATCTCAATATTTGAATCACTTGTACGGGTTGTATGTATAGTCAGTTTATGTCTACTATCTATGTGTTGAGAATTAGAATCTCTCACAAGGTCATGTTATTTTTGTAGTAAAAATTTAACTATCTTAGGGCCTTATAATATGATTTCTCATTGATAATTTAACCAAATTTGGCAATCAAACATGTAGAGGATTGTATGTACATTGGTAATGTCTCCAAAGACAAAACACTTGAAGACTATGGACAAGATTTACATGTCAAAAAAGTAGCACATGAAATATATGAATTTTAGGGATATTTCATGAATGATGAAACACCTAGGAACCTCTGAGATTTATAACATCTAAAGCAAATTAAAACACTTTCGTCAGGAGTGACTGAACACCTTATACTTGAAGCACTTTTCCTCCCATTGAAGACACTTCATGGAGATGAGTTAGCTGGTGAAACCACCGTAAAAAGGATTTTTTTGAATTTTATAAACATTCCTCAAAACCATTCTTATCCATTAGATTATGAAGTGGAGAAACATATGCAAAATTAAAACCTATTTGGATGGACAAGGCATAGTGACCTGCTATCATTCTTAGTGATTGTTCATAACTAAGGGGACATGAATCTAAAAAATAATTCAACTAATTTCAATCCTATTATGACCCCTAATAATGGCCATAGTTTTATATCATAGCTTTCTCTCTCTCATGTCCGTACCATCCACTGTAATTTTTGTTTTTTGAGCTTAGGAAGGTAGTGATGGAGTAGAGAGAATCTTTTAAGCATCTGTATAACCTAAAACTTGGTCTAAATCATTAAAATTATTTGAAATATCCCAAGGGACACTCTGAAACTATTTACAATAGATAAATGATCTTCCAAGGCCATACAAGTATCCAAAAGTGCTTGTAAAGTGGCATTTTTCTCATTTTAGGCATTGAACCTGTAAGTTTGTCAATCTTTAAATATTACTGAACATCCTCTAACATCATGTACATTGGGTGTATTTATTTAAACATTTTAATTTTAATATAGGATGTACAACTCCAGAAAATGAGTAAAAAGTTGGCAAAATGACTTTTTAGCACATAAGAACATAATAAAATGCTATCACATGATAGTATGACCTTCAAAACTCATTAATACTCATTTGTAATGACTCCCAGCTATGTCAAAACTTTGACTACACTTGACAACATCAATACCTTATAAATAACTCCTAGGACTAGGCAAGTCATGTTAGACTAAACTTAAGGCAAGGCTAAACAAGTACAATTATGACCAAATGAAGACCATTAAAGACCATAACAAGACATTTTTAATGCTAAATACAATTTTTAATGACCCTATGGAAGTTTCAATCTATAGGGGTTGACCTTATTTGACTTAGGAGTTGACATTAGTCAATAAATTGGCTAATCATAGGGATATCATGCATACAATGCTGATAAATCAATGGCCTTATCCTTTCTCATCGGGCAATGGGGTCACTCTGAAAATATAACTTGACACTTACCTTGGAACAAACTGAAACTGGACAAACACCAAATAAAACACCACACCAAACATATGTCCTAGGACACTTAGAGGAAGGAAAGACATAAAATAAACAAGGTAAACACATGTGCATGAAGCACTTAGGGAAATCAAAACCTACTCTAATATGTACAAAAAATAAAACTGACCTAAAATGCATGGATTCAAGTGTAACCCATTGACTGGGATACTCAATTCTTTTCTGTTTAGTCTTGCTAGTTGAAAGGCATTATGTTCCTTGCAAGCAATGATGACATAAGGTCTACTCCATAATACATCAAACCTGGTATACTTACTAGGCTTAGCTCTATCATCATCCCACTTCAAGACAAGATCCCCTTCTTGGTATGTCCTTGAGATAGATCTCTTGTCAAATTTTCTTTTCACTTGTGCTTGGTGACATTCTATGGTGTGCATAACATGATTCCTTGCTTCCTCCAAGGCCATTAGTTCTACCCATCTTATCTCTATATGATCATTATCCATCCTCTCAAGCTAATGTGCCAACTCAAGAGATGGTAACTCATGTGAAATAGGTAACTTAGCTTCTCTCCCATAGACAAACATATAAGGAAAGTTACCAATAATAACCTTGGGAGTGATCTTATCAGCTCATAAGGTTGTCTTTAGTTTAGTATGCCAAATCCTTTGATTGTCCTCTATATGTCTCTTTATAATTCTAATCAAATTCTTATTAGTGGACTTAATTATCCATTACCTTTGGGATAGTAATTAGATGAAGAACTCAAGTAGATGCCATATTGTAAAGCCCATTCCATTGTCTTTACTCCACTAATAACCATGGCATTATCAAAAATTATGGCAGGGACTCTAAACCTTGATAATATCTCTCATAAAAGTCAAGAACTGAAGTTTCATTATCCTCCTTGAGGGCTACTACCTCCACCCACCATTTGAAATAGTCTATAGTTGTAAGAACCCATTTGTGACTAGTACTAGATGGAGGGTTGATTATTCCAGTGAAATGAAGCCCTCACTGCATAAATGGCTATTCAACTTGGAATGGGTGAAGAGGAAAGGCTACAAGTCTTTGTTTACCTATAAATAATGCACACTTTTGACACTTTATAACCCAATAATATGCATCCTTGAATAGGCTGGGCCAATAGTAATCAGCCCTCATTATTTTTGTAGTTGTGGTTCTACGTGCAAAATGACCTCCTATTGGTCCATCATGGAATTGTTATAATATTTTCTTAACCTAATATATTTTTACAAATATAAATAGCATCCCATTGAGATATTTCTAAAAAAGGACTCCATCCATAAGGACATAAGGTATTGTTTTCAATCTGAAATATCTCCTTCTTGCACGATCTAAACCCATATGACATTCACCTATTTAAACAAATCTCACCATTTCTTGTGTCCAACCTGGAGGAGATGAAGTATAAACTATACTAGGAACTTTTTGAAATATCAAAACCATATCTTCTTATTACTTTAGGTCTAATTCTATGTGCTCACACAACCCCCTTCCTCTTACCAGCTTGGTGGCCTTGATCTCAACATCACATTCCATAATTTTAGTTATCCACCCAACCTTTTCTCATTCAAGTCCCTATTCAAGAGGAAGTATCTTATGCTTTGATTGGTTACCATCACATGAATTTTGTTATTCGACACCATATGTCTAAATTTATTAAGACTTCTTATCACAACCAACACCTACTTCTCAACATATCTATACCTTTCTTCATAATCTTCTAGTCCTTGACTAAAAAATGTTATAGGTTTTTCAGGTCCATCATTTTTTTGCATCAACATAGAGGAGATGGTGTTTGTGTTATCAAAATCATACAAAAATAAATATTTAGAGAAATCTAGATTGATTAGTGTGGGTGCTTGAGCAATAACTTGCTTGATGGCCTCAAAACTAGCTTTTCCTTCTTTAGTCCATTGGAATGCTTGATTTTTATTCAACATGATTGTTATAGGCTTAATATGAGTGGAAAATATAGGCATTAACCTTCTAACAAATTTAATCTTTCCAAGGAAACTTTGTAAATGCTTCTTAATCTTGTGTAGTGACAAAGTTAGAATGGCTTCAACTCTATCAAGATCAATAACAAGTCCATCTTTAGAAATAATGTGTCCAAGTAACTTACTTTCATGAAAAACAAAGACACACTTATTTGTATTGAGATAAACTCCATATTGTCTACACCTTTCAAATATTAGCCTTAGGTGCTTCAAGTGGTCACTAGCATTCTTGGATAAAACCATTATGTCATCAAGATATATCAATACCATATCATTGATCAAGCCTTGGAAAGCCATATCCATGGCTATTTAGAATTTAGAACCTATGATAACTCCATAATCAAATAGGTTTAACCTTGTCCCCGCTTAGTGCGAGTGCACAAGTATTTTATTAATAATTCAAAAAAATCAAGTACATAAGGGTGCCTTTACTCCGTTAACTCTTTCATAATGCAAACATGGATTTATATAGTTTTTACCAATGACTGGTAAAAACAACTAATCCTATAACCAACTAAATACGGGAAAACAACCCGTAAAGTAAATCTAATTAATAAATATAAAACATAAAAACTACCTAATAATTAAACTAAGTTTATTTTATGGGGGTGTCTTTATAAAAGATGCATGCCCCATTTACAATAGTAATTTATTTTCTACCAAAAATCTAACCTAACGTTAAGACTTTGGAACAAGTCCTAACAAACCCCCCTATGATCCAAAGTCAGGTCTTTGGACACATACCAAGCATTTTTCTAAATTTTTCAAATTTGATTCTGTCAAGGGGTTTTGTGAAGATATCAGCTGTCTGATCGACAGTTGGGCAATATATTGGATCAAGAGTTTTCTTTGCCACCAGCATTCGCAGATAATGATATTTGACATCCATATGTTTTGTTTTGGCATGAAACACTAGATTCTTGGACATCTTGATTGCACTCTGATTATCAATGTATAACTATGTAGGAGCAAATTGAGAAACCTAAAGATCTTCAAGAATACGACGAAGGTAAACAATTTCTCTAGAAGCATCCCATGCTGCAATATACTCTGATTCTGCTGATGAATTTGCCATTGTATCCTGCTTCTTACAACACCAAGCAATGGCAGCTGAACCCATATGCATAGTGTATCTTGTGGTTGACACTCTGTCATCCACACATCCGCCAAAATGTGCATCATAATATCCAACAAGTTTGAAGTTCTTGTTGCAGCGGTATTCAAGGCCATATGTTTTCGTTCCTTGAAGGTAACGAAGTACTCGTTTTGTTGCATGCCAATGAATTTCTCTAGGCTCATGCATAAACCTAGATAAAATTCCAACTGAAAATGAAATATCGGGCCTGGTAGTCATCAAGTATATCAAACCTCCCACCAATTGTCTATATGTGGTGCCATCAAAAAAGGCACTGCTATCATCCTTAGACAATTTCAAGTTACTTTCCATGGGAGTGAGGGCAGGTTTGCAATCACTCATGCCAAACCTCTCTAATAACTCAAAAATATACTTAGTTTGTGAAATGAAAATACTATGCTCTTTTTGAGTTACCTCTATGCCTAGATAGTAGTGAAGAAGTCCAAGATCTATCATCTCAAACCCATCTTTTAATTCTTTCTTCACATACTTGTTATGATTTTCATCATTACCTGTAATAAACAAGTCATCAACATAGAGAACTAGTATCACCATTTTCTTACCCTTCACTCGAAAATAGAGAGTATCATCTGATTCACTGCGATGAAAACCAATGGATTTCAAGTATGAATCCATTTTCTCATACCAAGCCCTGGGTCCCTGTTTGAGCCCATATAAAGCTTTTGTCAATTTACACACTTTGTGTTCAGCACCCACCTGTTCAAAACCTTGAGGTTGTTTCATATAGACTTCTTCCTGTAAATCACCATTTTAAAAAGCACTTTTAACATCCAACTGATGTACTTTCCAACCATTCTGTGCTGCTATGGCAAGTACCATATGAATAGTGTGCCATTTGGCAGTTGGTGCAAATGTTTCCTCATCATCAATACCTTCTTGTTGCACATATCCTTTGGCAACAAGTCGTGCCTTATGTTTATCAATGGAGCCATCTGATTCATACTTAGTCCTATAAACCCATTTACATCCGATGGGTTTAACATGTGGAGGAGGATCAACTAAAACCCATGTATTATTGTTAAGTATGGAATCATACTCACATTTCATTGCCTATTGCCAAACATGTTCAGTAGATGCCTCCTCAAAAGTGGATGGCTTAGTGGAAGAAGTAGTAACAACCATAGCATAGTTCGCCTATTTTCGAGAATTCCTAGGCCCTGTTAAACCAACGTCATCTACTGTCAAGTCAGAAAAAGTACTTTGAGCCCATTTTGGATACTTAGACAAATTATTCAAATCAGGGACTCCAAAATTCTCATTATGTGTATCATTCAAAGGGGGACTTAGAGAATTTTCAACAATTTCTAAGTCATCAACCTGTGAACTTATAGATGGAGAGGAAAGTGAAGGAATTTGAGTTTCATACCATAACTTTGAAGAGTTATCCCCATTATTCAAACCCTTATCTCTTTTTGCATTTTTCCTCTCTAATCTATCAAGTTGAGAATCAATCTCTGCAGTGTTCATAGTCCCAAACTCATCAAATATTACATCTCGACTCACTATGAATTTGCCTGAATCCTATGCAAGCAAACAAAACCCCTTTTTATCTTCAAAATAACCAAGAAAGATGCATTTTTGACTTCGTGGTTCCAACTTAGTTCTATGTTTAGGAGGAACTAAAGCAAAACAAAGACATCCAAACACTTTCAAGTGTTTAACTTTGGGTTTAAACCCATACCATGCCTCATATGGAGTTTCTCCCAAAAGTGCAACTGTGGGGGACCTGTTTCTCAAATACACTGCAATAGCAATGGCTTCGGCCCAAAACTTATCATCAAGCTGTTTATAGTGCAACATGGCACATGTTGTGCCCTCTAAAGTTCTATTCATTTGTTCAGATACTCCATTTTGTTGTGGAGTATAAGCATTCCTATATTGTCGATGAATTCCATGTTCTCGACAATAGTCTAAAAATTCATTAGAGGTATACTCACCTCCATTATCTGAACGAAGAGTGGCCAAATGTGAACCTGTTTCTTTTTCGACTAAGTGTAACCAATCAACAAACTTAGCAGAGACTTTAGATTTATTTTTCATAAAGAATACCCAAGTCATCCTAGAAAAGTCATCAATAAACAAGACAAAGTATCTACACCCACCAATGGATGACTTTTTCATGTCACATACATCACTATGAACTAACTGTAAACATCTGTTAGCTCTCCAAGATGACTGTTTAGGAAAATTTTCCCGATTTTGTTTGCCCAAAACACATGACTCACAAAGAATACTATCTTTGCGAAAAGTGGGCAACCCATTCACCATACCATATCTCTGCAAATCCACTAAAGAGTGGATATTCAAATGTCCATAGCGGAGATGCCATAACCGCTGTGTAGACATAGCACCTGTACCTGTGTCAACAACTGCTGCAAGTTCTATATTGGGAGGAAGCACCTTACAATGCAATCTAACCAAGTTTCCATCTTCATATCCTGTATACATGGTTTTATAATTATCCTTCACTGAATTGATGTAAATGAGCCCATTTTCAAGCACAATTTGATAACCTTTCTTTCGAATAGTTACTAAAGAAAGTAAGTGTTTCTTCAATGTGGGAACATACCAAACATCCTCCAAGTATTTTATAGACCCATTAGGAAGAAGAATTCGAATAGAACCAAGTCCTAGTGGTGTATGCATAGACTTATCTGCTAAGGCAACTGGAGAGAGAGAAGCTTCCTTATAAGACCAAAAGAAATCTCTCCTAAATGTCATGTGTTTGGTTGCTCCTGTGTCTAAAACCCATACATCTGTGAGCTCATCTCTAGCCTCATATTCAATATAATAAATGTGCCCCAAAGTAGTGAATGCAAATTCATGGGCAACATTACTAGATTCATCATAGTCATGATCAACATACTAAGCAGAGTTAGTCTTAGTCACTTTTTGTGGCCTCTGAATTTTATCAAAAGGAATCCTACATTGTGAGGCAATGTGACCAAATTTTCCACATCTATGACACTGAATGTCTGATCTACCTTGACCTCTGCCCCTATATGAATTGTGACCACATCCTCGATCACTTGTTTCATGTGAATGTGATTGATTAGATTGTTGATTATTTGAATGACCCCTACCTCTATTTTGATATCTGCCTCCTCTGTAACCTCGACCCCCTCTAGAACTGTTTCCTCTATTATTTTGATGCCTAGATGAAGATGAACTAGGCTTTGACTCTAAAACATGGGCTTCTTCAGTTTTCTTGGATTTCTTGGGTAGAGAGAGGTCATGTTGGATGAGCAACTCAACCAACTTATCAAAGGTGATGCTTGTGATCTTGTCAGAGACATGCAACATTTCAATAAAATTCCTATAGGACCCTGGTAGTCCTTTCAAAGCAGCAGTAACTATGAGGTCATCATCTAGTTTTCCAAAACCAGCCTTCGTGTACTCAGTAGTGATATTTTTCAACTTAGACATATATTCTCCCATATCCCCATCCTCATCTAATGACAAAGTAAACAACTGCATATGAATATCTATCTTCTTATGCTTAGGTTTCTTATCATACAAATCTGACAATGTTTTCCATGCAGTGTAACTATGAGGAGAATTTTCAATATGAACATACGTATCATGAGTACAACAACATTTAATGAGAGCTAAGGCCTTAGAATCACGCAAATTGAAAATATCTAATTTAGCCTGCTCTATTGGCAATGTGGGATTTTCATTCTTAACCATATCCCATAACTCATTAAACACTAGTGAAGCCTCCATCAATCGTTTCCAATCTAAATAATTAGAAATTGTTAATCTATCACCATCTGAAAGCAAATTTTGAATTTTCGGCATTTTGAAAGGAAAGCAAGTGCAGTAGAGAAACGTGTGAAAAAATGCAAAAGAAATGAAACAAATATCACACTCACTACACAAAACACTGCTTCTACGGGGTTTTGCACTTAACCTCCGCGTAGAGCGTAAAAGAAAAAACAAGTATTTTTGATGGGTTTTGCACTTAACCACACCAAAAATCAATGATTACACCCTTATTTTGCCAAATTATAACCTTATTTCACCAATTACACCCTTATCTCACCACAACAATGCAAAAGAAAAAAATGATTGAATTTCGCCCCTTTTTCAAAAATTTAAATAACACAATACAATAAGTATGTGTTTTACAATATTTTGAATTAAAATGGAATATTTTTTTTTCAAAAAAGTATATTCCAAGGCAAAAAGAAACTTTCTCCAAAAAGAAGGGATTTGAACCCTTGACCTCCTCCTTTGCAAGCTTCTAACAAAATAAGCTTAACCAATTGCTCTAAGAGCATTTGCAGAACATTACACTCAGCAATTTATATTTATTCCAGATTTAGTGTATGAGGGAAAAAAAAAATTACATGAGAGTAAATAAATTTAAATTTTTCCCTTTGTTTCCAGCCTTTCTTTCCAGCTTCTCCCGTGGGACCCAGCAGCAAATATTTGAAAAAAAAACTTTAGAAACATAAACTTCTAAATTTTATACTGCGCCATGCTTGCCTTGGGACACCATGGCTGCTCCTAGATATTTTCTTGCACCTGCTCTCTCACCTACAGGCCGTACAAATCCGTACAGGCTGGATACATTTTTTTTTTTTTTTGTGTTTTTGCAAATTTTTAAGGTATGTTTTGCAGGTAATGGATTCTAAATAAAGCCTGGACATTGGAAGGCTATACAACAGGCCGTACAAGTCTGATTTTCCAGATTTTTCAATTTAAAATGCAAAAACAGATGTTTCAATGCTATTTGCAGATGTTTTAGACATTAAGAAGCCTAAGAATGAATAAAAATAACAAAGGCAGCCATGAATGAAGATTTGCAGAGGTTTTCCACAGAAAATAGGCCGTACAAATCTGATTTTGGCCCAAAAATAATGAATTTAATAACATTAAATGCTAAAAATTCATTTTTATGCCAAATGAGGAGGTTTAACAGAGGAAAAATGGAGTATGAATGATAAAAAAAGATCAGACTGTGGTATATGGAAAATACAGGTTTAAATATAAATAATTTTTGAAAAATTAAAATAATTTAATAATTTTTCAAAATATTTAAACCAATACTATATGGCATACCTTATTTTCATGCCAAATGATATCACGTGGAATGATTTTTCACCTTCCTCCTTCGAATTCACCGTGCTCCCAAAATAACCAAGCTCTGATACCACTGATAACTCCAGAATCAAATAGGTTGAACCTTGTCCCTGCTTAGTGCGAGTGCACAAGTATTTTATTAATAATTCAAAAAAATCAAGTACATAAGGGTGCCTTTACTCCGTTAACTCTTTCATAATGCAAACATGGATTTATATAGTTTTTACCAATGACCGGTAAAAACAACTAATCCTATAACCAACTAAATACGGGAAAACAACCCGTAAAGTAAATCTAATTAATAAATATAAAACATAAAAACTACCTAATAATTAAACTAAGTTTATTTTATGGGGGTGTCTTTATAAAAGATGCATGCCATGCCCCATTTACAATAGTAATTTATTTTCTACCAAAAATCTAACCTAACGTTAAGACTTTGGAACAAGTCCTAACAACCTACATTAAACAACCCAAATGGAATTATCTTATAGTCATATGTCTCCCATTTGGTAGTGAAGGTTGTCTTATATTTGTCTTCTTCTTTGACCAACGCTTGGTTATACCCTGAATAGCTATCTAAGAGTGAGAAACGTTGGGAGCCTGCTACTACCTGAAGTATTTTCTCCATGGAAGGTATATGATTGTGGTATTACAATGAGACCCCATTCAAGTCTCTTACGTCCACACATAACTTGACTTCACCACTTTTATTTCTCACAGGAACAAGATTGGCAACCCATGAATAGTGTTTGATAGGAAAGATAATATTTGACTCTATCAACTTGGTGAGTTCCTTTCGCATGAGCACTTCCACCTTAGGATTGATTGGCCTTTGCATTTTACTTATAAGATTAGCATTGGGATTAAGTTCTATGGTATGTTGAGCTAATGAGGGATTAAACCCCTTGAGGTCACTATACTCCCAAGTAAAGATATCTACAAACTCTCTATATAGTTCAGTGAATGCTACCTTTTCTTCTTGTGTACATACCTTCCCAAGCTTGAGTAATTTGTCCTTGAAGATAACTACCCTCTCATGGTGTTCTTCCTTGTTGGATATGATTTCTTATCTCTTCTAATTTGATCAATTTCAATGAATATACTCTTAAGAGTAACCAGTCCTTTAGGAAGCTTATTAGACCTTAGCTGCACAATTTGTTCCCCATATTGATGTTGCAAATTGGCCTAGTTTTTGGAAGAGAATTCAGATTCATGTTGTAGGAAACATGTTATTTTTTTGGTCACATTCAAACAACTTCCAATTTACATCATTATCGGATATGGAAGGCCTTATAACTACCATGATGTGTGATTGAAATTTTGGGTTCTTGACATCATTAGGAATGTCAAATTGTGCTCCAACTATTGCCAATCTATTATCATGTTAATTCTCTTCCCTTGGGATTTATTTGATGTCAAAATCTTCAAAGTACTCAATAAGTTCCCACACTCTATGCTTATAAGACTTCAACAAAGTGTTTTTAGATGCACTCATACCTCTTACTTGGTGTACAACAAGCTCACTATCTCTAATAGCTTGAAATTGTTTGATTCCTCTCTTCCTTGCCCATTGAAGCACATGAATGAGAGATTCATACTCTATTGCATTTAAATAACAACTAAACTAAAATCTAATAGCTGAGTAGTACATTTCATTTGATGGAGAAACAAACATCATTCCAGCACCTACTCCATTCTTGCTTCTTGAGCCATCAAAAAGCAACTTCCATAAACCATGATCATCATCATCATTAGGATTTAAAAGAGAAGGTATGGTTGCACATTCTTCATGTAAATAGTAGAATCTAAAACCAACCTCTTCAATCCCTCTGTATGGATCAAACTCATGATTTTCTTCCCCCCATTCATCAAAGAAGAGATCTAAAATATCTTCAAGAGGAACAACTATTTCTTGATCCTTAGGCTAATCTTCTTAATCAATAATGACAAAATTAACATCATTTAAATTTGGTTTATATGGCTCAATATGGAACCTTGAGATAGGTTCTAATCTTATAGTAATTTTGGTGCCATATCTTGTCCTAAAGGCCATGTTAGACCAATATCATAATAAGTAGCCACCTATATTTGTCATGAAGTCCCTTAACAAGTAAAGGGAAAAGTATGGTGGTAGATCCACCACAACTACATCTTGAGAAATAGATAAGTTAGGACAAGCAATAAGAGTTAGATTCAAACCCTTAACAACACCAACTGTATTAGTGGCTGATCCATCTAGTTGTAACACACCTTTAGCATGAGGTTCATACTTGAGGTCTAGTTTGTCCGCGATTTGTTTTGGCATGACTGAGCTACTATCGCCACTATCTGTTATGCAATTTTGTACCAAAAAATCACCAATGATAACTAAAACATAGAATGGAGGAGTATTTCTCACTTTACCTTGTTGTGGCTCACTAATCTAAGATGTGTTTGCATATACAACAATACTTTTCCTTCTTGTTCCTGATGGTAGTTTGAGCTTAGATAGTTCTTCTTTCAATGTATCCCTTTACCCCAAAATTGACAAAGTGTACCACATATGTATACTTAAATGAACCTTTTTCATTTGATCTACTATGTTAAGAGAAGAAGCATCAATCCTTAGTTGTCCTCTAGCATTCATAGTATCACCTTGGACCTACTTATTTTGGTGTACAAAAGTACCTTTGTCATTTTGATTTATATGAGATTATTGAGCCTTGATAGGTACATTAGGCTCTCTTACCCATTGATTCATGGATGGAAATGTATTTCAACCTTTTCCACTCTTGTATCTCTTCTACAACTCTTCTTTTAGACCTAGTGTTGGTTGCAACTAAATTATCCACCCCTCTACTTGAGCTGCCCACCTGATTTATTGCACAACATTCCTCTTCTTAGAAGTTAGCAAGTGTAGAACTTGATTGACCTTGCTCTCCAATAGTCATAACATGATTGTAAACTTCATCTTGTGTCATGGAATTAAAAGTTCTCTCTTGTGCCACACATGATTGATTCAATGTTCTCTTGATTGATAGATTTATCATGAGATTTTTTTCATTGAGAATGCCATTGTTTCTCTTGTATTAGATTATTATGAGTGGGTACAATTGATATTTAATTAGAGTATACATTTGGATTAAAACTTTACTATAGTCTAGTATTGGTGATAAGATCTTGTCCTTGAACATTTCCTTGAAAGGGTGGCCTATTTGATTGATAGGGCTGATGATTTTGATATTGAGCTTCATAAGGCCTATGAAACTAATTGTATTGCCTTTTCATTGCCATAAATTTGTTTTCAAGAGTCTTGATAAGTCCTTACACATCATTTGTCTTACTTGTTTGACTAGGGGCAGCCAATTCATGACTGGTTATTGTAGGAATTGGGGCAAGAGATGGGGTAGGAGGTTGAATATTAGGAAATAAAGGCATAGGGAGTCTTGGAGTAAGTTTTATAAGCTTGGATCAAGTTGTTCTCAGCTAGTATAGCAATGTCATATGCATTTGGTAAAGTATTCTTAACCATGTATTGGATCATAACTTTAATATCACCCTTCAATGCCTTGAGATAATAGAGAAAAACATAGTTTGGATTGGGTCTTACAAGAATTGGGATTCTATCCCATGTCTTTTAGAACCTAGCATTGAGATCTTGCATGAATTCTTGGGGGATCTTTTATGGTATCCAATTGTTCAACCAAGGATAAATGATCACTTTTATCCTCAAATCTCTTGCTCAGCTTCTCTCCTAAGTCATCCCATTAGTCAATTGAATTAGGATCTAAGGTCCTATACCACTCCAAATCTTTGCCTTTGAAACTAATTGATAACAACATGATTGCCACATTATCTTGTGTGATGTTGTGGGTATTACAAAAGTTTGCCATGTCTCTAATGTATTCAATGGAGTGAGAGAGGTATTTCCATTGAAATAAGGCACAGTCTTGAGGGTATCCATGGGTATATCTAAAATAAAGAGCCTCCTTCTAGGTGACTTGGTGTATGGGAGACTATGAGCAAATCTCTTTCTTTTATATGAATGCAAAGGTAATTCAATAAATTCAAAGGGTATACCTTTCAATTTTGACCTTGTAGTCACCTTTGGCATGAAATTTGGCCCACTAATCAATAACCAAGAGCTCAAAACCTTTTGAAGTTGAAAAATGTTGCATGAAGAAGGTTGTTACTACTGCAATAGTGCTAAGACCAACATCTATCTTGGACAAACCCTTTTATTTTAAGTCCCACCAGGCATGCTAAAATTTCTATATCTAAAAATTACACCCTATGAGAGGTTGATTCAATCCTTCTCAACTTGATCTATGCAATGGGAATGATGCTAGGTTTTGGGTTACCTACTAGTGAGTCAAACCACTAGATTTTGGGCTAGCACCCAAAGTACAACACCTAAACTAACCAACTACACTATTTTATTGACATGGAAAAGGAATAAATGAATACTAAAATTAAAAATGTAACTTGAAGGTGATGCACCAAACATGAAGTCCTCATCTTTTTGAAGATGCACTATGAAACATTAGACTACAATTTGATTATGTTACTCCAAACACTAATAATCACATTAGTGTTTAAATATGAAGGTTGGGGAGATTGAAAACATGTTAGGATGATCAACCAAGATATTATAGTAGCAAACACTAATGGTTTATTAGCTCTATAACCAAGAAAACTAAGTAAAACACTTCATATGATATGTGAAAGGCACAACTTGCATAAGGCATGAACATGAAGGATAAATGCAAAGAATACAACACTATCACTAAGCATTCATCAATAAAACGTATTAAAATTCATTATTTACAAAAAGAAGATAACATATCTAGCTTGAATTAATTTCAATAGGAAAGTACAAGATTCAATTTTGACAGGGCTTCACCATAACCAATGTGAGGATCAATTACAAGGCCCAAAAATGATTGCTCATATAGAGAAATGTGGAGAGAGAGAAATGGACATAGGAAAGAGAAATGATGAGTTTTTAGTCATCATGAAATTAGCTACCCTCTCTAATAAAACAAAAAATAATCACAAAAACTCCCTTGAGACATGTGTCCATTTGCTATTCAAGTAACTCTATGAGGTTCGTAAAGATGGGTAGAAAAGGCACTCATTTAGCCTCTTTGAATTTTTGAAGATCAGCCACCATAACACAAAGGAGTTACATTTGTGAAACACTCCTAAAACTATAATGAACATATTGACACCTTTTTCAATGTCTAACATCTTAGCTTGACACCTCCATACTCTCTCTATGCCAAAATACACCTTCTTGACTTGGGAGTTATCAACTGTTTGAAACTACTTTGGAGACTATTGTCACATTTATTTTGACCTCAAAGATGGAAATTATGCTTAAATCAGTCATCAAAACCTTCCATGAACTGATATATCTCTTGGACACCTGACTTTCATATTCTTACTTGCATATCATGAGGTTCTCTTTCAAAGATCAAGTAGGCGAACTAGTAAACTAGGCTTAGTTGATTGACACTTGTCACTTGGATGGCCATAGGCATTCAAAATCACTCCTTTCATATGTGAGAAACATGTGTGTGAATTCCATTTGTCCTTTGGTCTATCATGAATAACTTAGGATCACTCAAACTTGTTTTTTCTTGCTCATCTAGATGGTCACTTTACTTCACATTAGCCTATTTAGACTGTCTTCAACACATAAACCTATAAAGGTGATTATATGGATATCAAAGGTGAATTTAAGGTTTGAGAGGTTGAAAAACATACTGATATACTCCCCATAATTATTTAAATCTATTCACCCATCTCTACACCTTCTTTCTCCTCAAAAACCTATAAAACATTAGCATTTATAACTTTCGTACAGGTGACAATATGAACTAACTATGTGATCAGGACTTTATAAGAGTTTTCAACATGTTCCAAATGCTAAATGGGAAAATTCAATGCATTTGGATGCATTGTATTCAAGATATCTTCCATTGGGTCTCTATTAGGGTTTAAGAGAGGTTTATGAAGGTTTAGGTTCTTAGCAATAGTTTATAAAGGTTAAGCCCCCAACCTATGAACTAATGACACCAATTTCAAGTATACAAGGTCCCTCAAATTTTCCCAAGTGATTTAAAATCCATACAATTGCTTTGTATATTTATAATCCCACAAAGATGCTTCTCGAGTGACCAACGTGCATTTTATGCAATCTTAAAGCCATTTTAGGCCAAAATGACCAATTCCAAGTTATTCTCTACAAACTTATGTCACTCTCAGCTATAAAAATGCCATAGAATTATTTCCATGTTGGATTTAGGTCCCCATTAAACCCTTTCTTTCTCTTGACCTTAGTTTTCAAGTATTGATGCTTTGAGGAGAGTATTAGGCTAATATGCCTAATGACTATGTTTTCTAGGTTTTGCCCTTAAAGGGAGTGATCTAATGATTTAGACACATCTATGTGTATGGAATCCAATCCCTATAACCCATTGGACCATTGGTGTTGTATTGGTTTAGCCATTTTCTTCCTCCATAACACCTTACATAATCTACTCACTAAAACTCATGGTGTAGCTGCAGGTTATCATCAGAATTTAGAGACCCTTATAGGTGATGATTGTGATATGAGAAGTTGGTTTAACAGTATTTTTATGTCCCTTAATGTCCTTAGAAACATTAAATATCCAAATGAAATCAAATCTTCCTGTATAACCTTGAAGTTGTTTCTTGTCCCTTATGATTGGTTGTAGGTGGTGATTGCGGGGTTTTAGGACTTCTTGACATTTGATAATGCAAGATTTTGAGTGAACTCATGAAAACCTTGAGTGAATTGAAAACCAAACCAAAAATCAATGATTTTTAGTTTATCAACCTCCTCCAAATGCTGAGATGTTTCCCTTAGTATAATTGTGTGGAAAGAAACTTTTAAGCTCATTCTAGGCCTTCTAGGTTTTCCTCATGAGATGCTATTGTGTGAGGCCATTTCCTTATTTGAAGAAACTAAGGTAACCTTTCCCTTTTTTGAAAAATTTCAATACATACCTTAGCAGACCCCTCATTTTTTATGTCACTAAGGATACTTCATCACCTAAGCTGGGTAGGCCTATAGGTGATGAGGATTGTGTATATAGTGGTTTATGTTTAACTTTTCTCTTATAATCTCAACATGCAGATCAAACTCAAGGCCTTTATGCTTTGGAATCCACTCAACTTCCTCACAAGACTTCAAAACTCTAAAAATCCATCATTTTATATCCTTATCTATTAAAGCCTTAACTATAGGTATTGATCTCTTGGGGAGTTCTTAGTATCTAGTTGCAACTTGGGATGACTAATGGTGCCATTTGATACTGAAGACAATATAACTTGTTACTAGTTCAAAACATCACTTGGTTCTTCTCTCAAACCACTGAAACCTTCACTCTTTGAAGTGTCCTTGCTCATTTCACACCCTACTTGTAGGTCTACTTCTTGAGAGATAAAATTCTTGACTCCTTAAGACACTTTCAACATTTTGGCACTGTCAATCTTGTCACACTTATTTGTCACTCTCTCAATATCTTGTAAACCTTCTGACTAATAATTGCACAATCTCAATCTTTAAATCACATGTACAGGCTATATATACAGTCAATTTATGTTCAATATTTGTGTGTTGAGAATTGGAGTCTCTCACAAGGTTCATGTTATTTTGGTAGTACAATTATGTCTTAAGGCCTTATACTATGATTTCTCATTGATAATTGAACCAAATTTGGCAATCAAACATGTAGAGGACTGTATGTACATTGACAATGTCTCCAAAGACCAAACACTTGAGAATATGGACAAGAATCACATATAAAAGAATTAAAACATGAACTATATGAATTTGAGGGATCCTCCATGAATTATGAAACACCTGGGAACCTCTGAGAGTGACAAAAACTAAAATAAATTAGAACACTTTTATTAGGAGTAACTGAACACCTTATACTGGAGACACTTTTCCTCATATTGAAGACACTTCATGGAGATGAGTTATTTGATGAAACCACAATGAAAAGGAGCTTTTTGAACTCTGAAAACATTCCTCAAAACCATTCTTATCCATCCAATTCTGAATTGGAGAAATGAATGCAAAATCAGACCCTTCTTGGATGGACAAGGCATAGTGACGTGATGTCACTCTTAGCGATTGTTCATAAATAAGGGGACATGAATATGCACTCTCTCTCTCTCTCTCTCTCTCTCTCTCTCTCTCTCTCTCTCTCTCGCTCTCTCTCTCTCTCTCTCTCTCTCTCTCTCTCTCTCTCTCTCTCTCTCTCGGACGTACCATCCACTTCAATTTTTCCTTTATAAGCTTGTGAAGGCAGTGATGGAGGAGATAGAATGCCTGAAGCATTTGTATGACTTAAAACTTCGTCCAAATATTGAAAATGATTTGGGGTATCCCAAGGGACACTATAAAACCATTTCCAACTAAAAATTGATCTTCCAAGGCAGTACAAGTGCCCAAAAGTGCTTGTAAAGTGGCATTTTACTCATTTTAGGCATTGAACCTGCAACTTTGTCAATCTGTGACTAGAATTGAACATCCTCTAACATCAGGTACATTAGGGAACTTTCATGAAACATTTGAATTTGAATATAGGACATAAAACTCCACAAAATAAGTAAAAAAGATGGTAAATTGACTTTTTAGCACATAATGACATAATAAAATGCTATCACATGATAGTATGACCTTCAAAACTCATTAATACTCATTTTAATGACTCCCAATTATGTCACAACTTTTATTACACTTGAAAACATCAAGACCTTATAAATGACTCCTAGGAATAGAAAAGTCATGTTAGACTAAACCTTGGGCAAGGCTAAATAAGTACATGTATAACCACATGAAGACCATTAAATAATATAAAAAGACATTTGTAATGCTACATACAAGTTTGAATGACCCTATGAAAGTCTCAATATATAAGGGGTTGACCTTCTTTGACTTGGGAGTCAAAAAATTTCAACAGTAACTACTCGTTTCTATTCTTCCTCATCTCAAGGGGGCATATCAGTAGGGGTATGTCATAGAGGCATGGCTTCTATACATTCATAGTTATAGATTCAATGGGGGCATGTCATATAGGCATAACTTCCACATGTTCACATCTTTAGGTTTAGTGGGGGCATGTTTTGGAAACATGTTATCTACACTAAATCAGTATGGAACATACCTATATTATAGTGGGGACATGTTTTGGAAACAAGTACTCCACATTGACACTTATATCAGTTTTTATATTTATCCATATACAGTGGGGGCATGTTTTGGAACATGTTCTCCACACACTAGTTTTATTTTTAAATATATAGTGAGAGCATGTTTTGGAAACATGTTATCTACACTTGCACAATTTTCAAATTGGCCAAGATGTATAGTTAAATTATTCAAATACACATTTATTTCAAAATTATATACATTGGTATGATTGTTATACATAATTTCAACATTATACATATCTAAGGTGCATATGTTATGCAAGGTGTACCTAATATTGCAAAATCCAAATCAGTTTTAGATTCAAAACACTTCAAGGACTGTCACCACCCACCAGGTTGGAATTTTTGCTGACTATATTGAGCCAATCTACTATAGTAGTTGGTTCACTTTTTAGTATGGTTGAGGTGATTAAATAACTCAATATTTCTAAGTTTGTAGGTTAGTATTGATTATACAATCTAGCCTCACTAGTTTGATAATGTAAGCTAACCTAGTTCACTCATACTCACCAGGATATAAGTATGATTGGGTTACACAGTTGAGTTAGTCTCAACTGCCAGGTGGCAATCCACTTTTTCTCCAAGGTTAGGGGCATGGACCCTCCTATATATATATATATATCTCTATCTCCTTAGATATATGCACTTTCTAGATTTATATTTTTCATAATCTCAACTTTAGTGATTCATAACAATATATCTTTCAAATGAAATTACCTAAAGGCAAGATGATTGCATTGATACAAAGGTGTACTCCTAAACCTCGCTCTCTGTCAATTTAAATCATTTCAATATTTTTAATTTTAGATTATATGAACTGATTATATACTATAACATGCTCTTGGTTGCAGCTCCGTCACTATAAAATCACTCAGGTTGGACTCAAACAAAGGCAAGGTGTGTTATACACACCCAAGTATGCATTAATTTACTTTAAACTATCAATTTCATTACTAGATTAAAGGAGGGGCAAATGTAAATTCTATTTAAGAACTACATAACACCTCAGTCTTATACACTTGGAAAACTCAGACCTTGGCTATTTCTCTCAGTTCGAGACCTTTCCCACTATTGTAAGTCTTGCATCTGCTCTCTCTTGTGCCCCTTGGCCTATCCTTTAATTCAAATAGTCTTATGTTGATGACCTAGGCCTTCTATCTTTCCAAAAATTCTTAAAACCTACATATCTTCCATCTATGTAAGTTTTGGACCTGTACCTAATTTTTTGCTTCTTAAACAATTGCATCCCAATTAGATGCCTACATTGATGTAAGTGTCCTTACCTAACACAAGTGTCAAGTGCCCTAAAATCATCTAATTTGAAATTGAAACATATCTTAATGGTTGGCCTAAGTGCTATTATGCAAGATATTTTATTGATAGGAGGGGTATATATGCACGATCACTCCTCATTCATTACTCACCTATCACAGAGCTAGATTCATACCAAAGAGCATTTAAAGAGCATTCAACTAAGTAAAGCTTCCATATTTTCTCATATTTCCATATCAGTCATAGGGATAATGCATATAAAGGTCTAAACTACTAAAGGAGTAGTCCAAGAGCTAAATTTTCCAAGTTACTATTGTCAGCCCCAAAATCCTTGCGTCCAAAGGCACTCATGAGATTGAGTGTTTTGAAGAGGAAAGCAAGAGACAATGCATGGGATAAAGATATCCCCTCATTAATTTTAGGACTAATGCTAGTTCAGTCCAAGGACCTATCAATTTAACCTTGTTATACTTAAAGAGAAGTAATTGTTACCATCAGAGGATCAATATATGTGTTGTTACACTCAGAACTCATTATCAACTGAAGAAACCCTTACTCATCATTTTCCACTAAATCATACCTTACGGATTTATAAAATAAGGGAGGGTATTTCTATTCCAAAATAACCATAAAATGGGAAGGCAAAGTAGGTCAAAAAATGGAAGATTCCATGCTTGAAAGAAATTAATGCTTCAAGAATTGAGTTATGTGTGCCTTGCCACAGTTATACCACCATGTGTTGAGTTTCACTGAGGGATCTAACTCATCTTTACATAGGGAAAGAAGTCTAAGGAAAATAGAATAGAATGCTTAATTTATAAATACTTCACTAAATATCAACACTTAAAAGGGTTTGTAGTGGATAACACATAGATCCCTCAATATAATCTATAACTTAAGTACACAGATTGCATGTGTTATGAAGAAAGCAAGACATATTTACAAATGAGTTAGAAAAATGATCACATTATAACTACTACATTCATTTTAGTAAAAAATCACTTATTTAATTATTTAACATCAACACTTATTTAAAATTGGAAATGATCAACAACATTAGCAAATAAACAAATTAGTTTAGCAGAATGTGGGAAATTACATTTAGTAAAATAGACTCTCTTTACAAAATGCCAACCATGTCAGATACTTAAATCCTAAAAGGGTGAGGGAATAGTAGACATGATCCTTGTTTGATTCCAATAGTGCTTTGAGACCAAATTTGCTATCTTTTTCTAGGGATTTCAGTTTATAATATATAAATAAGGATGGGGCTCACCTCCAAGTAGAATGAGATTCCCATCATCAGCCATGATGGCCACTCGAGATTGTTACAACTACCAAAATTTAATATATATATAATATCCTCCACTTTCCTCAAAATATACCTAAGGTCCCACTTAGTTGATATGTGGACAAGCTATAGATGAACCACCTCCTAACTACTTGGACTGTGATTACTTAGCAGCCAATGCGACTGCTACCAGGTCAAACTCTTGATCCATATTAGCCAAATTCATTAGTGTCTCTCAAAAGATCACCTCTGATTGGGCCATTAGTCTTTCATGTACTTGGAGTGGGGCCTCTAGGGACATTTGGACTTCTGATACTTGGTTGATGCTCATAGTAGATTGGTTTGAGAGTCAAACTTGAGTGCATGTGTAACTAGAGGTCGAGCTGCTTTAGGTTGAGTCATCCAGCCCTGAGTTGCATGAGCTATGGGAGGTGGTGGAGTTAGAATAGAGGGTTGGGGAGGTGAATATCATGGAGAAAAAGGTCAAGGAGGAAAAAAAATGGCATCCATTGTAATATCCTCCTTGAGATTTGAGGAGTTACTTGAATATCTCCTCTGGCTTGAGCTATCATGGAAGAGGCAAGACCACCTTGTGTGGATGGCCCAAGTTGAACCTAATTTCCTTTATTCTTCTTCTTGGCCTTGATCTAGGTGAACACCTCTTGGTCATCCATAGGGTTGAGATAAAACTCATCGTCTTCACGGGGCGACTGCCTTAGTCGATGTTAGGCCAGGGCTAATATCTCACCACATGGGCCTTGATGATGTCATGCTAATCCCAATATTTGTTTTCAGCCTTTCCTAAGGCATAATAATCCCTTCTTGCCACCATATTTTGTAAATGGGGGAGATCTTGTAAACATGGTGCCTAATTGTGATAGGGAAGGTTGGGTAGGTTTATGTTGATAGATGATATAGTGGTTGAAGATGCTTTCAACCAATTAACAGGTGATCTCTTGATCTGTCAGTCACTATGGGACTTGATAGGATAGGTAAAGGGGATTTTTGAGTGTGTTGGCCACTCAAATGATATTTACATCCCAACAATACCAATAATCACCAATGGGCATGAGAAACTCCCTTAATTCCTTGGAGAGCTAAGGCATGGCTACCTCGTTGATGGCCAATAGATGACTCAGTATAAGGACTCACAAATATATAGGATGTGGTTCCAATAATGGTAGATATATAGCTTATAAAAAACTACTTGGACCACTATGCCTTTAGGAACCCATGATGGAAAGGTAGAAGGCTTGAATGTGAGTGTTGCATAGACTACATCCACCAAGTAGCTCATCATATAAAAGTGCCTCCTCCCCATGCATCTCTTGCTATCTTGATGAGGTTAAAGTTGATCATGCTCCCAAGGTCTAGGACCTTATCATCTTTGAGGATTATATGTAATAAGGGCACCCACAAAATATTAACGTGCACACAATTGGTTGCCATAAATAGTCAATCTAATAGTATCATCCCTATGTGCATCCCTTATTTTAAGGTGTGAATAGTGTAAGAGTCCACGTCTATCTTGTTAACCCATTTATCATCTACATTCTCTACCCAATCTTTTAAAGCATCATATATCTAGTAGGTGCTAGTGCATGTGCTCACTATGTCTGAATCATAAGTGATCATATATTATGGGATTTTGTATTAGGATTTGAATGTACTCACCAAAATATCTGTGATCTTATGTTGAGAACCCAAAAAATAGACCAGGTCATGAGCACCATCATGTTCTTGTTTGGTAGTGAGTAGAAATGTTTTGAACAAATTTGTGCAAGGGAAGACTTCTAGTTTGGATATGACTCTATGTATCCCGCACATATTGTATACCTAGAGGGCATCTTTGAACTCGGCCCCATCTTCATCATCATTGGAAGAAGACTTGGGCACCATGTCAACTACCTTAAACATCTCATTATAATGCTTAAAGTAGGTTAGGCCTTCTGGGAACATGGTTTCCCTGTATTTAGGCTCAACTTTGGGATTAGAAGATGAATCAAACATTGCAAAAAGGGTTAAATTTCTTATGATAAAAAACTTTGAGTGAGGGAGGCATGGAGGGTACAAAAATTTGTAGAAAATGAGAAAATAGACTTTCAGAAATTAAGAGAATAATGATAAATGAGTTTATATTAGGGCACTTATAAGGATTCACACATATCTCCTATATTGATGACACTTGACGACTCACTCAATGTGAATTCAAATTTGAGTTGGTGGCTTGATTTTCTCATTTATTTCCCAATTTGGACTTAAACTCGGAGATTTAAACTATGCACTGCCTATTAGATTTGGTGATTATGACGTGAAACTTTAAATTATCCAAATATGGCATAGTTTCCCATTTAGTTATTGCTAGGAGTGTGGTAAGAACATGATTATTTCATCCCTATGGCATCCTAAATAACTTTTACCTTGTGCCACATGTCCATCACTAATTGGTCCATAATACAATGACTACCACCTAGGCACGACCTAGTACTTCACTTTTATACATTCGGGGGTAGGAGTTACCAGTTAGAAGAACAAAGTGACATGTGGTGTATTTTTATTATCCCTTTAAATCTAACTATGCCTCACTTTGATTGCTTGGGGGATTTTTGGGCCTTTTTTATCAATCTATATGGATGTACCACATGATAGGGTTTGTAGGTTAGGCTCTCCCAAGTTTTGACATTTTTATCAAGTCCAAGAGACTGACAGATCTGATAGCAGTCCATGTGGTGCCATTTCATTTGGTCAAGTTCCCATAGGCTCTAACATCTTTGTCAGGTATAGGAGACTGACATGTTTGACATTAGGGTGACCCAATTGGTCAAGTTCTAGCACCTTTATTCACTGATCCATGAGGTTTTCTCTCGTTCGGTCAGGCTCTCACAAGCTCTAACATCTCTATCAATTTTGGGAGACTAATATATCTAACAAACAAAGTAATATGATTGGTTGAGTTATCCTTGACTTTGACATCTCTGACAGGTCTAAGAGATTGATTGCTCTAACAACTATAACCATGTGACACTTTTTTATTTGGTTTCTCACCTTGTGAAAATCCATGAAAAATACTAAGTAAAAAGGGAAGCCACATAATAAAATAAGACTCTCACCTACCCAAAAATACATATTTATGAGGTGTCATGTAATAATCTAGGAGACCGTGATTCCAAGAACTTGAATACGAGTTTAAATCTACATATAGACAATGAAATAAAAACATTCTAAGTGTAAAATTATTGTGATTTGTACGATACAACAAGGACTTGGTTGTACTTAAACTTAGAAGCTATGGGGGAGACCCTCCCCGGCGCCCCCTGCCACGCCCCCCTGCGCCCCCCCCTGCCCCCCTCACTTCTTAGAAGAAGGGGGTGTGTTGGTCATAATAAATGGAAACTTCTATGGGGAAAGTGGTGTTTAACACTTATAACCCAAGTTGAAAACCTTAATTCCTACACAAAACATAGACTGCAAGAAATTACTTAGACATAAACATATAAATAAGGTACTGAATTCAGTTTCACCAAGTGGCATACTAAGATTTATATCTGTAAAAGACCATCAATGTGTGTGAGGTAGTAAATTTCCACTTAGAATATTTAGATTTCACTTAAACAAGTCTGGATCAAGCTAGGCATTAGAACTTCTGAAAGGATTGATTGGCTAAATGGATTAGGGAGAATGGTATGGGCATTGATCTATTACCAGACAAGTATCTATAGCCCCAATAGAGATACCTATGGTCCCACTCGAGGCCTTGCTCCACTACCAGCCAAAACATAAAGCTTGCGGTGGAGGTTTCTTGAATAACTCTTTCGATGAAGACTCAAAATTTGGATTTCGTATTTTTATTCTAGTTTCTATTTCTAAAATTTTATTATGAAAATATTTTGAAGTTTTGTTCATCAAGGGTTTGGGACTAATCCATGGGTGAGGGGATGTTTGGAAAGCTCTGAATACCCAGAAGATCTTAGATTGATTTAGTGATCCCATGTTTCATCATGATGTTTTATTAAGTGCAGTTTGATGGCTTTTGTTTAGAAATGCAAATGTTTTAAAATCTACTTGTTTAGTTACAAATCATTGGCCTTTGAGATATAAAAATTAAAATACTACTCATAATCTTTGCATTATTTCAAAATGAAGGCTCACTTTTTAAGTTTCTAAACCCTGAACTATACTTTCTATGATTTCATCACCCTTTAGATTGGTTATCACCCTTTTATGAGATCGGTTCCTCTTCATGAATCATATCATCCCATAAAGGTAGAAATAGGGGCAAGGTAAGTAAGAGACAAATAGACAACCAAAAATAAACATACAACCAAAAGCAAACCAATCTAATATATAAATTACCACCTTTACTAAAGTTACTCTAAAATTAGAGCAGAAGGTGCAGCCAATAAGTAATGATTTAGGAACTATCCATTCATAGGTAGTGGGAGGTCATTCCCATTGAGGTATTTAAGGTGGAAAACATTCTACCAAAGTAGCTCAGCTATCTAGTAGGGGCCAATCCAAAGAGAATCAAACTTGGCATGTTGGCCCTTTTGTCAAACCATCACTTGATAATGCTTTAATGCTTTATGAAGTTTAGTAAGGCTTCATCCCAAGCTTATTCTAACTAGACAATGTCTAATATCTTGGAGTTCATTTTATCATCATGCTCCATGTAGTACTGCATAAACTTATAGGTAGGGAGTCTAAGTGTAACTGGCAGAACTGGCTGCAATCCATAAACTAGTAGAAATGGTGAGCTTTTAAGTGCTTGTTTATACTTGGTGCAGTCAAACCTTAGAGAAAATTTTAGAAACAAATTCCATTCATGAGGCTTCCTCTCTGTAGACTTCTTGATGGCATTGATTAGGGTTTTGTTAGTTGATTTTGATAATTTGTGCCCTTGTGTGTAGTAATTAGATGAGAATCTCAAAGATATTCATTTATTGTACACCCATTCAATGAATCCATAGATTGGAACATGGGAACATTATTACATACTAATGAGATAGGGGTCCCGAATTGAGTGGTTACATTGTTCTCCATGAATTTGATGACTTCAATTGTGGTGCTTTTCTTTGTTGACATTACCTCGGTCCATATTGTGCAGTAGTCTATGGCTATAAGAACAAACTTATGGCATGTTGAGGAGTTGGGGTTGAAGACCCCCACAAAATCTCGTCCCCATTGGGTGAATGGTGTTGTTTATATGACTGACTACAATGTCATTGTAGCATGGGTTTCTCTTTTGCTAAAGGTATGAACTGATAACATGTCTTAATATGAACATAGACATATTTGAATAGGGTAGTCCAGTAGTAGCCTACCTAGAGTATCTTGTATGTCATTGTATTTGAAGAAGGATGGTTAACACACATATTCTCATGGAAATTTGCCATTACTTATTTGGATTCAACTTATGATAAGCATCTAAAATAGATGCCTTCATGAATTTTTCTAAAGAGAACTCCTTTATTCAGTATATACTGTGTTGCCTTTAGTCTGAGGGCCCTTTTTTGTGTTTGATTCAAGTCAAGAGGTGTGTTCTCATAGAATAGGGAATGTACGATTGGGGTGTACAAATCCTACTATAGTATCAGCTCCTGGTCTAACAAGTGCACAACGATCCTTGAATCAATTTTGATTATCATTTGAGTAATACCTTGCCCCCTAACCAACTTAACATTTTTTATTTCTAGATCTACTCCTATAGTTTGGTCAACCATCTACCTCTATGCTCACCTAGTTCATTCTAACCCAACATTTGCTTGATGGTTGGGTCTGGTATGATTGTATGCACCTTATTCTTGAAAATGTAGTCTTAGAACTCCTTTAAAAATTTTATGACCGCATAGGCATGCTTGCCTAGAGTGGAATATTTTAGTTTTGCATCTTTGAGATTAGTGATTGTAAAAGCAACATGGTGTTCTTATCTATCTAATCTTTGCATTAGATAGACATTGATGGTGTGCTCTAAGATGAAAGGATAAATGTGGAAATATTTCATATAGTTTGGACTAATTAACATGGGTGCTTGCATGATAACATATTTTATATCTTGGAAATACTTATTTGATTCCACATGCCACTCTATTTTTGCATACTATTTCAACATAACATTCAGTGGCTTTACAATTTTGAAAAATCCAAAAATGAACTTGTGAACAAAATTGATTTTCCCAGAGAAAGATTTTAACTCTTTCTTTCTATTATGCAATGGCAATTGGGAAATCACATTAGCTTTTTCAATATCAATATCAATACCTTCTTTCATAATGATATGACTGAGAAGCTTACCTTAGGTGACACCAAACACATTCTTCTTAGGGTTTAAAGAGATGCTATATCTCTTGCACCTATTGAATACCTTCTTAAATGTGAATGTGATCTGATCTATATTTTAAAAACATAGTTAAATCATCCATTTAAATTATTATGCTTTTATCAATTAAACCTTCAAAATTAAAATCCATATCCCTTTGAAATATTGCTCTGGTGTTGATCAATCCAAATGACTTGCTTGTAGGAAAATGTACCCCATTTGGTCATGAATATGGTTTTGGCTTGATCCTCCAAATTATCTAGCTCTTGATTGTATCCAGAGAATCCATCTAAGAAGGACATCATCTGGGATCCGCTCACCATTTGGATCACTTTGTCAAGGGAATGCAATGGATAATTATCCTTATCTAAATCTCAGTTTAGGTTTTGAAAGTCTATGTATAAACTAGATTCTCAAAAGAAAACTAGATTCTCCATTCTTTTTATGCACAGACACTAGGTTGATTACCCAAGTAGAATGGTGCACTGTGAAGCTTACTCTAGTTGAGAGTAATTTTTGAAACTCTTTGTGTATCAAGGGTTCCATGATTAGGATCATGAGCCTCTGCCTGAATGAATTTTGATATGGTTTTAACAGAATGGTGTGAGTAATTAATTACCTTTGGGTCAAAGACTTTGAGGTCTCCATAGGCCCAATATATCACATACTTATATCTCAATAACAACTTTCTAAGATGCTTGAGTTCTAGGTCTGTCTAATCAAAACTTATGTTAAAGGTTTGGGGTCACTCTAGAGAACTGATATTAATGGTTTGACAATTCTGATTATCAAACTTGGGATTATTAATTTGGAATGCAGGGCCAAATTGTCAAACCCATTTTCTAGTGAAATCATCCCCTTTGAGATTTGATTTACTTGAATATTGAGAATCTCATCTTTATCAAGTTCAGCTCTAAGATTGTCTCTATCTATTTCATCAATTACCTAGGATTCAAATAGCCCAACATTAATAAAGAATCATATAATTTATTGATCATCCTCAAAGACCTAGAAATTCATCACATTGTCTGGGACAAAGTGACAATCTCTACAGATAACTCCTACAATTCAACATCATCAAGGGGAGTTAAGCTCATGACTAAATATGCTAGTGAGTTAGTAACTTGATTTTCTCCCCTAAGGATATGGATGACATTGAATGCATTGAACACATACATTAAATCCTAGGCTCTATGCTTATACTTTTTGAGGTATGATAGTTTGCAATGAAATCTATTCTTAATCTAGTTGACTGCTAGTTTAGAATCACTAAGTACTCTTAGTTCCTTTGCCTTATGTTTTAATGTAAATTACAAACATAGGATTAATGCCTCATATTCTACCATATTGTTAGTGTAGGGGAATTATAACCTATATGAATCTAGCTATTTCTTTCCTCATGGGTTTATTAGTAGAACACCAACTCCACTGGCTTGTTTGGAATGGTTCCCATCTACATATAGGGACCAAAAGCTTGGTAATTTAAGTTCATTGCTATCTTTGACTTTAGTAGTTTTTGTGCTCAATGTACAAATCCCTAAGTTTGAGGACACTAGGTTCACTTTCTCATTGACTGCATTATACTCAATTATCATATGCTTCATGCAGGGTTCCTTATCCACTCTAATCTAATTAGCTACACCTCTCTAGGGTAACCACATATGAGAGAAGTCAATTTTCATGTAACCATTTAAGGTCTTAAACTAATCCCTATTGAGGAACATTTCATAAGCCTCAGGAATCTATACCATATAGATGTTTATAAACTAATGAATCTTAGGCTCGAACTCTAGTTGCATGTGGACATTCAAAAGTTCACGTACTACCTTAACCTTTGATTTATTGAGTTAAACCATCACCTTGTCTAACTTGATGGGGACCAATACTAACTTCTCAAAAATGCATGTAGACATTATGTTTGTTGATGCTCCTAAAACTACTAGGTAGTTGTGCAAGTTCTTACTAAATAACCTAACATTTAGGAGAAAGGGAGACACTTCAGTCTTGTTCTTATGGATGAGCATGTTGGTGTGCATTATTTTTTTCTTAGTTTGGGTTGGTTGAGTTGTATTTTTAGTTAGGGATTTTAGTAGAAGATCATGTTGTTCAATAATATGAGCAAGTTCATGAAGGGTGCTATTTTATTTAATCTTATTCATGTATTTTACTATGTTGTAGCCTACCTTGTTTTGGACTAGTTGGGTCTCTACATAAACCTTTGGTTCGTGAGGTTTTAGAGGTTGAGGGTCATTTATAGTATTATAATTTAGTGGGGTTGTGTTGTTGTTTGGGGGAGTTGAGGTAATGAGGGGATACTATTGTTGTCTATTCATAACAGCATAATTGCTCCTTTGGAATTGTCAGAATGCATGAACCTCACCCATAATTTTTTTATGCCTATTTTATTCCTAGCTAGGAAATTCCTTAGTTTCTAGCACCAAGGTCGTGCTAGGGGGTCTACCTGCATTAGACAATTCTAGGTGATTTGGGACCACCTCATACTCCTCTTTATAAGATCTCAAAGGCACTGCATAATTATATACAATCAAGTTCCCTATGTGTGATCATGTTATGCACTCAACACCAATTAGGCAGAGCTATTTTATATAAGTTGACTTTAGGTAGCCAATTGGGGGAGGGATCAGGGTGACTGTGGGGATGACTATAATTTATATTTTGTTTTTGGTAAGTAAAGTTCTTGTTTGAACTTTTAGTATTAGAGATGTTCATTTGTCTTTACAAGACAAGAAAGTCATTACTTAGTTTTAGGACCATTCGTTGGATGACATCCAACTTATTTTTTGAAGACTCTTAGGGTATGGCTTGGGTGTTGTTAGCTATTGCTAACATTACTTGGTGTTACAATTGAGGAGCAATTTCATTGTTCACTAGGTTAAGAAAACCTAAATGTTGGTTTGGCATGATGTGACTCAAAGGGAGTTAGTTCATTATGGGCATCAGTTGGAGCATTGGGATATTTTGATTTGTGTTAGACAGGAAGGCTCAATGTATGCATACGCTACAATGCATTAAAAATGTGTGACATCATTTGATATTGAGGGTTCAATTATCTATCAACCTTTATGGCTTCAACATAATTTAGAAGTGAGTCTATGATCGCGAGGTCTTGTCTTAAGAACATGGTCATCTAGGGGTCCAAATCATTCTTGTACATCTCAAGCACTAATTGGGCATTAGGTTGATAAATCAAGGTGACTCAGCTATACATTTTTATGAAACCTAACATTTAAGTTTATGATAGGCTCATGGGGTTCTCATTTAATGTAGGCAAACTATTGGTAGAGGATGCTAAGGTCAATAACTTGCCCAAATTAGACTAGGAAAGCACTACTAAATTGATCCCAACTTGCTATTGAGTTTTCAAGGAGGTTAAGGAACCAATCATAGGTTGAATCCATCAAAGTGAAGGGGAAAAGCTTACACGCCACACCATATTCCACATTCATAAGTTTTAGGGTGGTCTTGTATGAGGTCACATGTTCTTTGGTTGTTCAAACTACATAGGATTGAAATGGGGAAGGTATGTTTCTAGGTTTTGAGGGAGGTCATGGATGACTTCAAGAACATTGATAGTTGACCCCACTAACCAAGCTACTGGGAGAGCCATTGTGGTTGGTCTATTTGGGGGAGACTTGGAGGATGAACTAGTGGAAACAATGATAGGTCTAGTTCTATTTACATAAAATAGGGATCTTAGATGCACTTATAGGGGTAAAATAATCAGTTTACCTCATCAAGACTAAGACTTGGTAATCCATGTTATAGGCTCCAGATTTTCTTAGGGGTAAACTAGTGGGTTAAAATTTTCTTAGCAGGGTATGTCTTGTTTTGTATCTATTGCTACGGGGGTTTGAGGTTCATAACAATGGAAAATTGTTAGAGGAAAAGTAACACTAATGAATAACACAAAGCCCTCCTTATAGCATTAGTTATTGTTGACCCCAAAATCCTTGCATCCAAAGGCACTCATGAGATTGAGTGTTCCAAAAAGGAAAGCAAGAGACAATGCATGGGATATAGATATCCCCTCACTAATTTTAGGACTGATGCTAGTTCAGTCCAAGGAACAAGTAGTTTAAACTTGTTTTACTTAGAGAGCATTAATTGCTACCACTAAAGGCTCAATATATGTGGTTATGCTTAGAACTCATTATTAGCTAAAAAAACCCTTACTCATTATTTGCCACCAAGTCAGACCTTACTAATTTCTAAAAAAAGGAGGGTATTTCGATTCCATAATAAACATAAAATGGGAAGATAGGGTAGGGTAGAAAAGGGACGGTTTTAGGGTTGAATGAGGTTAATGCTTCAAGAATCGAGTTGTGTGTGCCTTACCACAATTATATCACTGTGTGTCAAGTTTCAACAACTCATATTTATATAGGAAAATAAGTCAAGGAAAAAAGAAAGGAATGCTTAATTTATAAATCCTTTGTTAAATATCAACACTTAAAAGGGTCAGTAGTAGATAACACATAGATCTCTCAATATAATATGTAGCTTAAGTACACAAATTGCATGTGTTACGAAGAAAGCAAGAAGGATTTACAAATGAGTTAGAATAACAAGCACATTATAGCTATTGTATTCATTTAAGTAACAAAGCATTTATTCACATATTTAACATCAACACTTATTCAAAACTAGAAATGATTGACAACATTGGCAAATAAACAAACTAGTTCAATAGAAAGTAGGAAATTACATTCATTAAAATATATTATCTTTACAAAATTACAACCATGGCAAACACTTAAAGTTCAAAAGGATGAGGGATTAATAGGTGTAATCTTTGCCTGATTCTAATAGAACTTTAAGACCAAATTTGTCGACCTTTTCCAAGGATTATAGTTTATAATATATAGATAAGGATGGCTCTCACTTCCAAGTAGCACAAGATTCCCATCCTGGGCCATGATGGCCACTTGATATTGTTACAGCTACCAAAATTCAAAATAGGTGGAATATCCTCCACTCCTCAAAATATACTCGAGGGCCCACTTGGTTGATACGTGGACAAAATGTAGATGAACCACCTCCTAATTTCTTAGATTGTGCTTCCTTGGTGGCCATTGCAGTTGCCCCCAGGTCAAACTCCTAATCCAGCTTGGCCAAATTCATTGGTGGCTCTTAAAATATCACCTCTGATTGAGCCATTATTCTTCAATGTACTTAGAATGGGGCCTATAGGACACTTTGACTTTTGAGACCTAGTTGATGCTCAAAATAGACTGGGTTGAGAGTTCTAGCACTGATTGGGATCCAGCTTTGATAGATTTCACCACTTTCTTCCTCATTACCTGGTCAAACTGACCTAGTTGAAATCCAAACTCACTTCTATCTAGCAAGGTGCCATCTAGGTGAAATAGCACAGTGATGTTGACTTCTTTGAATTAGGCCAATATATTTTCCCTATTTTCTTCCAAAGTATCTACAACTGTTTGTGCTAAGCTCAATTACTCTTCAATTGAAGCCCTCATAATCCCAACATATGTCTGATAAAGGCTCAGGTCTGAGGTAGGCATGATTTTTAACTCTAGAAACATGCCCTTGTGAGTAATTATGGTAAGATTATTGCACTTGCTCTCTATGAGAGAAATCTTCTTTAAGTATGCCTATATCCTCTAAAGATGTGCCTTGATTTTGATAAGTGTTTCAACCACTTCACCGATATCCAAGAAGAATTGTAGGAGGTCCTCCTTAATTTCCTTGACTAGTTCCATAGGGAAGGTAATCTTCACCTACACCTCAAATACCTAGACCTATTCCTGCATATCTTCTATGAGTTTTTTTGACATATCATGTGTGGCCCAAACCACAGAGACTAGGTCCTCAACCACTTTCTTCCCCTGTAGATGCCCTAATTTGGTGAGGGAGAAGATGTCTTGTTGAATTTGCCAAACCATAAGTTTTCCTTCTTGAATGAACTTTTGCACGAGGATCCTCCTCATGTTCCCTGAGGTCTGGTCAAAGTCCACTGCACTTCAAGATCAACTTGTACAATCATCTTGGGTGATTGCGACACCATGGCTACTTTGAGGGTATAAGGGGGTGTTAGTGGGGTGGTAGAGATGGATATGATAGGTGGAGGTCTGGGTGGAGGAAGAACAAATGAAACATAAGGAATGAAGGAAGAGAGCAATGGAAAAGGAGGAGGCATGGGGGTAAATGGGGGTAGGACAAAAGGGTAAGCCTAGGGGAACATCTATGCTTGTCATTGGATCTAGGTCAACTTATGGAGAAATGACACCATGGAAAAGGGAATTCAATAGAAGGAAGGAAATTACAAGGTTAAAACCAAGTCCCTAGGCACCTAGGATAATGGAAAAGGGAGGCTTGGGAGTGATGCAGGGAGTAATAGGAGGTGGCATAGGAGGTTGAGGATGAGTTTCATTCTGATTATTTTTGGGCCTCTTACCCGATCAACTTGTGCTAGTATAGTGGAAGGAGTTAGAGTGGCAGAGGTCACAGAGGTTGACTGAAGAATATACTGGGTGACCATAGGCACCATTGATGTGGCTGAGGTGGAGTGACCTGTGTACATGGGTGCACTTATTGCTAAGGACACAACAATACTTGTTGGAGATGAGGCACATAAAAGTATCTGAACCTATGAAAGAAATAATGGGGGCATCACAAAGATCCCTACTTGTGGAATGGATTGGGCAGATGGGAACTAGGAGGTGAGAATGTTGTGCATAGCTGAAGCTAAATGCACTTGGGTGAACTGTGAAAGGGGTGAAATAGGGAAAATGAGATGCACAACCTGAGTGGGTTGTTTTGTAGGAGGGAAACTAGGGGGTGTTCCATTAGGTTGCTAAGGAATGGTTGGAATAGGGGAAGGGATATGCATAGGCACCGATTACTAGTCCTATTTTAGGCTTGTCTTCGGACTACTACTGATGTCAAACCTAGGTGCTTGTGCAACCCGAGGTCGAGCTTCTTGGGGTTGAGTCATTCGAGCTTGATCTATTTGAGTGTTGAGACACATGAGCCACTAGAGGTGGTAGAACTGGATCAGAGGGCTGAGGAGGTGAAGCTTGCAGAGGATAAGGTTGAGGAGGAGTTGGGATCCCTTGTAATATCCTCCTTAAGATTTGAGTAGGATTTTTTTGAACATCTCCTCTGTCCTGAGCTGATGTAGAGGTGGCAAGGCCACCTTGGGTGGATGTCACACGCTGACCCCGCTTTCCTTTCTTCTTATTGGTCTCGATCCAAGTTAATACCTCCTGGTGATCTATAGGGTTGAGATAAAGCTCATCATCCTCATGGGGTTGGTGGCCATAGTTGATGTTAAGTTGAACCTGATACCTCCTCACATGGGCCCTGACAACATCATGTGGTTCCTAGTCTCTATGTTTGGCCTTGTCCAGGGCATACAAATCCCTTTCTGCCTCTATTTTATACAAAGGGGGGAGACTATTGTAAACATGGTGCTTGATTGTGATAGGGAAGGATGGGCAAGCCTTTTGTTAGTGACTGATGTAGTGGTTGAAGATGCCTTCAAATAGTTGATAGAGATCTCTTAATCTAATAGCTAGTCTAAGACTTGATAGGGAAAGCAAAGAAGAACTTTAAAAGTGCTAACCACTTGAATGATAGTGTCATCCTTGTAATACCAATAGTCTCTAATAGGGGTGAGAGATTCCCTTATTTATTTGGAGAGTTGAGGCACAAATACCTCGTTGATGGCCATATTAACCACTCGATAGGACTCACAAATCTTCTAGATGTGGTTCTGGTAATGATGGCCATATAGTTCATAAACAACTAAATGAACCATTACACCTCTAAGAACACATGATGGAAAGGTAGAAGGCTTGAATGTGAGCATTGCACAGACTGTGTCCACCAAGTAGTTCATTATATAAAAGTTTCCCCCTCCCCAGGCATCTCTTACTACCTTGATCAGGTTGAAGTTGATCATGCCCCCAAGGTCAGTGACCTAAATCATCTTTGAGGATTATATGCAATAAGGACACCCACAAACGATTAACGTGCACGTAGTCAGTTGCACCAAACAATCAATCTTATAATATTATCCTAATGCAAATCCCTTCATTAAAGGTGCAAATGGTGTAGAAGTCCACATCTATCTTGTTAACCCATTTAACATTTCGATTATCTGCCTAGTCCTTTAAGACATCATATATCTGGGAGGTGCTAGTCCATGTACTCACTGTGGTTGATCATAAATGATAACATACTCTAGGAGGTTGTAGTAAGATTTGAATGCACTCCTTTAAATATCCGTGATCTTATGTCGGGAAACCACATAACACACCAAGTCATGAACACCATGTGCTCGCTTGGTAGTGAGTATAAATTTCTCAAACAAATCTATGCAAGGGAAGACTTTTGGCTTGGTCACAGCTCTGTGTAGTCCACACTTCTTATATGATTAAAGGGCATCTTCAAACTCAGCCTCGTCTTCATCGTCACTAGAAGAAGCCTTGAGCACCATGTCAATTGCCTTTAGCATCTCATTATAATGCTTGAATCAAGTAATGCCTTCTAGGAAGTGGTGTCCCTGTATTTGGGATCGGCTTTGGTGTTAAAAGATGAAGCAACCATTGGAGAAAGGGTTAGATTTCTTATGATAGTGAACACTGAGTGAGGGAGACATGAAGGGTACATGAATGAGCAGAAAACAAGAAGGTAGACTTTGGGAAATTGGGAACAATAATAGGAAATGAGTTTATCATGGAGAACTGATATAGATCCACACATATCTCCTATATTTATGGTGATTGATGACTCACTCAACGTGAATTCAAATTTGAGTTGGTGATCAATTTTCTCATTTATTTCCCAATCTAGACTTAAACTCAAAGATTTAAAATATGTGTTGCCTGCTAGATTTGATGATTGTAACATGATATTGTAAAGTTTCCAATCAGGGCCTAGTTTCCCATTTAGTTAATGTTAGGAGTGTGGTAAACACATGGTTATTTCATCCGTGTGGCATCTTGGGTAGTCTTTAGCTTATTCTACATGTTCATCACTGATTGGTCCATATTGCAACATCTACCACATAGGTGTGTCTTGGTACTTCACTTTTATACATTTGGGGTAGGAGTCACCAGCTGGAGGAGTGAAGTGATGCATGTTGTCTTTTGATTAGCCCTCAAAATCTGATTGTACCTTGCTTTGACTGCTTGGGGGATTCTTTGGCCTCTTTTGCCAATCTGTATGAAAGTGCCACGTGGTAGGGTCTGGTAGGTTGGGCTCTCATGAACTCTAATATTTATGTTGTTAAGCATGGGATATACTGAGAGGGGGGGGGGGTGAATCAATATATCATATATCTTATTTATTAATCAAATTCCTTTTCTTTAACCACTTTATCACACATTCAAGATATGCAATAAAATTGAAACAATAATATGCACCACACAAGAGAGAGAGAGAGAGAGAGAGAGAGAGAGAGAGAGAGAGAGACCAAAATTTTATGTGGAAACCCAAAGTGGGAAAAACCACGGAGAACAATTTCAAGTATATGAATGAGCACCAACTCAAATTATAAAGTTTGCAAGGACCAACTTGCCGGAGCACCAACCCTTTTGCCGAGCACCAACACAACAACTATTTGTGAGCACCAACCCATAAAAGCACCAACCCATTTCAAAGATTTGTGAGCACCAAACCACAGGAGCACCAACCCCTCTTGTGTATAAAACACAACTATCTCTCAATATTGTGTACTCAACAAATGATAGAACTCTACAATATCTCCTGCTTTTTTCTCTTCGAAAACAAATACAAACCATGCACTTTCTTGCATATTACAAATGGCTTCTCAAGCCTTTATTTATAGCTTTCCAAATGACCTTCGGTATTCACCTTTTGTGACCCTTCAATTCTCATGAAAAATGGCACCAAACTTGCATGACCCTTCGTATCCTTACATTTAAAAAGTCATATGGTGACCTTTCATAAGCAAAAACGTCATTTCCTCTTTTATCTTTATCTTGGTGACTTTTCGTATTCCTCAAAGTGTCCCTTCATGGAAAAATATGCCATACCCTCTTTTATTTTCACATGGTGACTCTTGGAATTCCTCAAGATGACTCTTCATGAGAAAATGCGTCCCATTCCTCTTTCGTCTTTTACCTCGTGACTCTTTGACTTCTCCATGGGCCCTCTTTTGACTTATATGCAACCAAAAAAATATTCATTAATATTAAATAGTTATTAACACACATTAGCCAAGATATGAATATTAAAAACATCATTAAATGCAATGGGGCCTTTATCACTAATAATGCTAGACTTTTGACATCAATGACAATATTTCCAACATTTATTTGTTATGGGAGACTGACAACTCTAACATCAGGCCACGTGGCACCATTTCATTTGGTCAGGTTCTCTTGAGATCTAACATCTCTTTCAGGTCTAAGAGATTGACATGTCTGAAGTCGGGGTGACCCTATTGGTCGAGTTTTGCACTTCTAATCCCCTGGCCACATGATGTTCTCTCACTTGGTCGGGCTCTCTCAAGGGCCGACATATTTTTCATGTCTGGGAGACTAACATATCTGATAGCCAGCCAATTTGATTAGTCAAACTCTTCCAGGGTCTGACATCTTTAATAAGTCTAGGAGAATGACCACTCTAATAACTAGAACTATGCAACACTTTCTAATTTGGTTACTCACCTTGTGAAAATCCATGAAGAAAGACTAAGTAAAAAATGGAATTAAAAAAGTCCCTCTCCTCCCTATATAGGGAGGGAGGATAACATGAGTTAGGGGTTGCTCAATTAACCCATTTGGGCTATTATAACAAAGCTAATATTAAGGGATAGTGCAGAGTAGAGCAGTTTGATAGCTCGTAAGGCTCATAACCTTGAAGCCATGGGTTCAAATCTCGTCTCTGCAAAGACACAATATCCACCCTCTATTTGTAGGAGTGGGGGGCAAACAACCGTTAGGGGCGATAAAGGGGCTATACAACAGAGAAAAGGGTAGGTGGTTGCATCATGTGTGGTTGATCAAGCAACCATCGAGAGCGATAAAGGGGTTGCAATGTAGGACTCTGAGAGACCGTAACTTTGAGAACTTGAATGCGATTCTAAATTTGCAGATTGACATTTAGTGAAATAAAAATATTCTAAGTGTGAAATTGCTTTGTTCTTTGTAGGATGCAATAAGGACTCAACTGCACTTAATCTCAAAAGCTAAAGATGGATATTTTAACATGGATCAATTATTATTAGGAATACGTTAAATGCATGACAAAACTAAGGCAAAACAAAAATTTGAGGACTCTTAAAGAAAGACGCTGATCAAGGAGAGATCGAAACTCCATAAATCTCGAATTTGAGCAACTTTAAAAAGGGGTCCCCCACTCCTCGGAAAAAGGGGGTGCGTTGGCTATAATAGTTACAAGTTGGGTCACTATTGTACTTATTAATCACACATTGCATGATTCACACACAAGCCAACACGTAAGACAGAACTACATACTCTGAGGCCCTCTTCGGAGTATCAACTATGTAAGTAGCGCTCATTGACGAGGGGTCTTTGGAGTAGCTCGACATCATGTGCCCACTAACCTATTTTTCTCATAACCACTATGAAGGTGAAGAACTAGGGATTGATCATTTGATAAGGAGCGATAGTCCATGACCCAGAGCTAAATGCATCAGAGCAAAGGTGACGACGAACTTAGAAGCATCTAGGTGGTTACATCCTATTTCAACAGTTATTTCTTATTGGACACCTACATCAGATCCAGACAGTAGCATCGACACAACCATCCTAGGCTGACGTAAGTGTTTGCAGCTATAGAGACACTTAATCCAGAATTTGGTGATTGGTCAAGAATATTCTTTCAATCTACTTCTTCCTTGCTTCGAATTTAGATTTGTATTAGCATTATAACCAAATATTTTGTTTTTATTATCATTGTAATATATAACATAGTTATACTTTCCATTTTTAGCATAAATCAACATAATAAATTCAGTATATATTCTCTCTGAGTTTTATAATTAATTGCTCTACTGTAAATCTGTTTATCACCTTTATACTTATTCATTTCTATATTCTTAACCTTGATTATTCTATAATAAAATCCACACCCAATTTAAAATTAAACAATACTATATTATTATTATATTTAAATAATTATATAATTAAAAAATATATTATAATATATGATATGCTATTAATAATATTATATTTTATAAAAATTATATACCTAAATATAGAATAATAAAAAAATAACAAAAACAAAAACAATATTATATTTAAAGTATAATATTTTTATAGGTTGTAAACCTTTACGGCTTGTTGGTGCTTTTAATCATAATATATGATATAAAACCTTAAAAAACACGCTGGTCAATTTCCAGGACTGCTTTGCTATTTAGCTTTCTTCGACATTTGTGAAAAAAAAAAACTGGTATGTCCATAAAATCTATCAATAGAAATATAAGAGAATACGAAACAAATATGATATTTATTTTCATTTGAAGCTACGTAACCTGTGCGTGAACCCTCAGAATGCCCGTGGTGTGATTTAAACAAACTTTTGCTAGGTCAATCTTCAAAGCCATTATTCAAACACCACTTTGCTCTGAAAATTTTCTTCATGGGGGCTGTAATTTGACGGTACTTTTATTATCAAATTGAAGTTTAATAATGTCGCTGAGATTCGATGACCATCCTGACTCCATCGCGGACAAGATCAAAGTCATGGTTTCCAAAAGAGTTTCTGATGTGATTGACATCTTAAAATCCGCAAATGAATCCTTGGAGGCCTATTGCTAGTATGAATCCTCGTACATTTTATTATATGATTCATAGATAAATTGTCTCTGTTGGATCTCTCGAGATTTGTAATAGATGATTTCTTATATTGTTTTTATCAAATTGTTCTCTGATTTAATAGAGAAAAAGTTAATAGTGAATGAAATATGTATTCGAGTTTTCTTTGTTATTGGTAATTTATTTTTTAGGTGACATTGCTTCTACAGATCTAAAAAGTTCTCCCAACTCAAAAAAAAATCAGTTATCAATTATAATATATATATATATATATATATAAAGAGAGAAATATTATTATGATATGATAATATAGACAGTATAATATATAATAATATTGTTAAGTAATTATATAATAATTAATAATAATATGATATTTTTGATAAATGCGATGGTGAAAAATGAGATGGTGTGTTTGTTAATTACACACTTAAATTAACTATATTTAGAGGGGATGTTTTGTTTCATAGTGAACTTGAACAATGGTAAAGTTGTGGGGAAAGGCGTTGTGGGGAAAGGCAAAGCAATGTAGAACTTGAATGCAATGAAAATTTTCATACTTAAATAACTTTTCATATCTACAAAAACAATAATAAACAATGCATAACTTGTTGCAAATCAACAAAGAATTCGTAAATAATAATATATATTATTAATAATATATCTTTTTGTATCATATTATATATAGCAATATAACAATATATATTTATTTAAAATGTTTTATTTATTATTAGTAAAAGTCGAGATTTTAAAGGGATCCCACTCTAATACAAAAGAGAGAGAAAACAATTTTAACTCAACAAAACTTCTCTACTAATGGGAAATGAAACACGCTTATAACATAAATAGACAAACTTGGCCAAACATACCAAAAAAAACAATATCTCTGCCTAACACATCCAAAAGCCTAAAAATGACTACAAAAGAATAGAAAAACAACCCAAAAAAAAACAATAAATCAAAGATCTATAAGACCCTCCTAAATGGTTTTCCTTTCAACGTCTAAAGATCATATTCAATGGTTCCGATCCTTTATGGCCCTTTCCTCTCTTCTTATTGCTAACAACCGTGTAGTCACAACCTCCCCCTACTTTAGAGAAGATAGGAATGGCAACTTCTAAAACATTGGCTAATTGAATATTTTTTAAAGGAACCTAAAATAAATTTAGCAGTCGGCAAGGCCCTTTATGAACCAAATTCCTTCTCCTTTGCTAGAGACTCCTCACAAAGATCACTATTTTTTTAATCTGGATTTGAAGTAAACGCTAGTGTTTTCGGTTCTTCATTTACATTATCTAAGTTTAGATCCTCTTCAAAACTATTAAGTATTTCGCTATCTGAATCAGTCTCTAAAAGAGGTTCCTTCCACCAAGAGACCCCAAATTTATGCTTTGCAAAACCACAACTAATGGTTAGATATCCAGTTTCAAAACTTTTACCTCAGCGAAATGGTAAACTCTCATAATTGAGAGGTTGTTTCCAATCCTATTCCTTAATCTTCAGATCTATATATGTTGGGAGATTTTCTCAAATATATAGGTTGGCCGAAATATGAGAAAAAATGGAATGTTCTATGTGTTCTAGAAAATGATCTATGAATAAAAATTCACCCAAAGCGTTCCTTATAGCTTTAAAACAACAATCAATCCCTAACTGAAGAGAGAGATGAGGGAACCTAACCCGTTTCAGTTTGATTTTAAAGGATTTTCTGAGTAGAGTCAAAAGATGGATACCAAAGCTTAGACGGTAGAATGGACCGACCAGTATGATCCCAAGTCCAAACCCTATCCTGGAATATTTCATGCTTATCTTTGACAGTATCAAATGCAACCACAAAAAAGCCTTTGGCAGAGGGGAAGAGTTCTAGATTACCTTCCATTAGGGGCTTCCATTTCTACTCAATCCATCCTTAAAGCACAGATGATGAAGGCCAAAAACTACCAAATCTACAGATCATACGTCTCCTTAACAACACCTAGTCCCGTTTAAGGATCTTCCTAAGCTGTTGCCCTTCAAAACTCACTGAGGGGTTGGAAACAGTAGGACAATGGTCCTCCCAGAATGTTTCTTACCACATCAGAAAAAGTTCTACTGATATTCTTAGCAGGTTCAGATCCTGAAGGAGCCCGAATCCTCTGTCCTGTATCCTTACTGCAGTGGCCATGATCTTTGCCCACAGGGTCAGCTCCTCCTCACCTACAGGTGAATATCTTCCACCCAAATCTCCTTTATTCTCATCCAGATATTTGGGCATCAAAGCCCCCCTTAGTAGTCCCTAAATTCTCAAGAGTCCCTGAAACTCCACCAGCTCCATTCTGAGGCATCGGGTTGCCCCTACCGTTGCCCCTGCTGTCATCTCAAATTCCTTTCACCATATCCACCGCCATATGCAGAATCTCCCCTGTTCTGGTAGGATATGATGTGGGAAACCGTGCATTTTTAACTGAGGCCGACAACTTTCTTTCCCATCCAACTGATATGATGCAAATGACGTCCATTCCAATCTTGGAAGGGTCATTTACAAGCAAGCTTTTAGATCGACTGAAATAATTCTAATGCCAATTATTCCAATATAAAGAGTTTCATATGTCATGAATATATAAGTTTGTACAAATCAGATTTCAAGGGTCAAAACAATGCATTGACCTGCATATAAAATGACGCAATGTTTGCCTCTATGTAAGTGGTTGTGGTTAAATAAAAAGTACTAAAATGATGGTTTTCAGAAGTGTATAGTGTATCAAAAGATCTGGGGATGAATCTTTGATGTTATATTTGTAGTAAAAATGTTTTTGGCTTAATTAAATGTATTTTTTTTATAAATTGATGTTATATATATTTTTATTGGAATTGATTCATATAATTATTAATAATAAGGGTGTCATGTGTCAAGTCCTTGCAGGTAGATATAATGTAATAGTCGATTCGAAAAAGCGTTAGTCAAACATGATTCATGTGGTCTACTATCATAGTAGATCATGTAAAACAAAATTGTTTTCTGGTTAGAATTTTGATACTATAATCTATTGATAGAAATAAATTGTATTCGAATATGTTATAGGTGTTCTCAAAAGCCAATCACTACAATAGATTGTAAAGGTGATCCAACTGAGGCTACAATATTATCAATTAGTTGTACAAGATCTTAAAACCTTATGGAGATTAAATGATTACTTGATATAAAACCGGCTAGGAATCCTCTGTATGTACTATTAGTCTCTTTATTAGCAAGGAAAATAGTTTGGGTGGGGGCTTTCACTGTTGTTAAAGACTTGAATTGACACCCCCTAACCATAAAGTAACAACACAACAAAAAAAACGGATGAAGTCATGTGCATCAATATATAAGAATACTAATATATACATCACTTAGCTCTATATATACAATTTAATATCTGCACACAACTGGATGTTAGGGGAATCCTTTTTACAAGCAACAAAGTGAAAGTTATCTAAAAATTCAAAACCTACGGTAGAACAAAAACTATTTCTCACACAGACCAAAAAAATCTATGAAATTGGGCACAAGAAAGCAACTAATGTCGTAGAAAGCAAAGACAAAGACCTTAAAAGAACGGGATGTTTGCGTACAATAAATATTCCCTTCATGACGTCATGTACATGATTCATCATAAAAGGAAATGTGAAGAACAAATGAACACATATAACTTGTTGCGCCAAGTCCCTCTAATGGTGCAGGGGTAGACATGTTGTAAATCCTCAAAATATAGTAAGATTATAATATTAAAACTGAAACATTGAACTTGAAAGTTGGAACTTCAAACATAAGACAATCATAAAACTTAGTAGATCACAAATTTCCCTTTCTAGGCTCCCACTAAGGGGATGTGATATGCCAAATTAGTCACATTGGCATCCAATTTAACTATGATCTAAAAAATCAAAATTTTGCTTTTGTATATGAATGTATCACTAGAAAAATAATATGAATTATCCAAATTGGTCAAAAACAATTTGTTGATACACACATATCAAAATATTTGTTAATAGTCCTTTGTTAATACATGTAAATCTTGATGACACTAATTCAAAATAGGACAACTGCACAAAATGTCTCTAGGGTGAGTTAAATTGCACCTGGCACCGCTGGGGTGTGGCTTTGGTGCATTTTGCACATGCAGTCTAATTTTGTTCAATTACATGCACCTTGACAACACTGATTATACCTAACAAAGTTGTTTCATTAAATTGTATTAGAATTGTATGTAACTATAATGGTAGCAAGGATGTGGATGTTCCCTAATTGTAATCGATGCCTCTGTATGAGATGATTATATAATCTTTCATGCAAAATATTGTATGAACTCAATCTTGAAGAAAAGGAAAAAACATTGTTAGTATGATTTTGTTGGTGATGAAAAATACATATTCATAACAACTATTTTGAGTTGATTTCTACAAAAATTAGTTACATTTTTTTAAAAATTGCTAAACTTACCTGGCTAGCATCGGGATCTAAACAAGTAAGCTCATTAAAATTATCTCCTTGGGTGAAACTGACATGTATCTCCCATTTTCGCCAGATGTTTTTAAAATCTACTTGGAATTCACCAAAAGTTTGACACCACACAGAGAAGAATTCAAAGAAGAAAGGCTTTGTGGATCGCCTCACAGATTAGCAGGCCTAAAAGAGGTTTCACGTCTAAGTAATGTGAAAATTCACCGCCGTTGTTGGCGCCACCATTATGCATGATGCCACTGCCATTATACAAAAATTTCAAACATCCAATTCATCAAATCTCCATTAAACCCCATCCAAAAAAACTAAAAACACTCATAAATAAGAATTCCAGAGCCCATGAAAAAATAGAAAACAGAAAACCCACTTAAGAATGGTGCCATCTCGCTGAATTCCATGCTCCATATAGTACAGCTCCCAACAAGAATTTCCCATTTGCATTCCAACCTGCCCAATATGTATATTGATAAAATTAGGCATACGGAATTGATATTAGGCGACTTAGTTTTTTTAGAAAAGGCCATCCATGAAACTATGGCCTACGCTAGATTTCGGAGCCCAAATAATATTAAAGACACCAGAGCAAAAAATAATGCATAAAAAGAATAAGGAATTAGGGAACTTCTCAACCTTATCCTTGGTTTCCATGTCTAGATTTGTCTCGGACTAAAACCAAGTACCAAAGCATGAACTATGAGCACATATTCTTGTTGGCACTGCCAAGTGGAGTTCAAAAGTGCAGGCATGACGAATTCCCTGCAAAAAGAAAACACTACATTAAAACCGAGCTATTATGGCCAGGCCTTAAAATGGCGGTTCTGACCAACAATGCATCAAGCTTCCACGGACTGCATCTCATAATTTAATATATCATATATATATGGAACCAAAACAAATAAATTACATACCATGCAGATCAATTATATCATTTGTTCTTCCAGCGATTGGAAACTAAGAACAAAATCAAGATCATCATGGGAGATCTCTAAGGAAAAATGTTGTTTGATCTTTATATGCCACAACTCATGGAACTCCCTAGCAATTGTAAAGGTTGCAGGGTCTTGTTTCTTGCTTTGTCACTGGTATGCTAGAGATGAACTTGTTTGAACACATTAGCGAGCCACTTCAAAAAATGGTTCCACGATTGCTTACATGCTTGTTAATGGCTGCCCAAAATTTTAGTAACACTAAATAACTGATGAAATCTTTTACGTGCTTGATTCTATTAACCGATCTATTAAAAGAACGGTTTACAAAATTTTACCTTATACTAATAAATGTATTGCTTTATTAATTTTTTGAAAACACAAGTGATTTTGACTAATTGTTACTTTGTTTTATACAAAGCCTCTGATTCAGTGGCAGTAACATGGGTAGTTATAACTACCAAAAACTACCTCTTTTAACTGCCACTCTTAAGTCAACTTTGTATCCGAACAACACAAACCTTGTCCCATTACATTACAACTAATCTTGTCCTTCAATAATCCATGAATTTTTTAAGTTAAATGATTATTTGCACCTCACTTAGCATTTGCATCGTCACATAATATTTAGCTGTGGGTGAACATGCATGTGCAGCTTGCACAGGGGGACACGACTTTATTATTTTTCTACTTCCTTTATAAATTAGAATGACAAAATTTACATTCCCCACTTTACGTAGAGAGAATAATACAAATTTTAGTGAGCACCGTCCGAGCACATTTTAAATGATAAAATATCACACTATAGCCTAGGAGTTAATTATTTACAGTGGTTTTACACAGGGTTTTGGTTGGGAAGTTTTTTTTGATTTGGGAACATGTGATTGGTCATTTCCTTACGCAGACCAATACCAAAGTGCTGCTCACTTTTCATACACAGACTTCAACAGAACAACTTCTCTATTTTATTTTAAAGAATTTTCCTCACTTAAAAAACAAAGAGCATATAAGACTTAAATTAATGCATCATAAAGAAGCATGAGAGCATATAAGAGTTAAATTAATGCATCATAAAGAATTATGAGTTAAGGCCATTGGACGCATCACCAAGCAGGCCATCATTCTACAGGCTACTTGAAGAATTAAACCAGGCAAGCATAATGATTGGCAGGAAATTACAACCTCCGCAGGCTTGTATCCTATCATTGGCAATCAACATCGCATATCCTAAAACTTTTTTTTTTTTAAACATAATAGGGAGCATCTATAGAAATGCAGAATTGATGATCTTGATAAGCAGTTAAGCAGACTGAAGGTACAAACAAAGAATTTTTTTACTTCTCTTGCAAGAACGCAAGCTCTGGGCAATGTTTCCATTTCCAGGCTGAGAAATGTGTTGCCCAATGAAATGATTGTTTATCAGCGGTTCATCATGTTTCTCAACCTGAGAAATGTGTTTCTTGATGGCTGGGAAATGCTATCAGCTCCGACAGCCATTTCCTATCATTGTGGGCCATTTCCATGCTGAAATCTGTCATAATGATCGACAGAACGCAGATCTAAAATCACCCATTTATAATTTATTTCAAACCTTTTCGATCACGAGAATCAATGTCAAAGGACAGATACCCAATTTAGTGCATTAAATTTAGCCTTAACCTCCTGAGGTGGCTAATAACATGTAAAATATTTGACCAATTAAAGTGAAATAAAAACAATATTATATTTAATTGCTAAAAAATTTTACATCTTACTTTCTTAAAAATTTTATATATTATAATACACATAAAAAGGAATGGTTTTATTGGCCAAAAGACTCAAGAATAATAACTAGTTAAACAAAATTGATTGGGATTAATAATAAGTGCCATAATGTAGTGTTAGTTTATATTTTTTCAAGGTTTGAATTTTGATTGTAGTGTTTTGACCTTGTGAAAAATGTTACTTGGGTGAAAGTTATAGATACAATGTTTGAAAATTTAATGGTATGTTATTATTCAAAAAACAATTAAGGATTGGTTGGTCCTATGTGACAAATGATGGGATGCTACTTTGAAATTTATAAGTGCAGAATCTCATTGTTGGTTGAAATAGTAATGCTTCTCATGCCAAGTGATATGTGGACTTGCACTGTATAACAACTCCTTCTTAGTAAAGACTATCGCTCTGATTTTATGAAAGAAAGTAAGATGTATAGATGGTAAAACCAAGATAGGTTTGAACAACAAAGTTTACACAAAACAATAAATTGTTGCACATACACTATAAATAAAAGGAAGAAAAATTTACTACTTTTAGAGCTTTAAAAAAATATAACATTCAAGATTGATAATGAAAATGTGTGTTACAATCCACAATAGTAGAGGGTGAAATGAGAAGTAAAAAGAAAACACTTCATATTGCTTTGAAATTATCATAAAGGAGGCAATGCATATTTATTTCCAAATATGCAACAAAAGTAGTGTAAATATTCACAACAGAGCATGCCATAATTTCTAGGAACACACTGTTAAAAAAAAACATCAGGTTACTTTCCCAAATGCAAGTAAGAATTGTGTCATATAATGTAGGTTGATGTGGTGTGTAGAGTAATGCACATCAAGGTTTTTTAGCATGCTTGTTGGGAATGTCTTTGGCCTTCTCTTCAAGGTCTTCTTCTTGTTACTCCAAAACTTTTTTCTATCAATCATCTCCAATGAATCCGTTAAGGGGAATGTCAAGGTTGGTTTCATCCTAGCCATATTCAATGGGAAAATCCCTTATGGCAGATGGGTTTTGTTGCATAGGCCCTTGTGTATTTCTTGAATAAATTTCTTCAACGAGGCCGAAGTCATAAGCACATAAGCATTTTTGGGGCTTGGTGTGGCATGGGAGGATGAAGCCAATGAAACTTTATTTTTCCCTTTTTATGTTTATGATGTTTTTTATTCCTCTTGTTTGAAAGGGTCAACCTAGACCCAATGAGGGGACTAGGTTTTGGCTACACTTTTATTGATATTTACATGAAAGACATAAAGACATCAACAAGGATCCACAAAGAAAACATGGAAATCTTGCCTAGAGGCATAGGAAAAAAAAAAGAAGATGAACCCAAAGGAAATTATGTTGATTACAATATATAAATTCAAATAAATAACCAAGATACTAGACCAAGAGACAAAAGAAGTTTATTGAAGAAAAAAATGGCCATTTTTTCTACATCCATCAAAATTAGTAGCTACATAGAGGTTATACATTCATTAAGTTCAATTTTCAATGTTTAAATTATTTTATATACATTATTTTGTAAATACACAATGTGAATTTTATCATACACTAAGAAGATACTAGCAAAGGATGTGGGTCTGACGTTAGTTTTTTGTATACTTGGATGCTTCTAGGTTTTGCTTTGTCTTCACTCTAGTGCATTCAGATTTGGGTCATGGATTATCACTCATGTAAAATAACAAAACCCTAGCTTTCCATCTTCATAGTGACCTTGGGGAAAATGGGTTAGTGGGCACATGGTGTTGAGTTGACCCTAATGACCACATTTTCAAAGGGCAATGCCTACATAGCCAAAACTTCATAAGAGAGCATCATACTCATGTAGTTCTCCCTTACATGTTAGCTTGTGTGTGAATCATACAATATGTGCAAAGTAAGTACAACAGTGATCTAGCTTGTAACTTGGCAAATTGGGCTCTTGGATTGCCCCTTTAGTACTTCAAACCTGTAGATGTGCAATCTCTATGACTCGTATGAAAATAGGAATAAATAGGGAAGCTTTGTTCAATTAAATGCTCTTTGATTTGAATGCTAGGTGTTTTTTAGGTGATGAATAAATGAGGTTGATCTTGTATTTATATCAATCCCTTTAGAGTAATAACTCCAATTAAAGCACTTAGGTTGACCATTAGGATATGTCTCATTTATAAATTAGATGAATTTAGGGTACTGGACACTTGTGCCAAGTCAAGACACTAACATTGACACTAGTGTGTGTCCTAAATGTTAGTGTCCAGAAAGTAGGAAAGCAAGTATAAGTTCAGAACTTGCATAGATGGAAGAAAAGTACATTTTAAGCATTTTGGACAAGATAAGAGACCTAGGTCATCAACATAAGACTAGTCAGACTAAGAGATATAGGCTAAAGAGCGCAAATATAGAATAAATGCAAGACTTGCAAAAGTAAGAAAGGTAAAGAACTAAGAGGAACATCTAAGGTCTAAGTTTTCCAAGTGTATAAGACTGGGTGCTATATAATCACAAAATTTCATCTACAAGTACTATATAATGTGACTTGGGGCTAAATAGGCCCTAATTACATCATTGATTAAACTAATTACTCGATTGGTTTAATCATCGATGCAATTTGAGTAAATTTGAACCCTGTGAACCTAATTACAACTATATGTTATGATTTAGGGTTCAATTTTCTTTAATTTCATCATTGATTGAACCAATAAGTTGATTGGTTCAATTAGGGACATATCTTGAACTAATTGAGCCCTGTGAACCTAATTACAACTAGACATGATGTGATTTGGGTGCTAGTAAACGTGTTAAGCACATGTAATGTGTCAATATCCGTAGTCTCCTTTATTACAGAGTGAATTGCCATATACTGAGTGAGATTTTGGAGAGGGACTCTACCACACTAATCAGGGACACGAAATTCACCCTCTCTATCACACTTAGAGCTTTTATGTTAGCCTTAAAACCCTGAGTGATGAAAATAACTTGGTATCTCGTTGAGGATACAATCATAGTAGAGTTTTCTAAAAACATTAATGGGACCTTGTGGTTGTTACAAGGTGCATGTTTGAACACAATCCATCATGGGTCCCAAAAATTATGTTTAATCTCATTATGGAGGCACCATTGCATTGAAAAGCATTTGTTTATCAATGGAAGTGGTGCATTAGTTTTTGGATCGGTTACTAATGCCCATATTTTATCTTTTATGATTTGTTTATGTTTCGATTCAACAGTTGATAGTTTGTTTGCATAATAGATCCTATATGACTCCCTATATGATTTACACATATCAATTTGATCCCTCATCGAGTCAACTTCTCCTACCAAAATTTATAATGTCTTCATCAAAGAAGCATGACGGGGTTTATAAGAACATGAGTCTTTAAGTCCTAATCCAATCCTCAATTTGAATTTTTTTCCAATAGATGAGCTATCAAATCCTCTTGAATACCTGAAGGGTCATGTGGAATTGTAGAAGGGTTGGAGGATTGGGGGCTTTTGTTCTGCATCTTCGCTTGCCACATTTTATTCAGCCAATATATAAGTGGAAGGATTGGAGGGGCTATAGAAACAAAATAATGGAGGGTTTGAAAAAATAAATACAAGGAAACTAAAAAATGCATTATGAAATTTGATTCAAATTGGCATAAAATGAAAGGTTTGTACCTCTTTTCATTCATGGCATTAATCATTTGACTTAAGAGCACACTATAACAATCTAGAGCAAATTGGGCTACCTATCACCAATCGAACAACATGCAAAATAGGGAAAATAGAGATCATTTGAGTTTTGGTCACAACAAATGCAAAATGATGGTTCAACTCTTTTTTATTGTTTATATATAAAGCAACACAAATGTGTTATAGCACACATACACCATTTAGGTTTGTGTATGCATTTTTTAAAGCATGTATGCATTTTTGTGTATATCATATTTCGACAGAAAAATGTCTTCTTTTTAACCCCTCCATGTCTTGCACTTACCTAAAAATATCTAAATACATTTATATAGAAACCAATGAGAAATGTCAATCTCAAGTGCCTATCTTATATTTGTCACATATCACAATGATTAATGAATCCATTACTTTTTAAAAAATTTCTGTTGATTGGTGACAAATGGGCTCAATTAGTAACGCCATTATGTCAGGTCAAAAAAATCTTCTAGGAAAAAATGGGCCAAACTCCAATATATGTCTAGGATATTATGATTTTTCGATGGACTTCTCCAAGCAAGAAGAAAAAGTTCTATATGATGGTCAAATGGACAACAAATTTAAGGTTGAAAATGTCAAGTGACGGTCAAATGGATGCCAAATTTAAGGTCAACCATTAATTGTTAACATATCTCAGACATTATAATCCCACCACCCTTGACTGCTATTGTAAATTATTATGCCTATCAACATAACAGACTAGTGCAAATATATGAAACATATCTATTTTGAAATTGTCAAGAGATATCAATTTGAAGGCGTTTATCTTGTATTTCTCACATACCACATTGATTAATGACTTCATTACTTTCTCTATAAATCTAACTACACCACTATGTTGAACTCCAAAAAATATTTCAAAGGAAAAATAACAAACAAGAAGGAAAATTTCTAATATAACAATGATATTGACGTCTTAAGCCTATTAATGTAATTATATGTACTAGAATAAATATCTTAGATTCATATATTGAAATTTTTTGAGATATCAATTTCGCGATAATTATCTTGGATTTCTTACATATCTTATTGATTAAAGATTCTATTACCTTCTTTATTAATTTTCCATTACCGGATGATAGATGACCTCAATCTAATTACACCCAACGGGAAAACATATTTTTGAAAGAGCCAACTCCAAATTCCATAATATGCACAAAAATTCCATAGTATGCACAATATCTTTCATTTTTTTAATCAGAAAATAGCTAATATGTTAAAAAAATGGAACGATGTGGATGTTGAAAAAAGTAGAATTTAATATATTTTCTTGCGAAGAACCCTAACTTTTCATAAACACTTTAACTTTAAAGGCAGGGCGATTCATGACATTGATTGTTGTAGAATGGGTTTGCAGTTTTGATGTGACTCCTCTTGTTGGCAACAATAATTAGATTGCATTGATGTGATTCTTTTCCGGGAAGGGATTAAACAAACTATTTTCACCTAAAGCCATTGTCACAATTCTCAATTTGATTGGAGACTGGAGTTGGGTAAAATAAACAACATGAATTTCTTTTACAATTTTTTGCCTTTCGCAGGGACGATTTGCTTGGAGTGTCTCGATGTGGGACTTACAACATTGAGCAAAGCTGCTTTCTCCAGAGGGATGAACCATTTTGTATTTGTGGTTTACAGCAATGCCTTAGCTACAATTCTCTTATGCCCACTCGCATTTTTCGTAGACAAGTAGAATTAGCTTCCACCCATTCGCATGAACAATGGAACTGTTGACACAGTTTCTATCTTTGTTTTTGTGTGGCTATAGGTTGTCTTATCATGAGATAAAAGTAATTCAGATATCTGGGGACTAAATTAAATGGAAGAGGCTAACAGTTTTGCAAATAGCAGTGTATAACTTTATGTAAGCTTTAAACAGCTTATAACTTTATGTAAGCTCTTAAATTGTAGTAAGAGAGCAAATATCTCATATTGAGACTATGAATCAATCAAATCTTTAGTATGTGTGAATTGCAATTATTTGGGCTTTTTTATTTTTTAATTGAAATATTTTTTCTCTTGTATCAATATAAAATTATATTATAAAGTTATTGAAAAAAAAAAGAATGAAAAGATCACACTGGAGGGTTAACATTGAGAAGCTTAATAATATAAGTTTTGTGTATTTCTGTACTTTTTTGAATTTTTAGATGTTTAGATTTGTTGTGTCACATCAACTAACACTGAAAAGTTTAATAATACAAATTTTGTGTGCTTCTGTACTTTTATGAATTTTTAGATGTCTAGATTTTTTGCATCACATGGTCAACACTGAAAAGCTTAATAATACAAGTTCTCTGTGCTTCTGTGCTTTTTTGAATTTTTAGATGGCTAAATTGGTTGCGTCACATCGGTCAACACTGAAAAATTTAATAATACAAAGTCCATACTTATTGAATTTTTAGATGTGTAAGTTTGTTGTGTTGTCTTTTTCTTCAGGGTTTTTTTTGTTCCCATTTTACAATAGAAAGTAATTTCTTGAAACTTGGTATTCATTATGATATGAATGGCCGTCCATACTTATCCAGCAACGGAGTTCCTTTAACAACTCAAGTGAAATATGATTTTTTTTGTAATACCTACATCTGTTTTACCATCTTTTTGAGTTGCAACTGCAGGAATTGATTTGGGATGGTTTATGATATGGATGGCTGTCCATATCCATCCAACAACTGAGTTCCTTTAACAACTCTAGTGAAATATGAAATTCTCTGTAATACCCACATCTATTTTGCAATCTTTTTGAGTTGCAATTACAAGAATTGATTTGGGATGGTTCATGATATGGATGGCCATCCAACAACTGAGTTCCTTTAACAACTCACGTGAAATATGAAATTCTCTGTAATGCCCACATCTATTTTGCAATCTTTTTTGAGTTGCAAGTTGCAACTGCAGGAATTGATTTGAGATAGTGGGTTGGATTGCAGGGGAAAACGGCCACCTCTCACATGGTCTATGCTGGGTAGATTTTTTGTGCTTGCTTTATGCGGGTAAGTAAAACCTCATTCCAAGAATTTTGGAGCTATTTGTAGTTGATTCCATCAATCATTAATCTCTAACCTCGCCGCTGCTTTAATTCAGAGTTCTGCATTGAATACTAGCAGCATATAATTTCACAGAAAAAAGATCAGAACGCGTCAGCTGCAATTTGGCAAGAAAACCCCCTAAATATCCAAATATCCTTAGCTAGTGCTGCAAACTTCCACCAACCCCTTTTGCCCTGCTCAAAATATCCCGTGAAAAAAATGGCCCTTGTTTATAATCGTGAAGATTCTGTTTATTCATGTTTGGCTGTTTGGTTTGAATTTAGGCGGATTTGGGAATCGCAATAGTGACCTGTTTTCATATCAAAGCAAGTCAGTTGCTAAAGAGTTTTGACTCTTGAGCTAATACCCAATTGGGTATGGCAAACCCACTGGCAGGAAGGCCATAAGTGATACCAAGGCTGCGACGATTCCTAATTTCCTATTAGAATTAAGCGTAATCCCTGGGGCATTGAGATCATCTGCCTCTGGCAATAGGGCATATTCCTTGCCGGACAATGTCTCTGCAACCAAGCTCAAACTCGGGCATATTAATAAGCATGGGCTGACATTTCAGCCCTCGTTCTCACCATCTCAAATTAAAAATTTATGTCTGTGTGTAGTATGTAGTGTACACTTTGGTTGAATTGATGGTGGCCTTGCATACTGAAGAACTTCAAGCCTTCCGTTATTGCTAGACTTCACCCTCAGTTTAGCGTATAGTCTCATAATCCAACAAAAAAGACAAGCCAAATTAAAGAGTGAAGATCGACACCCAACTCTCCCAAAAATGAGTAAAACATGTAAGACCCAAAATTAAATGCATATTAGAAGGGTTGTAGTTCCACTGGTGAGGATGATGGTTGCTTATATCCATCTATCAGGGTACAAATACCTGTAGGTACTCAATACGGAGAGTCAAGTGGTTTAGGCCAGGATCGTGTCTTAGGTGATTTTGACAACATGGATACCCCTTACTCGTAGCTGCTTATCTGAAGGAGCTCACTGATTTAGATGTATGGTTACTCATCATTGTAATCTGCTATATGTTTATTTTGGAAATATGCGCTGAGAGACTGACATTCTATGTAATTCAATGATTCCATGTGAACACTGAGCTCACTGATTTAGATATAAGCTTACTTATCATTGTAATAAACTAAAATTTGTTGCTGGGTACATGAAATCATTCTCAAAGTAGAAAATGACACTCAAGATGAGTGAAATAGCAGAAACGTGGAGCCAGAAAGGGGAGAAAAGATGGAAGGAAGGAAGCAAAATTGGTATCGACTCCCATGTTTTTGTGAATTGACTTGGCAATGCCATTCCAATAAAAGTGTCATCTTTCATGTGGCATATGGCAGTCAGATGTGTAGAAGTGGGAAAGCCATGGAACCAAAATATAGGGTTAAATATTCAATATTCATGTCTGTTCTTACTAGTCATTGAGAATGTCAGTCCAATTAGAGAGTAAATACTATGTCAGAGTTAAATGAACGTAAGTACCTCACCGAAGACCCTAGTTTGTTCTTTTCGGTATGGATTTACAAAATAAATGACAAGTATGTATATGCTAATAATAGTTTGTGAAAATAACAGTCCAATCACAATGGAAAGATATGCATACCTTGATCTTTTAAGTTATCCAGAAGGAAAAGGTAAAATCTGGTTCGTGGGAGATGAAGGGGATGAAAACTGGCATCTTGAAATTTCTCTGTGGATTTTGGACTGTGCTATGGTGTTCCTAAAATGGAGAAATCTAGGTTCGAAGAAAATATGTTTAAAAGCTATGTAAGCACTGAGCATACGAATATTTCAATTTTCAACTGAGCGAAGCCCCAAAATTGCACATAATGATTATTCAGATGAGACGCTACTTGTGAGCACTAGATTTTCAGAACAGAAGGGTGCTAATGGCTTATTAGCATGATTTGGGGTTCAGGTCAGCATTGACTACAGCCCACAAAAAGTCGTCTCTTGTAAATTGGGGTGCACAATTATTGCTGCTATGAAAATGAAGGCATTCTGCCAGCACTACCTAATTGAGCAATTAGAGCAACTCAAAATGTCTGTAGTCTGTTAGTTTTTTGGAAGTTTACGTATGTATTAATTTCAAGTTCTCATTTTAGGAAGTGTGTCTTGATTTTCAGGATTACTGTCATGCAGAATTGCGTCTTCACAGCTGTAAATTATACTTCCCCAACACTAGCTACGGCAATGGCGAACTTGATCCCTGCATTTACCTTTGTATTATCTCTTATTTCCAGGTACTAAGTTCAGTCATCAATTTACATTGATCATATTTGTGCATTCTACATATATATGCTTGTATTCCTTACCCTAGAGTAGAGGTTTTGGGTTTCCATGGTTTAAGAATGTCAGACTTTTTTGTACAAAATGCTTGTAAACCATTTTCACATTTCAAATTACCAGTACTACTTTCTTTGTCCAATAGTATATTGACTGCATCCCTTGAAACTACATACAGATGAATAAATGCTTCTATCCCAGAAAATCCCAACTTTTCTCTTAGTTTGAGGGTTAACAGAGTGATGCTCCACTGAATACAAAAGCATCCCCTGAACTCCTGCAAGGTATTTATCTCTACCCAGCACTATGCCTACATTCTATGCAATTTTTGTCATGATATGAATTCAGGCTGGAGAAAGTAAATATAAGAAGCTCGGCTAGCCAGGCAAAAGTTCTAGGTACCCTAATTTCTGTCGGGGGAGCAATGGTTGTTACTCTGTACAAGGGTCCCGTTGTAATAAAATTTTGGCATCTAAACTCCGAAGAAAGTCACTATATTGCAGTGAAGACAACATCAGTCAAAGATTGGATCATAGGATCTTTTTTTCTTGGAGGGGCCTCAATCTGTGTGTCAAGTTGGAACATAATGCAGGTAATCAGTTTGAAGTTAGTCTATCCAAAATCATTTGTTCTTCTACTTTTTGGCTAACAATAGGTTCTAAAAAAAATTATGCATTCAGGTGGCAACTTTGCAGAGATATCCAGCTGAATTGTCAATTACTGCTTTCATCACTACGTTGGCAACTATGCAATCAGCTATTCTTGCATTTCTTGTCGATCACAATTTAGCTGTTTGGAGATTAAATTGGGACATTGATTTCATAAGCATTTCATACTCAGTAAGAATTACAACTCATTAACTCTCTCTTCATGCTTGTAGCTACAACTAGAAACAAGCATCCATTCATAATCAATATGATGATAGCTTTCTTTTAGGCAATTATTGCTACAGGGCTTACTTTCACCATGCAAACTTGGTGCATCCACAAGAAAGGGCCTCTGTTTGTGTCAATGTTTAAGCCCATTGGGATAGCGATTGCGGCTATAGCATCCGCTATGTTTCTTGGTGACAAACTACATTATGGAAGGTTTAGCTTCTAGCATTCTTCAGATTCAATTAACCTCTACGTTTTCACAAGCAGAGAGATAGTACAATATGAGGAAAGATGTTGGGGAAATGATTATTTTTGACACTTTATATGACTTTATTGCATTTGCAGTGTGGTGGGAGCATTTTTCATTGTATTGGGTTTCTATGCTGTGATTTGGGCCCAATCAAGGGATATTGATAGTACTGATAGTATCGATAAACAGTCAAGCATAGACCCTGTACAGTGTCAGTCTAATTCTATTGAGGGTGATCCAACTCAAACTAGACCGCTATTGTTGGGACACACAGGCACATAATTCATGAACACAAATTGAGCAACAAAAAATTGTGGCACAGTTCATCTTCGCTCTATGTTAGTGCTCTCCTGGTCTGTTTTGTTTTCACTTAGTTGAATGCCATTATCAGAATAATTCCTGTTTATGCACTGATGGTTTGATTGTTTATATATAAAGCAACACAAATGTGTTATAACACACACAATTTAGGTTTGTAATTATCAAGGCTAAACTTAAAAATATTGTACCCATTTTTTTAAAGCCCTATGCATTTTTGTGTCAATTATATTTGACAGAAAAATGTTTTATCTTTAACCCCTCAACTTTTTGTACACATTTAAAAATATCTAAATACATTTATTTAGAAATCAATGAGAAATGTTAATTTCAAGGGGTTTATCTTATATTTGTCACATATCACATTGATTAATGATTCCATTATCTTTTTCATAAATTTTCAGTTGATTGGTGATATATAGTCTCAATCTAATTACACAATTATGTACGATTTTTTGATGGACTTCTCCAAACAAGAAGAAAAAGTTTCATATGACAGTCAAATAAACATTAAATTTAAAGTTGAAAATGTTATATGATGATCAAATGGACATCAAATTTGAGGTCAATCATTAATTATTAACATTTCTTAAACATTATAGTTTCACCACTTTTGACTGCCATTGTAAATTATTATGCCTATCAACGTAACACACTAGTGCAAATATATTAAATATATCTATTTGAAAATTGTCAAGATATATCAATCTTAAGGCGCTTATTTTGTATTTGTCACATATCACATTGATTAATAATTCCATTACATTCTCTACAAATTTCTTAACGGTTGGTGATAAATGTCTTCAATCTAGCCACACCATTATATCCGGCTCCAAAAAATATTTCAAGATAAAAATAACAAGTTCCAAACACCACCATATGTCCAAGATATTACAAATTTTCGATGAGTTCTCCAAGCAAGAAGTTTTTTTAAAATATAATAGTGAAATTGACATCTAATTTAAGGTTGACTGTTGATTGTTAATATCTCACGAACATTACAATGTTACACCACCTCCAACTACCATTGTAAGTTACGCCTATTAATGTAATTATATGTATTAGTATAGATATCTTCAATTCATATATCTTAAATTTTTTCAAGATATCAATCTCGAAGTAATTATATTGGATTTATTATGTACCTTATTTGATTAAAGACTCTAGTACCTTCTTCGCAAATGTTCCATTAGTTGATGATAGATGGCATCAATCTAGTTGCACCACTGTGTGCACAGTGGCTCAAAAACATATTTTCTGAAAGAAAGAGCTCCAATTTATAGTATGCACAAGATATTTCAATTATTTGATCAAATTCTGAAAACAAGAAGTAAAAAATTCCACATAGGAGTCAAACTGACATCTAATTTAAGATTGAAATCACTATTTGATGAGCAAAAAGACATCAAATTTAAGGTTGAAACTTTCCTATAACATTGGACCATTAATTGTTAATAGTTTATGAACATTACAATCCAACACAACTCTCCCTGCCATTATAAGTTATCCTTATCAATATAATAGATTAATATAAATATCTTAAATACATTTATTTAGAAAATGTAAAGAAATAGACACATATCTTGTATTTGTCATATATCATATTGATTAATAGCTCATTACCTTCTTCATAAATCTTTTGTTAACTAATGACAAATGACCTATATTTAATTACAATATTATATTAAATTTTAAAAAAATCACGGAAAAAAGAGCTCTAACTTTCATCGTATATTTGAAATATACATTTTTGAAATTTGATATACCATTTTTCAATCTTTAAATTAAAAAAAAAAATATAATAATCAAATTAATATCAAATTTAAATTAAACTTATATAAAAATCAAATTAAAAAAAAACGAATCATTAAAAAAATAAAAATGATTACAAATAAAAATTAACCATAAATAAAAGGCTAAATAGCTAATATGTTAAAAAAATATATGGAACAATGCAGATGTTTAAAAAAAAAATAATAATAATATTTTAAAAATTACTTTTTAAAAATTTGCGAAGAACCTTAGCTTTTCATAAACACTTAACTTTCCAGGCATGGCGACTCATGACTTTCACTTTTCAATTGGTGTGAGGAAGAAGTGGGAGAAGTGCCACTAGTGGCAACTTCAAAAAATTAATGCATTTAACATTTATTAATTTATATATTTTTTGGTTTGTCATGTTGAAATGGAGGAAAAGTCTATAATTTGAATTAAATTTAAAATTTGAAATTTTAAAAAAAGTGATTTAATAGAGGAGAGGTCTTATTTTAATTTATGATAGTAAAATAGTCAATATTTGTTATAAAAGAGTCAAAAATAAGTGTACAAATGGACATAATTTTACATTAATTGATATTCGTATGATATATTTATTGACTGATAAAGTTAGGGTGTTGATATATTGTACATTGTGTGCTAATTGTTGAAATGGTGACAAGTCACGATGTGATTGATTATTGTGAGATAAAAGTTGGACAACTAATATATAATATTTTGACAATTATTAGATGGTACCAATTCAACTATAATGCATTGTATATTCAAAACCCATTTCAATTATTGATACATTCAATTTTTTTTTTTGATATCATGGGGAATCGAGGTTTAACAAGTGACCCAGAGCTACAATTAGACCTTATTTCTATCTTTAAGTAATTGATTATAATAATTTGAGCAATCCTACACCTAAATCATGATCTCTTTCCCCTACACCTAAAGCAGGGTCTCTTTTGACTACGTTGCCACAATTAAGTGGCTCCATTCCGTTAAAGTCATTCAAGAATTGAACTTGACACTATCTATATTAATGAAACTTAAATGAAATTTAAATAAACAAATTAAAATTTTATAATTTTATAAAATCCTAGTTTATGTGTTAAATAGCCCCTTCAAAATATCTCGCCTTAAAATGCAAAGGGGTTTGGATGGGCACTCTGCAGTTATTGAGCATAATTAGCAGGAGTGTTCGACGTGGACTTTCATGCTGGACATTGACCCCTAGTCGGTCCCCATCCACTCCGTTAATGCCCTTGTCATAAATTTGGCCTTAACCATTGTTGTTTCCTTAACCATTGTTATTTGCATTAACCATTGTTATTTGCATAGACCATTGTGGTCACAAGGAATGCTAATAATCAAGCAAAAATGAATTTTAGTTTTCATTATTTTCAAAACTCATGCCGCTTCACGAGATCTCCCTCTAGAACCACCTGTTCCCCACTTCCCCTTCCCCTTTGTGAGCTCAGTTGCCTTTGTTGGCTTTGTCACCATGATTGGATAAAGAGTTGTGAACCTTTCTGATCTTTGTTTGCAGCTCACCAATGAGCTCGTTTATGCACCATTGAAACTTTCCATATCATCTAGAGAATATGGAAATTTCAACCAAGGATGAGTAGATGGCATTATGAATGGTAGAAGAAGTAGCACCCACCAGGTAAGTTCTCATGTCAACTATTTGTAGAGTTTTAAGGTTGTACCCTTTTGAGATGTGCAATATTGATGAGAAGGGCATATTGGTTTAGTTTGCGTAATATATTTGAGTTTTTTTTATGTCGACTATATTGTTGAGGGATTTAAGGAAGTAATGATTAGTCAAGGCATAATCATTTATTCAACTCTTAATCAGTCTACATTATTAAACACCCAACCCTGAAACATAATATCAATTTGGTAAGATTTTATGTTGACTGTATTATTCATTGCTTGAAGAAATTAATGATTACTTAGAGCATAATCACTCATTCAATGCATAATTATTGTCTACATTATTGAATATCCAACCCTTGAGCAAAATATCGGTTTGGGTTTGTCTTATGTTGATTGTATTGTTCCTTGCTTGAAGGAATTAATGATTACTTAGGGTATAATCATTCATTCAAAGCATAATCATTGTTTGTATTGTTGAATAACCAATCCTTGAGCATAACATTGGTTTAGGTTTGTTTTATGTTGATTGTATTATTGCCTGCTTGAAGGAAGTAATGATTACTTAGGGCATAATCATTCATTCAATGCATAATCATTGTTTGTATTGTTGAATATCCAACCCTTTAGTATAATATCAATTTGAGTTTATTTTATGTTGACTATATTATTTTCTGTTTGAAGGGATTAATGATTACCTAGAGCATAATTATTCATTCACTACATAATCATTGTTTGCATTGTTGAATATCCAACGCTTGAGCATAATATCAGTTTGAATTTATTTTATGTTGATTGTATTATTTCTTTCTGTAATGTCCCTAATTTTCCTCTGAGACAATTACAAAAGACCATTAGCCTATCTTATTCCCATAGGATAAATTGGGTGATATAAAAGAAATATTAGTATGAGATCACTATTCACTAGCACTCTTCACGAGTCACTATTCATGGTGACATGACAGATGATGCAGTTGATGAGGTGGCTAGTAGATGAGGTGGATTGGCCCACATGAGGATCTATCATGCAATCTTGTGTATGTGAAGACTCAAGAGGTGATGCGTAGTACTCCACTTGGTGATATGATTCTTGTCCTTATGTGAATGACATGTGTTTGCTCACATATGTGTGAGAATGAGGCACCACCTTTGTAAAGATGCTTGATTTGAATGATGAGGATAAGTCAAAAAATGATTAGTCATCGTTTGAGAATCTTAGGAAGTGGGAGACACAAAACACTATTCCAGATTAGCCCACATGTGTGAGTGGGATGTAATTTTGAAGGCACATGCATTTGGAGGAAGACTTAGCAAAAGTGGGGAATCCACTTTTGACCCTTGAAGAAGACTCCAAGCTTATTACTATTTAAGAATAGTGATTCCACTAAGAGGAGGTTGAATTTCTTTGCTTGCCCATGAAGCTTCCACCTGCCCCCAACCCCATCCCCTGCTTCTCTCCCTTCATTTTCTATTTAAGAGGAGCTCTCTCCTATTGTAAAGCATATTTGAAATTATAAACCCCCCTTTTGTAAGTTTGAGCATGTGGTTCATCTTATTCATCTTCCTTGGATAAAACTCATTGGGGATTTAGATCATTGGATGAAAACCCATTGATCTCTTGAATCATAGGATGAAAACCCTTTCATTCAATAGGACAATCTCATGCAGAGATTGTGATTGTGCATTAAAGTTGTAGGTCTAGTGTGTGTTGTTTGTAGGATCTCCATTATTGTTGTGTGGAGATTTGGTATTGTAATATATATGTAAGTGTTTGGTATTATTTCAACATTGTAATCTATTTTATGTAAGTGTTGTTATTTATGGATATTGTCCCAAATAATATCATATGTAATTAAGCTATTTGTTTAAAAAAAACAGAAATTATAGCATTGAAAGAGTTATTATAGTTATGTGTTGTGCTGAGCAATTGTAATTGTCATAGTTGAATTTAATTGTAGTTGTACTTAGGAAAGTATATCAAATTTGAGTCTAAGAGTTGTGTGTGATTTATGTTAGTGAGTATTTTTAAAAATATCCTATTTGGGGATATTTTAGTGGTATCAGAGCATTATTGTTGAGTTTGTATTATGTTAATGTGTGCTTTTAGCTAATATCCTAGTTTAGGATATTATAATAGTATTATAGCTTTGTGTTATAGTTGGGATATGTCATAGTTTATGTGTTCTTGAGAAAATATCTCACTTTGAAATATTTCACTTGCTTAAAGGAATCAATGATTACTTAGGGCATAATCATTTATTCAACACAATTATTATCTACATTGAAAGAATTAATGATTAGTTAAGGCATAATCATTCATTCAAAGCATAGTTTATTAACTAGTTTGTGCAATTAAGATATACTACATATAATTTACTGAACACATTTGAATTAAATGCATAATCATTGTTGGATATACTACATATAAAGGGATTTGAACTCTATACTTTTATATTTTAGCTAAGCATTACTTACACAAAACTCCAACTCTGCCCCCAAAACATTAATTGCTTCAAGTAGTCAACAATATAGTCAATGGGTACTTTCGGTGTGGACTGCCATGCTAGATGTTGACCCCCAACTGGTCACATCCATTTATCCATCACTTTGTCTTTGGTGCATTAGGCTTAACCACGCTCATTTTACTTAGCCATTGTAGTTTGCATTAATCATGGGTTTTTACCTTAACTATGATTGTTAAGGCATTGTTGGGCCCCACCAACTAAGTCACGATAAATGTTAATAATAAAAAAAAATTGAACTTCAGTTTTCATTATTTTCAATTACCGTGCTCCTTTGCAAGCTCAGTTTTCCTCACTCTCTTTGTTGCCATGACTAGATAATAGTCAATGGGTTTTCATGATCCTTATATTATTAACTTGATAGAGTTATGAATAGAGATAGACACAATAAGTGTTTTACAAGCCCACAATAAACACTTATTTGGGTACTAAGTTAAGAGAAACATAACATTCAAAAAATCATAGTACTATGTTATCCACCACCTATGTTCATTTTATCCATTGCAAATAATAAATTTAATATTAGAAACATCCTAAAATCATTGCCAAATAAGCATATCATAAGGGGTTCAAGTAGCCAACAATACAGTGAATGGTTTTCAATGAGTTTTTTAATATTAACTTGATTGAGTTATTAAGAAAAATGAACACAATAAGTGTTTTGCGCAAGCCCATAAGAAATAATTATACATGTCCATACTTCATATTAGCATAATTATCAATAGAAAATATAGGAGTATTATGTTGATTGTATTGTTGACAACTTGAAGGAATTAAGAATTAGTTAGGGCATAGTTGTTTTATGTTTACTATATTGTTGACTCGTTGAAGGAATTAATGATTAGTTAGGCTATAATCATTCATTCAACACATAATTTATTGAATAGTTTGTGTAATTAGAACATGATACATATAATTCATTGAATGCATAATTCATTCAATATCAATTACTACTTGAAATAGAACTCACACTCCTATACTCTACCTCTTAGAATGGGGCACTAGTACACAGGGAATCATAATATGACATCATACTAGTACAATCAAGTATAAAATCAACAAGACATTAGTAAGTATTATAATAGGGAATTAATATATAGGGCATTAGACTCATTTAGTCAAGTATAAAATCAATGGAGTGGGTAGATGCAGGATAATGGGGGACAAAAGGGGGGCTTAAAGCGTCACTTTTTTTTTTTTTTTGAAAATAACAATAGTTGAACTTAGAGAGAGTTTTAGAGTTTTAGAGTTTTTTTTTTTTGACAATAACATAAGAATATGAATTGCAGCATTCTAAATGTAGTTTCTATTTTTTTTCAATATCTAGATGATAAAAATGTGTGAAATTGATACATTTATGACAATGTCTTGACATTTTTTGTGAAAAGATAAGGAGACTGCATGTGTATAGACACCACATTTTTTAAGTAAATGAATGAATTGTTGTATGAAATTTTTATAGATGGATAGATGAAATGTCAAAGATCAGTCAGGATATTTTTTAATAAAAAATTATATTTTAAATAATTTTTCAAGTCAAAATAGCTAAAAAATTAGAGTAGCAAGTGTATGAACATAAATTTTTGATTTTAACTTCATGTAAATATTTTTTTAAAGCATAGCCAATGATGCGTAGATTGGTTAGGTATAAGTTTTATAAGCTTTCGATTAACTATTAAAAAATTATAAAGGTATTTGTAATGATATGTATATAGTCCAAAATGAAGTATGTTATTTAGAAATTAGTTAACAATATAAAAAAATAGTTTAACATTAAAAAAACTATATATTCAAAAATTATGCTTTCCCCTCTACAAACCCATTGTCTGATTAGATATATTGACAAAGATGAAAAAGACTCTTAAATTTCATAAAGATCATGTGAAGTACTTCATGATTAATTTTAGGTTAGGTTTGAACCTCTCCAAACCTAAACCTAAACCACTTTTGGAGGGAAACCAGAGAAGTCAAACATTAAAATGGTCAAAAGACATATGCCCTTTGTAAGGGCGTGAACCTCATTAAATGCACTTTTCCATCTAGAACTACTTCAAAATAGGATGTGCATGCTTTGTAAAAGGACATATGCCCTTTATAGTTCATGGATTTATTTTGTTTGCCAATGAAATTCACTAATTAATTCTGCATTTTATAAAGTTTAACTAATTTTTCTACTGACATTCTATAAATTTTCCATTTACTTTGTCACTAGTACCATAAATTCTTCAATTTTTACTCTAGACCTAGACTTATTTGCGTAAATATAAATAATGGGGTCGGGTGGTCACCAAAAAAGACTAATTAAAGAGCTAATGATTGAGGAAATTAAAGTTGAGAGAGAAAGAAAGAAAAAGACAAGCAGATAGAAGAACATCCATAAGAGCTTCTATACAAGGTGAAGGTACTTCCTTCAACCTAGGTAATATTTTAAATGAAAATAACATGCTCAATTATATGGAATTTGATTTAGATGTCTCTTCAAATGTGATAATACAACTTAATCAATCTTTATTGCATGAGGAAATTCACAATATAGAACAACTAACTAATGAATTTGCATTGAGTGTTGGAACACATGGAGAAACACAATCTAATGAAACATCCATTCATAATGAAAATTTTGAATATGATAATCAACATCATGTAATGACCCCAATTCATATATCTCTTAATGAAGATGAATTCACTTCACATGTAGGGTCTAATATACCTATCTAACACTCTAATATCCCTTATGTGGTTGAAATGGTAACATCATCCAATTCAATATGAAATATATCTCTTAGACCCACATCTCCAATGATAATGCAATGAACACCAAGGTATATGGTTGAAATAGATGAAAAATATGAAACATATAGTAGGTAATATGGCAACAAGACAAGTTCAATGTCATGCTCAATGTGTATGAGACTATGCATTTGAAAACAATCCATATAAAATGATGTCAATTATTTGTTAAAATAATAAAAACATAAAAAATACGTCATGTGATGCATAATTTAGGGTTAAGAATAAGCAAAACAAAGGGAAGAAATAATCTAATAGTAAAGAATCTATTTAATGCATTTAATGAAATAGGCAATAGAACTTGAAATAAAGATAATAATATGGCAAGACATGTAATAATGGAATTTATAGTAAGTCAACATCCAAATCTCAGTTTCTTAGTCAAACAAGTACATCCCTAAACTTGAATAGGAAAACTCCAATAAAAGCCATAAAAATAAGAACAAGGCTTGATGATCCTTTACTTTAAATTTTTTTGGACATTTAGTGATAGACTCCCATGAAAAGATAAGTTATTAGTTGAAGGAACAAGACATTTGATTGATTTTTTTTGGCATGACGACACAATGGCCTCATCCAATGTAAAAGATGTTAAAAGAATAAAATGTTCAAAAAACTAAGATCCACATGCAAAATATTTCTTAGACATGACCCAAACAAAATTTTATAAACATTTTATAGTAAAATTTAATGAAAAATTGATAATTAGCCAAAGGTCATTTGAGATGTGCAAGCCTTTCTATGTTAAAATCAATTAAACATGCACCACATATTTTTGTAGGATCGATGTTGAATTTACTATGCATTTTCATATAATTTTTTATACATTTTTTATTTTACATACTGACAATATTATGCAGGAATGTATAGTGGTTTCTCCACCTAAAATGTTAAGAGAGTTAATTTCAAGTCTTTTTTGTCAAATACCTGAGATAATTTTTTTTCCAAAGAATGTTTAGATGGAATATATAACACTTGTGGTGGTTTGTCACATTTGACCAACTGTATACATGAAGAAATTTCACATTAATTTTAGAAAGCAACTAGTTGATTTTAAGAAGTACAAATATGTAAAGTGTGTATTAAAAAATGGAAAAGAGTTATCAATATGTGAGCTAGTTAAGACCCAATTATCTGTATCTAATTTCAGAATATTATCTATCAATATGTAAGACACACATACAAGGCATAATGGTTAGATAATTAATTCAAGTTATGTAAATTTAACTTCTCAATTGGGACCATTATTTCGGTTATGAACTTTGTTGAGAACTACACACTACAACCACATAATGAGGTTTAATCCCAATACTATAATTCAATTCAAGTTAAAAAATTTGTGCATATTATATTTAGACATGCACTTGATAGCATAGAGGACAACATAAATATTTTGAGGAAGTACCAATTTTATATGACTGATGACATATCATATTCTCTAGAGTGTTTTCAAGGTTGTTTTGAGATATTTTCTAAAAATATGAATGCAAGAGAAATCATGTTCAATACACACTACATTTGGTCAGACTATTATGCAAGATAGTTTAAGAATTCTTGAATGTTTTATTGGTTAAGCAGGATGCATAAGAAGAAAGAGATTCAACATTTTTGGAGTTTCTTTGAGGCTGGACATGGTAAAGGGGAACATGATGGTGTAGGTGTACATGTAAAAAGAGCCCTTATAAAAGATCAAGGAAAGTACATGGATGGTGCTAATTCAGTGCAAGTATTGTGTCTTGGTGTACTAAAAAAAAATCTCATGGATCAGATAAATATTCTCATGTGCACAAATTATTTTGGTTAATGAAAGAAGATAAGATAATGTATGAAGATTGCAATATAATACCTGGATCGATTATTTTCCACTCTATTTGAAGCTCAAATTCTAATGGAGTATTTATATTAGAGATATAGAATTCTTTTGTTTGGGTTGTATGGAATTTAATTGGAATGAAGGTGAGTCAAAAGAATGGACTGGCGAATGGTATTGTAGACTCATAAAACCTATGGAGACTAGTGATTCATTCCAACCACTAGGAGACCATGAAATAACATCATCAATTGAATTTGACCATATCTAAGATCTTGTGCAAATATGTAAAATTTATTTATAATTTAAATGTAGCCTCAGTGAATTTTTAGTGATATCTTACTTTTTTCCTACATGTCCTTAAAAATTGATTATACTTTAAATGCAATGCATGTTTTTATAGTAATCACACCTAAGGACAATGATGAAGGAATAAAATACTGCTTGTCTCATTGTGTAGAGATAAAAAATTTAACCACTACTATCACGGATGGAGAAGACCTAGTTTATCTCACTAGATCTGTGGTGGTTACAAGAACTTAGATTCATAGATACTACCATAAAAAATAAAATAATGGTTATTCAAGGATTGAAACACATAGAGTGGTGTTTCATTATTCAAATCTATTTATCACTACAAATATTCAAATGATCAAATATCATGGAAAGCCTCACAACAAAATTTTATGGAAAATTTATGAATCTGAGCATGAAACGATTCTTAAAACACTTAAAAGTAGAGCTGATCTTGAAGGTATGTTGGATTGACTTGGTAAGGTTGGTATTCAATGTATCTATCATTTCAAATTACTAAAGTTAACGTATTTGATTTATTATATTTTAATTTTGAATTAAATTTTATCATTATGTTAATTTATGTTTAAAATTTTTACTAATAATTTTAATGCAGGTTAGTGGCACTAGAAGAGAATCAAACTTTATGTGATTGGTGCCGTGAGTATAGAAGATTATATTTTTGAAATAAAAATAAGCTTAAAAAAATGATACATGCTGAGTAGATACTTTTCTTCCTCATCCCCGGTGGTAGAGAATCCTTTAGGAGGGCTTAAAGGACTGGTATATACAAGTATAAGAGTTGACAATTCATCTTTACGTATTGAGACATGTCAATGAAGATGGTTCATTGATTGGGCTAATGTGCCTCCCATTGACCAAATTTTAGTCTCTTAAGAGACAATTAGATGAGAGAGAAGACTCATTTTCATGTCTCGCTCATCCCAAATGTCACAAAATTCTCAAGGGGTGATAAAAGGTCTTGCTCATGTAACTATAGGTGATGACAACTTGTCTCTACCCTTCATGGTTCTTTTATTACACATGATAAAAGTTTGCTCAATTTTATCGCTTAGGGATGAGAAACTTCTCTTCATGAATACCTATAAATGAATATTAATTTTGATCCTAGGTCTTGATAGAGAGTGGAGGGTGGCCATTCTAGTTTTAAAACACTCATTTATATGTGTCATCAAAGATGATTCATCAATTGGGCTAACGAGTCAAAAGATATGTCTTTCATTAACCAAATTTTAGTCTCTTAAAAGATAATTGTCTATAAGAGAAAATTCATTATCATGTTGTACTCATCTAAAGTGGTAGGAACTCCTTTTGATAATGATAATATGACTCATTCATGCAATTATAGGTGTTGACAGCTCATCTCTACCCCTCATGGTTCTCCTGCAATGCATGGCATAAGTTCACTCAGTTTCCCATTTAGGGATGAGAAGCTTCTCTTCAGGGATGCCTCTAAAAAACTATAAATTTTGGTCCTATGGACTAATAAAGAGTAGAGGGTTGCCATTATAGTGTTAAAATACTAATTTAGATGTGTCTATGAAAATGGTTCATTGATTGAGCTAATGAGTCAAAAGATATGCCTCCCATTGACTAAATTTTGGTCTCTTAAAAGATACTTGGCTATGAGATAAAACTCATTATCATGTCTCTCTCATCCTGAGTTGCATGAAATACTCTAAGGGTGATAATAGGATTTGATCATGTATATATAGGCATCAATGGCTCATCTCTACCCTTCATGGTTCTCTTGTAACATGCGATAAAAGTTCATTCAGTTTTCCTGCTCAAGGATGAGAAGTTTCTCTTTAGAGATGCCTCCAAATGATTACAAATTTTGGTCCCAGGGCCTAATGAAGAATATAGGATGGTTGTTATAGCATTAAAATTATCATCTTGACATGTTGGCAAAGATAGTTCATCAATTGAGATAATGAATCACAAGATATGCCTCTCATAGACTAACTTTTGGTCTCTTAAGAGACATTTGGCTGTGAGATAAAAATCATTTCCATTTCTCATTCATTCTGAGTGGCATGAAATGCTCTAGGGGGTGATTAGAGGACTTACCATTGAAAGTATAAGTACTGAAAACTTGTCTCTACCCCTCATGGTTATCCTGTAATTCATGATGGAAGTTCACTTAGTTTCCCCACTCAGGGATGAGAAAATTATCTTCAAGGATGCTTCCAAATGATTACAACTTTTAGTTTTAGAGCTCGATAGAGAGTGAAAGGTGGCCATTATAATATTAAAACACCCTTCTAAATGTGTTGTCAATTATAGTTCATCGATTGGGCTAATGAGTCACAAGATATGCTTCCCATATATTAACTTTTTTTCTTTTAAGAGATATTTGGTTGTGAGAGAAAACTTGTTGTCATGTCTTGGTCATATTGAGTGGCATGGAATCCTCTAGGGGGTGATTATAGAAATCACCCTAAAACTATAGGTGTTGATGGCACATATTTAACCCTCATAGTTTTCTTGCAACGTGCAATATAAATTTGCTCAGTTTTCTCACTTGGGGAAGAGAAGCTTCTCTTCAGGGATGCCTCCAAATGAATATAACTTTTGGTCTTAGGGATTGATAGAGAGTTAAAGGTGGAAATTATAAAATTAAATTTACTATTCATATGTGTCGATGAAAATGGTTTATCGATTGGATAATGATTCATAAGATACGCTTCTCACACCAATTTTTGGTCTCTAAAGAGACATATAGCTATAAAAAAAATTCCTTACCATGTCTCACTCATCTCGAGTATTATAGAATCCTCTATGGGATGATTATAGGACTTTATTTTGTAACTATAGGTGTTTATGTCTCATATCTACCCATCATAGTTCTCCTGTAATGTGCGGTGGAAGTTTGCTCAATTTTCCCACTTAGGGATGAGAAGATTTTATTTTGAGATGCCTCCAAATGAATTCAAATTTTGGTCCTAGGGCCTAAAAAAGAGTGGAGGGTGATCATTATATCATTAAAACACCCATACAGACATTTTGGTAAATATAGTTCATTGATTGAGATAATGAGTCACAAGATATGCCTCCTATAGGCCAACTTTTAGTCTCTTAAGAGATATTTGGTTACGAGAGAAACATCATTGCCATATTTCACTCATCCTGAGTGACACATAATAATCAATGTGGTGATTATAGGACTTTCACATGTAATTATAAATTTTAATGACTCATATTTACCCCTCACAATCATCCTTCAATGCCCAATAGAAGTTCACTCAATTTTCTCACTTAGGGATGGGAAACTTCTCTTCAAAGATGCCTCTAAATGATTGAAAATTTTAGTCCTAAGGATTGACTAAGAGTGGAGGGTGGACATTATAGTGTTAATTTGACCATCTAGATGTGCTAGAGAAGATGATTCACTGATTGGGATAATCATTCATAAGATACACCTCCCAAAAATTAAATTTTAGTCTCTTGAGAGACATTTGGCTGCGAGAGAAAACTCATTATGGTGTCTCACCCATTTAGAGGCATGAAATCCTCTTAAGAGTTATTTGAGTAATTTGACATTCAAATATAGGCATTAACATCTGGTCTCTACCCCTTAGGGTTCTTCTACTATGCATGTCAAAAGTTTGCTCAATTTTTCTGCTTGGGGACAAAAATATTCACTTTAGGGATGCCTCCAAACAAATATAACTTTTGGTATCATGTCCTGATTAAGTGGAGGGGGGCCATTATAACATTAAAAAATATTTTTGGATGTGTTGGTGAATATGGGTCATCGATTAGGATAGCATGTCAAAAGATACGCCTCCCACTAACTATCTTTTAGTCTCTTAAGAGACATTTGGCTATGAGAGAAAACTTATTGTCATTTGTCGCTCACCTTGAGTGGCATGGAATCCTCTAGGGGTGCTTATAAGACTCACCCATGAAACTATATGTACTGATAAATCATATATACCCCTCATGATTCTCTTACAATGTGCGATGAAATTTTTCTCAATTTTATTACTCAGGGATGAGAAGTTTCTCTTCATGGATGCCTCCAAATGACTGTAAATTTTGGTCTCAAGGATTGATAGATAGCATAGGGTGGTTATTATAGTGTTAAAAATTCTCAATTAAACATGTTGGTGTAGATGGTTCATCGATTGGGATAATGAGTCACAAGATACGTCTCCCATAGACTGACTTTTGGCCTCTTAGGAAATAATTAACTATGAGATAAAATCCATTGTCATGTATCACTCATATTGAGTGGCATGGAATACTATGGGGGGTGATAAGAGGACTATCCTATGAAACTACAGGTGCTAATGACTTATATCTACCCTTCACAGTTCTCTTAAAACATGTAATAGAATTTCACTTAGGTTTTCAACTTAGGGAAGAGAAGATTCTCTTAAGGGATGTATTTGATCAACTATAAATTCTAGCCTGGGACCTGATAGAGAGTAGAGGGTGGCCATTCTAGTGTTAAAACTCTCATATAGACATATTGGTGAACACGATTCATCGATTGGGATAACGAGTCACAAGATATGCCTTTTACTGACCAATTTTTGGTCTCTTAAGAGAGATTTAGATGCAAAATAAAACTTATTATCATGTCTCACTCATCCATAATGGCATGAAATTATTTTGGGGGTGATTAGAGGACTTTCCCATACAACTATAGGTAGTGGAGACTCATCTCTAACCCTCATGATTCTCCTACAACATGTGATGGAAGTTCACTCAGTTTTTTAACTTAGCGACAAGAAGCTTCTCTTAAGGGATGTGTTTGACCAACTACAAATTTTGGTCTCAAGGATTGAAAAAGAGTGAAGGGTGGACATTATGGCATTAAAATACCCATAAAAATGCATTGGTGTGGATGGTTCATTGATTGGGATAATGAGTCACAAGATACACCTCCCACATACCAACTTTTGATCTCTTAAGAGACTTTTATATATGAGAGAAGACTCATTACCATATCTCACTTATCTCAAGTGTCATATAATCCTTTGAGGGGTAATTAGAGGACTCACACATGAAATTATAGACATTGAAGGCTCATATCTACCCCTCATGGTTCTTCTGCAACACATGGTGAAAGTTCACTTCGTTTTCTAACTAAGGGACAAGAAGTTTCACTTCAGGGATGCATATGACCAATTGAAAATTTTGGTCCCAGGGCTTGACAGAGAATGGAAGGTGGCCATTCTAACATTAAAATTACCATCTAGACATGTTTTCATAGATGATTCATCGATTAAGATAATGAGTCACAAGATACGCCTCTCATAGACCAACTTTTGGTCTCTTAAGAGACATTTGATTGTGAGAACAAAATCATTATCATGTCTCACTCATCTTGAGTATCATAAAATCCTTCAGGGGCGATTAGAGGCCTTTCACACACAACTATATGTGCTAACATCTCATCTCTACCCCTCATGGTTATCTTGCAACGTGTGGTGGAAGTTCACTCAATTTTCCAACTAAGGGACAAGAATCTTCTTTATAGGGATTCATCCAACCAATTGTAACTTTTGGTCTTGAGGCTTGATAAAGAGTGGAAGGTGGCCATTATATCATCAAAACACCCATCTGGACATTTTGGCATAGATGATTCACTAATTGGGCTAATGAGTCATAAGATATGCCTCCTATAGACCAATTTTTGGTCTCTTAAGAGACATTTGGCTACAAGAGAAAATTCATTTCCATATCTCACTCATCTTGAGTGGCATGAAATCCTCCTCGAGGTGATTATAAGACTTTCCCATATAATTCTAGGCACTGAAAACTCATCTCTACCCCTCATGGTTCTCCTACAATGCATAATAAAATTTCACTCAAATTTCCAACTTAGGGACATAAAGCTTCTCTTTAAGGATACGTTCAGCCAATTATAAATTTTGGTCCTAAGGCCTAATAGAGAGTGGAAGGTAGCCATTATAGTGTTAAAATTTTGATTCATATATATTTGTTTATATGGTTCATTAATTAGTCTAACGAGTCACAAGATACACCTCCCACAGACCAAATTTTGGTCTTTTAAGAAATATTTGGTTGTGAGATAAAACTCGATGCTATGTCTTGCTCATCTTGAGTGCCATGAAATCCTATGGGAGGTGATTAGAGGACTTGTATATGAAATTATAAGTGCTGAATTATTGTCTATACTCCTCATAGTTCTCCTACAATGTAGGTAAAAGTTTGCTCAATTTTCTAACTTAGGGATGAGAAAATTCTCTTAATGGATGTGTCCGACCAACTGCAACTTTTGGTCTTGGTGACTGATGGAGAGTGGAGGGTATCCATTATGGCATTAAAATACCCATCTAAACATGTTGGTGTAGACATTTAGTTGATGATAATGAGTCACAATATATGCCTCCCCTAGACTAACTTTTGGTCTCTCAAGAGACATTTGGTTGCGAAATAAAAATTGATGCCATGTCTTGCTCATATTGAGTGCCATAGAATCCTTTTCGAGGTGATTATAGGACTCTCTCATGAAAATATAATATCTAAAGAGAATCCTTTAGGAGGTGTTATTTATATACACATGTAATGAAAACATGATATGTCTAAAAATGTGACAAAATGTCTTTCTACTTCATTTCTTTGGATCTATCTTCCTAGAATTCTATGATAATGGTCATTTGTGGACATATATATATATATATATATATATATATATATATATATATATATATATATATATATATATATATGTATGTAGATATGTATGTATGTATTTATGTATGTATATATATGTGTATATGTATGTGTATATATATATATATGTATATATATATGTATATGTATATATGTATATATATACATATATACATATACATATACATACATACATACATATATATATATATATATACATATATACACACACACATATACATATACATATACATATACATATACATATACATATACATATACATACACACACACACACACACACACACACACACACACACACACACACACACACACACACACACACACACACACACACACAGACACATACATACATATACATATACATATACATATACATACACACACACACACACACACACACACACACACACACACACACACACACACACACACACACATGATAATGATAAGAAACCATCACAAATATTAACAATCATCATAGAGACATGCACAATAAAATGAATTCATTGTACTCATTATAACATTAGTACATCAATTTCATTAAAGTTAAATATTTGAAATATTCGTGAACATGTTCAAAAAATAATAATGACATATTTAGGAAGTAAATATGTATACATAATTTATAAAAATGTATGAATCACATGTAAATGTGTTAAATAGTATATGTGTATGCAAATTATGTCATAATGACATCAAAAATAAGATATATATCAAGATACAATCTAGAACATAACATGTACATATACATAATGTGTCATATAGGCATACAATGTGGGCCATATTGGTATACGAAATAGATTATGCCTACAACTAGACCCATAGAACAATAACTAGTTCTCTTGATCATCATTTCCTCCAAATAAATTGTGCTTCATTTCTATAGATGTAGAATTAGGGGTATTGCATGAATAATTATAGGGATAAACTCTCCTTTCAACATGTGATGTATCGAATGTCTCATCCATAACCTCAAAAAACTGTGGCATCTGCATAACATATGAAATAGAAAATTTAATCCATTAAAATGATATATTGAAATTGATATAGTTGCCATGAATTAATTTTATGACAAGGTGATCTTGGACTCATTGTATATGATGTAGAGCTTGCACAAGATTCCTTCTATTGTCCTTTAACAAAGATCACTACTCTAGTTTTTGGGCTTATGAGTTCTTTTACCATGCAAAGGTATAAGTTTAATATACTGATATAAGATGACAAGGTATTCAATTTATTTGTAATAATCTCTATTATCTCTCTATACCCCTTTAGAAATTGAACTCGAGCATCTATCTGCCACTCATACAACTCTGCTTTACAAACTACACTTCCTTATAGCCCTGTTTACAAGTAAAATATCTTGTATAAAAAAGAACCAACTATTGAGACCTAAAAATATGATATTAAAATTTACCTTCTTGTAACACACCTGTGTGTCCAATTTGAATGTCTATCTCACTCCCTAATACCACTTTCCTTCTTGTAGCCCTTTCAAATTAGGCCTTCTTTAGCCCTTTTCCAATGCCACTGTCTAGAAATCCATACTACAGGTAATGTACAGTCATAAAATGGTGTGATTCAGTTAGGAAATATAAAAATACACTGTATTACAAGCTTTGGTGAATTTTCCATAGTTTTCTCAGAAACCTCAAAACCCTAGTTGCCAAGGTTTGTGCAAACTGAGCAAGATGAGAGCAATATAAAATAAAATTATTGAACTAGGAAAGGTTTTAAACCAAAAAATTTGTTTTTTTAGCTCTGTCTAGTGAAGACATAACTTTTTCATTCATTGACCTTGGTTTGGTAACCTACAGATCAATCTCAACAAGGAAAACTCAGTCTTTCTTGATTGTGTGCTATGACAGGAAATAGGGGTTAACAGGGTTTTACTCAAAGTTTCATTATTTAAAGATTTTCACTAGACTATAAACTTGTATTAGGGGTTCTTAACACTTCAAAACACTAGTTCAATCCTTTCTTAACCACTTTAGAGTCTACAACAAGATCCAAAGAAGAATACAATGAGCCAACTCAAGGTTTTTGATTGTGTGCTAATAATTTGAGTAAGAATACTAAACAAAATGGATCTTACCACCTTTGACACCTCCTATAGGTCATCACACATTATCTATAACCCTCATAAACTTTCCATCTCTACATGAAATGTAGACATCAATGAGATAAATTCACATTAGCACTTGAGTAGGCTATTTGTTTACCTTCCCTATTTGATAGACTTGACTGTCTCCAAAGACCATTGTCTTATTTCCAATAAATAACCTTTCCTGTATCACATTAGGAAATATAATTTTATTACAAACCAATCAATAAAAATTTAATAAGACTTCTTACCATGTTGTATATTTAATAAGCAAAATACACAGTCATAACCATGCCAAGAAAACTCAGAATTTTCAATATCACTGTCATCTTATTCATCAAGATTTATTATTTTTCATGTTATTATCTATCTCATTCAAATGGAATATCAATTAACACCTAAAAAATTACTCTTCCACCTTCTACCAAGATAAATAAATGAATCTTGGAGGTTTCCCACGTAGAAGTGTTTTAAATTACATTGCATATTTCATGTTTTTCACCATATACACTTTATGACCATGCCTATAGACCTAAGTACATGTTTATAAATTTTACATAGCCTTAAGACATATTTGAAACCTATTAGACATGGTATTACACCTTGTTTAACCTCATACAATGCAAGGAAGCCTTTCACAAGGCTTAGAAATTCAAATTTTCAAATAATGTCATTTTGGAGGGAAACTCCATAATTCAAATTTTATGCAACTTGTACTAACCTATTTCACACCTAAGACACAATTAGGAAATATTACACCTAAAAAACACCTAAAATACAAATCCAATCCAAAAATTATTCCATTTTGGGGTCCACAAGGATGCCCCTGCATCATACTACCATGCTGAAGAAATTTTGCCATAAGAATCAACTTGGTGTATGCTCCTCTTTAATTGCTTTGTACCTCTAAATTGAAGGTTATTTTTGATATTTTCCTCTCATAGAGGTAAACATGTGCCTAGGTCCTATAATTAGGCCTCCTCTGATTCTTCTTATTCATTGGTGTACCTGTACATGCAACAAACTTGTTAAGGAAAACACTGCTAATGTCTTTTGCTACTTGCTTTGGGTGTGCAAACCATGCTTCCACCCCTTAAAAATAATTCATATAAACCTTGATTTCATATGAAACTATTGATAAAAATGTGTGTTCTTCATCCTTCACCCATTCTCTTTGCTTGGTACACTCCACCTCATGCATGTCAACTCTTGAGTCCTTGCATGCCATTTGCTTGCATAAGTACTTGGTTTGCTACCCTATATCATATAAATAACTACCCTTTACCTCCTATATACACATGGACTGCATATTCTCTTTTACCTTCTCATGATCTTGACTCAACAATCTCATACCATTGCCTTCACTAGGCTATCATTCTTTGACCTGTTGTACACTACTCATCTCTTTTTCATCTATTTCTTTTTCAAGACTTTCCTTCATGCATTAGAGCTTGCCTATCATGACTTCTATGAAATCACAACTAGAAATATTCACCAAATTCTGAGACAAAATTACAAACAACTCATTCAAAAACTTACTTGAAAAAGTCTTACTTGACATAGGTTTACATTCCTCAACTTGGGTTACCTCAATCTGCTTGGGTTGTTCTTCCATCTTCACATCTTCATGTTCCTATTGCACCAAATCTTTGTAACATGCAACCAATACCTTGGAATAGACACTAAAAACTTTGTCATCATTATTCAAAGGAAATAATGTATACTTGACTCCCTTTTACTCCAAAGAATAGGCGTTCTTCACCCCATCATGACTAGTTGACTTGTCAAACTGC
>JARHVA010001408.1:905000-1027500 GCA_037957365.1 Torreya grandis | reverse complement strand
GCTTATAACTAATCAAGTTCTTAATATCATAATGAACCAACCAAATAGTAATAACAACAACAATAATTATTTAGATGAATACATGTGTATAACAATCATAAATATGTGGCTGGTAGCACAAGAAGCACCATAGGGAATTTATTTATGATCCAATTACATCAAAGTAAAATTTTGTTGATATAAAATTTACTACATTAAACATAGAGCATCTTGTGTAGTTGAGAACAAGATATATACTTTGGAATAAGTAATTAGTAACATTTTGACTATCATTATTATTGACATCATAGTGTTGTGTTGTTATCAATCTAAAATCATCATGACGTCTAAGTTCAAATTTGTTTTGGCTCTAGAGAATAATGTGAGATAGCAATGTCAGTGAATAAATAAACATATGCACAAATTTAAATGTAGATTAAATGCAACATCTTATACAGTTACAAGTTTTTAAGGAAACACTTCTTGAAAATGAAACACAAATATGCTACACTTATGAGAGTGTTTAAACTCTATCTAGGATACTATGATTATGGCAAATACCCAGCTATAAAAAATAATAAAATTTAATAATTAAACTAATTTAACAAATATATATATATATATATATATATATATATATATATATATATATATATATATATATATATCACTGAAAAACTAAAATTCAAGCATAATACACCAAGTTGTGATTCAACATTAAATGGCCACTTCTATGTAATTTGTAACTTTTCAAACATGACTGTAGGGTATTGCAGTGCTAATTGTAACCTCAACAACTGAATATAAGGTAGATGAGGTACCTAAGATATCATTCATCATCTATGCAAGAAAAAAATGAAAATTTTAGTCAAATATTAGTCAATTAAATAAAAATATACTAAAAAATAAACTTAATATTCTTTTACATACATAAATTTTTTAAATTAAAATTAAACACGTGTGTCAAATGTAGATGGTAAAGCAAATAAGTCCTACATAACATGTTGATGTGTGCTGAGGGGAGGTAGTGAAGTAACTACATATGGCATAAATTCTAGTGTGTTATTGTCATGAGGTGCTAAAGCATCTAAAAGTGATGTAAACTTTGAAATGCTAGTCTCATGAACTCTTGAATCAACTCCATATGGCACATACTCAAGTGTGTTCATCTCCATAGATGTTGAAGTTACTGTAAATGGCATAGACTTTGGATACTAGTGTGATGCACAAATATAGGTCTAGTCTCCATAGATATAGTTCGTATATGTGTAATGATGTATAAGAACTGTAGGATGACTACTAGTAGGAGAAACACTAGCATCAATACCACTAACACTAATAGTAGGAAGGATACTAACACCAATACCACTAGAACCAATAATAGGAGGGACACTACTAGAGGTAGTATTAACCCTGATTGGGTGTGCCTTCTCTTTTTTACACAGGCTCATGATAGAAATACATTTTTAAATTTTGAAACTGACATATTAATTTACTTAAAACATGCAACTATAACTTTTAGAAGATATTTCTCCCATTTAATACTTCACAGTGTATTAATAGACATGCAATCTAAGTACATGTAAATATCTATATCTAAAATCATTACTTGACATGTAATTATGATTACTATAACTAAGTATTATGGTAAGCCTTACTTAGGGTAGCTTATAGTGACTTAATGCATAAGTTTGGTAAATTTGCATATAAAGACTGTATGGCATATGTTTTGAGATATTTAATAAGTTGTTTGGTAGTAGTTGTGTTGAATTTATTGTGCTCCTAGATCCTTGGTTGAGGACATTTATAAAAGTATATTAGAGTTATTTAAATTATTTAAGATGTATTTAGTAGAGAGTATGAGTTTATGTGTATTAGATTATAATGAAAACTTTAGTCAAATTAATGTTATAATTGTACACATTGTCTTCCATTGTACCTTCTAGTTCACATGCATGCATGATGTCATAGTAGATAGAGGATGTATCCATGGTTTGTATGACTATTGCATGTGATAGTGATTTTACAATACATTATTTTGGTATCTGTATCTAACCCTTTATGAAGGGAAGGATAACTCCTAGTGGGGAGACATGCGGTGAATCACTTCCAGTGGGGAGATGAAGTTGGAGGAAATATATGAATGATATATTTTTCCTCCGTAACATCTTATCAGAAATAATATTGGTCACATACACATGACTATTTGAGAGTTGATCACTCATTAAACCAATAATTTTTTTTAGTTTATTTTATTATTCATCAGTGACTAATAAACATAGATTATGTTATTCAGTAGTGGTTGGTAATATAAATTATATTATTCAGTAGTGATTGATAACATAATATTTTATTTTGTAATGGTTAGTTACACTGTTTTGTATGCAATAGTATTGAAATGATTCAATAGTAATATTATAAATATGAAAGCTTTGGTATTTTTGTGTAATATGACATCATTGTATTAACTAGTAGAAATAAAAGTGGATGTGTCTTAAATAAACATTCATTATACCTTAGATGAAACTACAAAATTTGGTTGTATTCATTGCATATGGAAGTATATTATTGTACTTTGAGGTAAAAATATTATGAGGTTGCATTATTGAACTGCATTTATATGCTGACATATACTATTTTTACATCATTATAAATAATTGATGCTTAGCTAATGTAATACAGGAAAAAATAATTAACTATTGTTTGTGGAATGATTATATGATAAATTGAGCAGTGTGCATTATATGGTTTAATATGTTAATCATGTAGGGGAATCCAAGAACAAACACACCTGTTCAGATCCCTCTTGTTAGGATCCTGCTCCTCAGAAAGAGCACAATATGATTACCAAATACAAGCAATTAAATATGCGGAAATATACCAGAAACACAACTAGAATTCACCAATAGCATAGAATATGAGAGACAATACACTATCTTGTATTAACACTTTACAGAAAAGAATACAATAAAGAGCCGCCACACTCTTCCACCTTACAGAGGTTTCCCACACCTCAAGTGTATAGTAATTCTTCTTCAAAACACTCTCCTACCAAAAATGGTCCCAACAACCAACTCACACACAGAATTGGTGTTCACCTCTCCAAACAGTTAGTAATAACCCTACCAGTACACCAAGCACTCTATAGTACTTCAAGTTGATCTCCCATGAACCTGTAACCTACAATTCAACAGACCATACTTACACATGTAGATCTCCTATGAGCTTGCAACAACCTGCAACTCAATGATCTTACAATGGAAGGAACTTCCTTGCCTTCCTTATCAGCTCATACATTACAATACATGCCAATGGGTCTATAAATAGATCCCATACTTAAACAATAACTTAGACTCTTAATTTAGACTAATATCCACACAGCTCAAGACTCAAAATAGCCTTTACATGCAAACACTTCGTTCACTCAACTAACTGTTCGTGCAATGAACAGTTCTGGAACACACAGGCGACCGACATCGGTCCCTATCTAACTGGTGCTGATCGACGTCGGCCAACTACCTGCCGATGTCGGTTGCCTTCTGCATTCATCATGACCGATGTCGGTCATACTGCCGACACCGGTTCTTTTGGAACTCAACAACCTTCTCTTCATCTGCATAGTTGAAGCTTTTAGCTCCATAACCTAACAAATCATACGCTATTGGTGAAATTACTTGACGTTGTTTGAGTATTTTTAAACTTCTTTATGTTGATCTTGGTTATTCATAGTAAAATATGAGTACTTTTGCTTAGGTTATAGTTAGGATAGGTTGCATGAAGTTTACCTTGAAATATATTTTTCTCAAGCTTACTTTATTTTGAATTTGATTTAATCATCGAGAGGTTGTCCCTTTTTCTGGTAATTACTCTGTGTTTATATCTCCATTTATTATAATAAGTTTTGGAGTAGCTTATCTAATCATGATCCAAAAATCAAAAGTTTTGATTGAAAGATATTTTAAGAACATCAAAATAACACAGTAACAATGAATTCTCTAAGAAGAGATGTTTTATTACTCAAAATTGTAATACCACTATATGCTTATCTCTGAGAAGAGATGTCTAATTTACTTTTCAGGTGACATCTTCATTTATACACATTTTGAAAGTAGGAGGATGTGGAAGGTCACCAATATTGAGGAAGATTAAGTGGTTTGACTTCCATGATTAAAACAATATAAAATTTGAGGAATTACTATTTTTAGAAACTTACTATTTTTAGACTACACTACTAAAATTAAAAGTTGGGGCACTTCCATTGAGTTTTTTGGGGTCAAAAACCATCAATAAAATATCAATACCATCTCAATGCATTATACTCATTCTTAGCTTTCTAATGGTTCAAATGACAAGTCAATTGGAGCTATGTGCAAAAGTTATGGCTCTCGGAAGTTTCGTCATCAATTGGGGTAGAACCATCACCCAAATTGTCACCTGAATTATTGCTCGGATCAAATCAGGTCATAGACCCATATAGGTATATAAGTGCATGGTTTTGAGTTTTTTTTTTCATGACTAGGGCATATTTATATTTAAGTGTTATAAAGGTTTAAACCTTAGTTTCGTTACAAAAGAACCTTTTTGGGTATATTCAAGCAAATAATTTATTTATATTTAAGTGTTATAAAGGTTTAAACCTTAGTTTGGTTACAAAAGAACCTTTTTGGGTTTTTTTTTTCATGACTAGGGCATATTTATATTTAAGTGTTATAAAGGTTTAAACCTTAGTTTGGTTAGCAAGCAATTTAATGGTATGTAACTTGAAGGGATTTATTATCAGTAACAAAATATTTGAAATTTTGTTCTTCTCTTGCATAGAATAAACATACCCTGGATACATACAAAAATATGACAACTTTGTTATTTTAGTATAATTATTTTGATGAGAAGGAAATATTACTAAAACATTAAGTTGTGCAACATTGATTTGATCAATATAAATGTCTGATTAATTTAACTATTTGAGTTATTATTTAATTTGATTTTAAGTATTAGTTGAATGTAACTTCAGAATGGAAGAAGAATAAAATGACTTAGTATGTTGATTCAAGAATTATCTGATTGAACTTGAAACCAATTGAGTTAGTAGATTGATAATTTCATGCTCTTATTTGTACCTTGAAAAAAAATGTACATCCACACTTCTATTATTGTATGCTTCCTAGGTATTAGTGTATGGTCTTTGTTGTATGCTAAACTTTGTTAAAAATATATCTCAAAATGGTTATGCATATTTGGTAGAAGAAATTATCAACTAACTTATTAGTAGATGTTGTTGGGTTATACCAATGCAAATGTAAAGACATTAATTACCATGATGGGAATATTGACTTCTGTTTAGGGGAAAATGCTCTTAATATCATTATGTTTTGCAAGTGTTTTGAAGATGTAAGTATAATATTACTTTTTCATCAGTGTTAGATATGTTCTACTTGTAAGGTATGATATTGGGATTGATTAGAGTTAAATCCAAATAAATGTGTTAGTAATTTGTAGAGACAAATAGATACCAAACAACTAGCTATATAATTGCATATGAACTTGATTTTTGATCAAGTCTTGACTACTTAATTATGACAGAATAAAGGGTTATTGATACGGGTCATTGATCTAGAGTGCTGATTGTTGTGATATTATTATCATAAATAGTTTGAGTAAAGATAAAATTTGGGTTGTTGATTGGTAAACAAGTATAGTTTGAAATTATTTAAATTTTACAGACATCATGAAATAGTTCAACTGTACATTATTTAAATTCTATCTCAAGTATTGTATTTGAAAGCATGAATCCCATAATAGGGCCTTAACTTAGTTAAGTAATGGATTAAGTTAAGTTGGTTTGTATGTGTGAGGAATTTAAAGGCTTCAATACTTTCATTTACTATCAAGAATGCTTTTTATAATGGCTAGGTTGCATGTGTATATATTTACTTTTATTTTTCAAAGTATATACTTGAGATATACTTGAAACATATATGTTCACCTTTTCATGAAGGCTGTGACAAATTTTAAGAGTTAGGAGATTTCATAGACTCTTTTTGTAAGATATTAAGATGGTTTACACCATGTGTTTTAGTTGGCATTTCTAACAATGTTGGTATTCAAGATGAATGTGCATTATAGGTTTTAGACCCAGGGGGTAGAAATAGAACCAACTAAGATACTTGATTCACATAAGTTTATCTTGTGTAATCAATACGTATGTTAATGCAAAGTCCAATGGGACCAATATCCTGAAGTAAGAAATACATGGGAAGATTATGAGGAGTTTCACATGTTATTTCCTCATTTATTCATTTGATAAAATTGTTGAACTTATAATATAATTTTTTTTTATAATAAAGTGATCAAGAGGATGACTTATTTTAAGGGGTAAAGATGTTACATCCCATCCGAATCTTACTAAAGTGCATTTATATTGAGACAATGAATTAAACTATTGATTACTATTTATCTTATTTTATTGATATATTCACATGTATGTTGCCTGGATTTGACATTTTATTATATTTATTGCATTAATTATTTTGAATTAAAGGCATGTTACATACATTGGAATATATTATATTACTATGTTCTGAAATCTATGCTAATTTGATTTGATTTATAGTTTGTTTATATGCAATAGTTTACTTGATATTTATACATTCTAAGTATTCTTTATATTTGATCTTAAGCTTGGAATAATTACCATATTTACCTAAGGTGGATGAAATAAAATCTCTACCATCATTGATAATTTAGATGGAGAGTATCATCAAAGAGAGGACAATAAATGGCTGCAATAAGAAACAGGTAGAACATTCTGAGAACATGTCACACTAATTTAACCTTTTAAGATTTTACTAAGTAATTCTTTATTTGGTTAAAGGGTTGAGATGTCTAAATCAGTTAAATCAATTGTAATAATTAAGAATTGATTTGTTATAGCATTTGAACTTATTTGAATTTCTAAAAATATCAATAAATGGGAATAAATATAGACTTATCTGAAAAGTGAATTTTATAGATGATCTAGATTCTGAAAGTTGAGTTATGGACATTTTTGAGTGTCATCAATAAGATTCTAGTGTCTGTCTGCTCACTGGATAGTAACACTCTATATGGATAGTAGCACCATGCTTGTGTAGTGTCCTTAATGTGGTGATAATGTCTCCTCTCTGGGACTATTCCTATTTTTTGGGAGAACTCATGTCTATGTTTTTAGGTCATGTTCCTGCATGCATGATACTTGGAGTTCTATGTTGTGCTTACAAAACCTTATTTAGTGTGAAAATATTAATCCTCCTTATAATTATGGAATGAAAAATAATTATGTGTTTGTTAGTAGGATAGGCTAGATATCCTAAACACCCCATTGTGAAGAGAGTTGCCTACATACCAATACTCTGAAGAGGAATCAATCCTGATGTAGTTCTCCCACCTAGTGCTTGATACAAACACAAGTGAATACTAGAATGAGAGTGGAATTGGATGCCTTGAATGTGTTTGAGCTTTGAAATCTTTAAAAACTGGGCTTAGGGATGCTATAGATGGTATTATGTAGAAGTAGGGTAGATTAGGGATAAAATACCTTAAGTTTTCTCAACTTGTCTTTGGTTTGAATGTGATTCTAAATCTATTTTCCATATAGTCAATAAAGGTCAATTAGACTTGTATTTGTAGAGTCTTGTAGTTTATTGGATTTGAAAATGTGCTTAAACTAACCTTGAGAGGGGAACACATTTGAAAATTTATCTGTTGGGAAGAGATAGGGATAAGGATAGTAGTGCCCAGTTGGGAAAAGTATCACCATATGGCTATAGTGTCCCAAATGTGGCGCTAATGTCCACTTGACAGACTATTGAGCAAGTTGGGTTGGGATATGGGAAGACAATTTTGGGACTATGTTTTGATTGATTGTGGTCTGCACAATAATTGGAAAAGTGTGTTTAAGGCTTTGTGATAGGTCTAGATCTAAGCTAGGAATAAGGTAACTCAAGTGACACTATTAACATCCAATTACCACTTTTAGGTGATTACAATTGGCCCATTTATGCTAGTAATATAGCAAAGCAAAATGACTAGTATAAAGGAAAAAGAAATGTACCTGGACTTACCTTAGAAGTGAAGCCTATGTCGTTGAGTTTGAGTATGTGAATTTGGGTCTGTATAGGTGAAACATGATCCAAAGTAATGTCCTACAATGAAACATGCAAAAATTAGTCCTCACTTAAGAGATGATCAAAAGCAAAAGACTATGCTGAAATAAAATAACTAAGTAAAGCTGAGCAAAGAGAGAGGAAAGGAATAAATATACCTCATTGGGTATGTGAACCAATGCATGAACCTGGTAATAACTTGTGTGTGTGAGTGTACATAGTGATCATATTATTGAAAATCTAGGATTAAGTCTATGGCTTTCTCAATCCTCATATGGGTGGCTCAAGATTTCAATCTAATTTTAACTCCATCATTGCCCACCCCTACTTGGTGGATCTTGATGTCTATGAATAACTTGGATAAGACTATAAGTATGACTAACCTTCTCATATGGGTGGCTCAAGAACTCAAGTAGGATATGGATCCATCATTTCCCACCTATGTGAAGTATATGCATCTATAACTAAACTACATAAAGTGATGAAAGTATCTAACTGATAAAATGTAACTATGTATGTAGATGTATCTATATTGTACATGGTGTACAGGTCTAGTTAATTTGGACTATCCTGAAGCTATGGCTACTGGATTATAGTGCCTTATAGTGGATAATAGTGCCTTGTGGTGCTAGTGTCCCAATCTAGGCATTAATGTCTGCCTGGCCTAATTTTTAAGTGATCTAAACTGACTTCTGAGTCTCTATTTTTTCTTATGTATGCCCTATGTGTGATGTATGAAACTAAGCCTATGTGCTAAAATGTATATGTGAATAGCAATGTAGGATACTAGTCTCTATGACAAACCCCTGTGAATGCCCTTCTTTTGAGGGTATTTGTGAAATCTATGTAAGAATTACCTTCTAAAAAGGTAGCTCTACAAAATGTGTTAGCTAGAGCATATACATGATATTCTAATACAATGTATAAACATAATATCAAAATGTAAATGAATATGAACATGAATAAGTAATGTAAGATGTATGCTGTAATCTAGTATTGCATAAGGGTGTTGATATAGATGTAATAAATGTGGATATCCATAAATCTGAGTAACTACCTAGGGGGATGAGGCATGATGTCCATCACAACACCCAAGTAGGAAGGGTAGATGCATGAGATCCCTCATGGCATAAAAAACTAGTGTGTGTGTGTTTGTAACAAGAAAATATAATTGTCATGGTGTATAAGCATACAAAGAATCATACATACATGCACATAAGGCACACAAAATATAGGCCAAGGGACCATAATATAAGGGACATGTGAAAATGTCACTAAATCTAAGAATGAAGACATACAAGGACATGTTCAAATGTCCACATACACACGTAACAAGAAATTTGTCTTAGAGCTACATATAAGGACATGTTCAAATCTCAACATATAAAACCAAGGAAACATAGACAAGGGACATGGGCACATTTCCAAGGCATACAAATAGATAAATGGCATATAGCTAAAGAACAATGGCATATTAAAATGCCCTCGAAGATGGAAGAAGCATAGGAACACAATAAATTCCAATCTATAAAAAATACAAATTAAAGCATGTATAACTATGTAATACAAATATATATAAATCCTAAGATGCATATATACTGAGTCTAACTAGTGATAGTCAATAAAAAATCTAAGCAATGAGGAGCAATAATCAATATCAATATAAGTCAATGCATAACTGGAATGTATAGTATGTAAAGATAAAACCTGGTAGTAACACTATGTATGAGATGCCACTAAGTGGGAAAATGTATCAAATTTATAAACCTAAATTAGTGTAAATACCCCCAATGGGTAGATGATAGTTGATCTAGATCAGTGTAGTGGTCTAGAGTCTTACCTAGAATCTGCAAGCACTTGACAAGAACAAGTGAATCATATGTGTATGGTAAAAATAACTATACTAGGATAACTAGCAATATGCAATATCTAAAAAGTATTAGAAATTAAACATAGCAATGCATAAAATTTGTAAAATTTTATGTTTTTGAAATATTTGAATGTTTTTGTATTTTACCATGTTATATTGCTTTAGTGTTTTGTGAATATAAGCTATGTATAAGCAAATGAAAATAAACTATGTACAAGGAGTGAGAGGGAGAAGGAATTATGTACAAGGGTAGAAACCATACTAACCAATGAGTATTATGGGAGATTCACTATCACTATGACCTATGTTGAATAGGGGAACTGTGATCATGCATATGGTGTGAAAGGGAAACTATGAGCCCATGATCTATTATGCTATATAATCTAAGTCTGAAGCTACCTATGTAGTGATGCTATGATGTTATGGCCCTGAATGTGATGCCCTATGAATTATAGGGGTCTTAGGGACCCATATGGTATAACTTTAAGTTATAGGTGATGTATATGTTGTGTGCTGAGAAACCATAGACCCTAATAAAATTGATCTCAATGTAAATTGAGTATAAAAAGGCCATCTAGAATCTGTGACATATTACTGATGTAGGGGTCTCTTTAGTAATGGTCTTTGAGGGAGAATATGTATGCATGTAGATACCGTAGGAATAGACCTAGCCTACTTTGAGGACTTTTTTGAACACTATGATGTATGCATAGGAGATGTAATTTCTTATATAACTGATAACCATGCAATATCTAGTAGTGGTGCTAGAATTTTAATTGGTGCTTGTGTTGGAACTGTAGATGGAAACTATGCTAAAACTACCTATGAGATGGGTAGAGGATACTCATATGGGACACCCTCAACCTTAACCACCTACTTATCATGTATATACACTAGGAATTGGTTTACTATAGATGGTATGGATTGAATATATTGTAACCATGACCTACCCAATAATATATTGAATACACCTATACTAGGTACTACTAGGAATTGAGTGGTTATGTGTGCTGGTCAAACCTGTAATGGAAGCACAATCTCCTAGATGAAAATCTAAACATAACAACTTAAACCGCTAATGATTGTATCTATGGGAATATATTATGCTTTGTGTATCCCAAGTGTTGTAAGAGTGTCATGGTACACATGTTTATGCTTGACCCATTGTCAACCATAACACTATGAATAAGATAGTGGTCTATGTATGCTTGTATGAAGAGTGCATGTAAATATATGTCGACATCCATAATCTCCTACTCTTAAAATGTGATAAATGGTCTAGGTATAGCTATAATGTGATACATGCCAATAATGTTATGCAATGGATATGTCTCCTATATAACTGTGTGATAGGAAGTTAGTGATGGATGCACTTGGTATGTATAGTGAACACCTAATGTGTACCCTGCCTCATTAATTGTATGTTTCAAGAAAGGATCTAAAAATATCATGAGTGCCTTAGCCTTTATCTATTATTATTTTGATACCTCTGTGGGTGTGCCCACATCAATAATGTTAGCCTTAATGAGATATTGTATCTTGTACTTTATGCTAACACATTTATTTTTCATGTGCCTTGGTGCCTTGTGATACTTTTAACATGCAGTTGAATCATAAATATTTGGAAGAGGTTGTGTTGTGTCAACCTATTTAATGGGATGGAGAGATATGACATTTCATTCTAATAGTTGTTGTATAATTTGTGCTAGTGACTCTGAAAAACTAGTGAAGACTATATGTTGAGGAGCAGATATATCCAATCTGAGAGAAGGCTCATAAGCTACATTGAGTATGGCCTTTTGATCACTTTTATTTTTTATGTCCCTTAACTTGTATGGAGGTTTGTTTGTACTCTTAATAATTGATTATGATCTATTTTTGTACTTAAGTTTTCCCATTGCTAAGAGCTTAACATCTCTTTCCTTAACTATGTGACACATATCAATAAATGTAGGAAATTTATTGAATAAGATAGATTCGTGCAATGTTGGTAATAGACTCTATTTAAATATATCTAGAAGATCTCTGTCTGTCATTAGGCTAGTTAATTTGGATAATATTGTCTTGTATTGTAAGGCATAATTGGTGATAGGCTCATTTGACTTTTGATTTAATTGTGCTACTTGTATATATGATATCTTATCATTGATGTTGATAGAAAAGTGTGATAGGAACATATAGGCTAAAGGATTAAATTCCATGATAAATTGATTTGGAAAATCATAGAACCACTGTAGGGTATAATCCTTAATACTGCATAGAAATAAATTCATAAGAATCCAATCATTGAAAACATAGTCCAAACATATTAAATGAAAGGATTTAAGGTGATGCTCTGGGTCACCCTTGCCATCATATAATGTGAGCTTCAGTGCCAAAGAATCAAATGGCAAAGGATTTGTTGCTATGTGATATGCTAAATGTGTATGCAAGATAATGTTGGATTCTAAGGCATGGGATGGCCTAGATGCTCCCTTATCAAGATGTAACACCTTAGATTATAGAGTAAGAACCTCATGTATAAAGGATTGTACATCTGGAGTAGGGGGACTAGCCATAAGTGGTGTAGCTATCACTAATGGTTGAATAACAATCTTGGGTTGTGCTATCTGAGTTGGTTGAATGGGCCCTACTGGAGGTGTAATAATATTATTAACTAGAGGGGTTGAAGATTGACAATTATTTATCTTATTCTTAATTTCTAATAGGGCTTGTAGAATATATGCATGATCAAGTGACTATTCCTAAATTTTATCTTTGAAACCTTCTAATACCTCATTTTGTTCATAATTATGCCATTATCATTAAGTGGAGGTAGTGTGTCTTGATTCTCAATGTGGACCTCATCTAGTTCTTGGTTATATTGTTCATGTTCAAATGTATTGTCATTGAATTCCACATAATCAGGGTGTGAAGGATTCATAGCTAGAGTTGTAATAGGTTCCTTGTCCTTGTTATAGGCTTAGATAGTAGGAATCTTAATATGCTCTATAGGATTACCACCTAGTCTAGCACTTCTTCTTAATGTAAGATAGATAGCTTTTTTAGATGGAATATAGTAAAAAATTGAAATAGAGCTACTAAAATAGAATATATGAATTCTAAAAAATAAATAACAACTAACGAAAACATGAAAAAAATGATACAAACCTTGAGAACATCTAGGGTTTTTTGAATCTAAGTTTATTTGTACCAATTTAAATTATATGTAAAATAAATTAAAAACCTAATATGAAATTGATTTAATTTACTTAGATTATCTAAAAAATTAGAAAATTAAAAGTAGGCAACCCTAAATTATTGCATAAAAAAATGGATTAATGCAAGCTAGGGTTTGAAGAAATATTCAAAGTAAGATGAGTTCACCGAATGATTCAACCTTTTAGGGTTTTACTAATTGCTCATTATGTCTGGTTAAAGGGATGAGATGTATAAATAATTTAAATAAATTGCAATAATTAAGCATCGATTGTTGTAGCATTTGACCTTCTTTGAATTTCTAAAAATAACAATAAATAGGTGTAAATATAGACTTATCAAAAACATGATTGTCACAGATGATATAGGTTCTAAAAGTTGATTTCTAGATAGATCTAAGTGTTGTCAACATGATTTTGTTGTCTGTCTACTCACTGGACAATAGTGTTCCATATGGATAGTAGTGTCATGCTTGTGTAGTGTCCTCAATCTAGCACTAATGTTCTCTTTGCAAGATTGTTCCTATTTTTTGGGAACACATGTACCTATGTTTTTATGACCTATTCCTACATGCATGAAACTTGGAGATATATTTTATACTTGGAAAACCTAATTTAGTGTGAAAACCCTAATCTTCCTTGAAGTTATGGTATGAGAAATAATAATGTGTTTGTTAGTAAGACATGCTGGACATCCTCAACACCCTGTGATGAAGAGAGTTGCCTACATACCAATACTCTGAAGAGGGATCAATCCCAATGTAGTTCTCCCACCTAGTGTTTGATATAAGTATAAGTGAATTATAGAATAAGAGTGGATTTGGATGCCTTGAGTTTGCTTGAGCTTTGAAATATTTGAAAAATGGGCTTAAGGCTGTTGTAGATTTTAGTATGCATAAGTACGGTAGAATAGTGGTCAAATACCTTAATTTTTCACAACTTGTCTTTGGTTTGAATGTGATTTTGCATCTATTTTCCATCTAGTCAATAAAGGTCAATTAGACTTGTATTTATATAGTTCTCTAGCTTGTGCAGATAATAAAATATGCTTACACTGACCTTAGGAGGGGCACACTTTTGAAAAAGTATCCATTGAGAAGAGCTAGAGATAAGGACAATAGCACCCAGTTGGGGACACTAGCACCATGTGGATTTAGTGTCACAAATGTAGTGCTAATGTCCACTTAGTAGACTACTGAGCAAGTTGGGTTAGGATCTAGGAAGATAGCTCTAGGACTGTGTTTGGACAAACTGTAGGTGACTGTGGTTTACACAATCACTGGAAAAGTGTGTCTAAGGCTCTAAGATAGGTCTAGGGATAAGCTAGGAATAGGGTAACTCAAGTGATGCTCTTAACATCCAATCACCACTTTTAGGTGATTACACAAATAGTTTATTTTTTTAGAGCTAGTTATCAACATGTGATTTTTGATTTCTTGATGTGTGTGCTCTTTCTCATGGGTTATCGATTGTTTTATCTTATGATTGTCAGATCTAAAAAAATTAATAACCTTTAGTGACTCTTAGTATCTTAAAATAAATATGGAATTATATTGTTGTGGGGTAAGTGCACAAAGTTGGGGGACAAAAAGGGGCCTATCCATGGATATAATTTTCTTGAAATTTTAGAAATCTGAACTTATGTAGATAATTTGAGATGGCTACACTCACAATTTGAAGATGGTATAAGAACATAAATTGTAGAATTTTTAGTCTAGTTTCTAAAACATTATTTTTTTAAATAAATGGTTAAGTATAACCAGGTCAAACATCTAAAATTTGAAGAGGAACTCCTATTTTTTAAGAAAAAGAAGTAGCTAGATGGTGGTGCGGCCCACCATTTTTTTAGCATCATTTAATATTGTTTAAAACCCTTTAGTGCATATTTAGATAAGATCTTCTAGTTTATGACCTATATTTTTTAATATTTTTTTAATAAATATATATTTTTGTTTATTTTACAAGTAAATAGATCCTGAAAACTGATAAAAAATAGATATATAGTTGTGCAACCCCAACTACCTTAAAAAAAATTAAAATTGATCATTTTTTTGAATTTGTGTAGAATTAGGCCTAGTTTGTGACCATATAATTTATTTGTACTTGGATCAATGAAAAACAAATTACATAAACATGAATAGACATGTATATTTGAGGCATGTAATGCCCTAAAAAGGGTATAATTAGAAATCAACGTATTTTGAAACCTTAAAATAGTCTAAAAATTATAAAAATCATATATTTGAAAAGAGGAAACTGTGTTCATTGACATGGTAATAATTTTTTGAATTTTATTATTTAAATCCATAGTATATTTGACGATGAAAGTTGATTTTTTTATTTTCTATCAAAACTCTCAAAATCGACTGTAGATTGATAGGTTCAATCCTTTGGCTCATAATTCCAAGCCATTTCCAAGCCCAAAGGCTTGGTTTTTTTATTTCAAATTTCAATAACATGTATGCATTATTTATTCATAACACATAAAAAATAAATTTTACACATTTTTTGCTTATATACATGTTCTTGAGCTCCTTAATAGTGGTGCATCATGATAATTTCAATTGTAAAGTGAAGTGTATCATGATAGGGGAAATGTCCCTAACTTTGGATAGAGAATTAAGTTGTTGTCGTATCACATTATACTTCAAAAAAATTAGCCATTTTAATATGTTGACTTAAATACTTATAATTAAGGTTTTATATTCTAACCCATTATACATATTATGATATAGCCAATTTTTTTAGGTGTGAAGTCACTATTCATGAATCACTATTCATGGCCACTATTCATGGTGATGTGGCATGTTGATGATGTGTATGGTTAGTGATGTGGCTGATTGGTGATGTGGTAGGTCCCATAGAGGGTATCTCACATGTGATCACATTGATGTGATGGGAGTGGGGCATAACACTCCACCAAGACACATGGGTTTTATCCTTGATAGTCACATGGGTTTGTTATGTGGTGAAAAATATAAAGGGTTAGGAATGGGTCTAATTTATAAGAGACCCAATGTTTCACATGTCTGGATAAAGTTAAAAGGTGATTACAACACCTTTTGGACTTTGGTGTGCACATGGAAGAAGAAGATAAGGGTTTACATGTGGAGTGGGAGACAATGTTTGGAGTGACATAAAAATGGCTTGGATTTTGTCTAAAGTGGATGGTCCACTTTGTTGACCCTTGCACATGAAAATATACATTTTACTATTAAACACTAGTGCCCATATGGAATATGGTGAATTTATTGGTCACTCTCTCTCTCTCTCTCTTATTATAAATGCTATAAAATCCTAAACTTTACTTTGTATTTCTTATCTTTAGATGGATCACTCTTGGATCCTTACCATTTTGGGCTTGCATGCTTGTAGAGAGGTAGATCTTAGAGGCCTTGTTGCTTGGATCACCTAGATGCTTGGGTTGTAAGCATCATGCATGCTTTTTGTAAGCATGGAGATCCTTAAGGTTAGATGTTAGAGTTTGGAGGCATTGTATGCTTGGTTCACCTGAGTGCTTGGTTTATAAGTACTAAAAAGAGTTACTAGAGGAGATATTATAGAATAGAGTTGTTGATGTTAATAAGAAGTCTGGAAGCTACCATTTTTCTCATGGTTTTTTCCTTGCACATTATAGGGTTTCTACATAAATCTCTTGTGTAATATGTTCCCTCTTATCTCTTATTTTGTATCTTATTTTTTCACATTATTTACTTGCACATTAGGATAGATATTATTGATCCTAACATGTAGTATCAGATCTCTATTTTTTCCTAACAATTGATATTAAATTTGTGGTGAAAAAATCCATGTGTGAGTGTTATTTATTATTGGCTAGTTTTATGATAGGAAGAGAGACCAATTTCAAGATGATAAAGAAAAAAATGTTTTATTGGTAGGTATCTCTTTGTGGAACAACATGGAGGATCACTTGATAAATATCATGTTCTCTTCATGTTGCTAAGGATAAATTTGTAGATGGGTGGATGATAAAGTTGTAAAATATTTCCCAGATAAGTTAACAACGTACACAATATTCCTGTTTAAGTAAAAGCACCTATACAACTTGAGGAATAAGTTGGTCTCCTTTGGAGGAGATTAAGGACAAGGCATGACCTTGTTATCATTCTCAGCAAAAAAGATGAAGGGGTGTATGATGTGGTATCCTACTAACCACATGTTGTTAGCCAAGATAATGAAGACAAAAATCCATGCAAAGGAAAGAGGTACAAATAAAATTGAAGTTGTACCTATTTTAAAGTAGTTGAGGATAAGGAAGATGATGATACAGATGAACAAGTGAGACCTAGTGTTACTAGAAGGAGGAGGCCATGGTTTTGGGCATGTGGTAGAGAAGTGATGCATTGTGGATGCATTTTAGGCTTGAAAACTTGGTAGGTGCATTGAGTAACATGACAACTTCCCTAGATCTGTGATTGGTCCACTTGTGTCATATTTGGCATGATTGGTAGTTAAAGGCTACATGCAAAATATCAATTAAGACCTTGTATTTGCATAAGGATAAGGTTAGTGTTGACCATATAACTCAGGGTGTTAGAGTGTTGTGTATACAATTGTGGTGTTATCCAGGTAGACTGATGTATGGAGCAACACTCGAGGCACATTAGTTAGTGTTTTGGAAACATTTGGTATAGCATGATGCATTTATGATGTGGGCTCAAAAACTTGGTAGGTGCAATGATTCACTAACTAATGTGATGAATTTCCAAAAGTTATTTTTAGTCTAATAAGCTTGTCCCATGTTGATAGCTTTGTACCTACATGGAGAAGTCTAGTTTTGACTTTTGTAATATTTTCTCTCTTCACTACTATCAAGAGTGATACGTACACTATTTGCTATTCAAGGATGTGGAGTAGTGTTATTCCTACATGGTGATCTCTCTTAGGGAGAGAAAGATATAAGGATGAGGCAAAAGTGTTGCTGGTTTGCATATTAAAGAATTCACTATACAGGTTTTTAATAGACATGTTGAGGGAGTATAGGATATTCATTATCTTCATGGAGAGACACAGTGGTTAGCATATGTTATTACTATGTGTTGTTGATATGTTGGATGCAAGACCCAACATGATCACTGGTATGATGGCTTAGTTAGATAGGACACATGTGATGAAGGTGGTATGGAAGAGAAAACCAATGATGGAGATCTACAAGGATGGGAAAATAAGGAAGTACCCTACTTCTTGCATTATGAGTTGTCTTACCAAAAGTGTCATAGAGTAGGAGAAGACATGTTGTGTTCTATGTATTATATTCATCATGAGTAAGAAGCCTTTTGATGCCATGGTGATAACTAAACTAGATATTCCCAAGTAATGGGGGTTATGAGATAGTTCATGGCAGAATCTTGATTGGACGATTGGTCTGTGGAGAAGCGAGAGTCACTTCAGGTGCTGCAATCTACTATGTAGGAGTAGATGTTGACAAAGCCAATCAGGGTAGAGGAGTTTTAGTAGTGTAATAAATCTTTTATTGGGTTTGTGTCAGGGCAATAATGGGCATAGATGGATAGTTGGTTGCATAATACTCAGATGTGATTTAAGCTTGTGTATATTAACTTCAAGTGGGAGTATGTTAGGTGTGAAGTCACTATTCATAGTCATTATTCATGAGTCACTATTAATGGTGATGTGGCATGATGGTGATGTGGATGGTTAGTGATGTGGCTAATTGGTGATGTGATAGGTCCCATGGAGGATCTCTCACATGTGATCAAGTTGATGTGATGGGAGTGGGGCATAACACTCAACTAAGGCACATGGGTTTTATCCTTGGTAGTCACATGGATTTGTCATGTGGTGAAAAAGACAAAGGCTTAGGTATGGTTCAAATTTATAAGGGACCTAATGGTTCACATGTGTGGAGAAAGTCAAAAGGTGATTACAACACCTTTTGGAATTTGGTGTGCACATGGAATAATAAGACAAGAGTTTATTGTTGTTGATTGTTCTCACATGTGGAGTGGGAGAAAATGTTTGGAGTCACATGGAAGTGGCTTGGATCTTGTCTAAATTAGATGGTCCACTTTTTTGACCCTTGCACATGAAAACAAACATTTTCTATTGATCACTAGTGCCCACATGGAATGTGGTAAATTTATTAAACCACCTATGATGTTACTCTTTCACTCTCTATCTTGTTATAAATGATATGAAAGCATAATATTTCCTTTATGTTTCTTATCCTTATATGGATAAATCTTAGATTCGTGCAAGCTTGGGATTGTATGCTTGTAGAGAGGTAAAACATGGATTCCATGTTGTTTTAACTTACCTAGATGCTTGGGTTGTAAGCATCATGTATGCTTTGTTGTAAGCATGGATATCCTTGAGGTTGGAGGTTAGATCCTCAAGGCATTGTATGCTTAGTTCACCTAAGTGCTTGGTTTTTAAGCACTGAAAGGAGTTTCTAGAGGAGTTATTGTAGAAGAGAGTTGTTAATGTTAATAAGAAGTATGGAAGCTACCATTTTGCCTATGGTTTTTCCCTTACACATTGAAAGGTTCCATGTAAATCTCTTGCGTAATGTGTTACCTCTTGTCTCATTTTTTTAGCTTGTTTATATGCATTATTTACTTGTATAGTAGGATAGAGCTTACTAATCCTAACATGTAATATCAGAGCTCTATTTATTCCTAACAATTTTTTCATGAGAGGTCATAAAATGCATTTTTTAAACCTATGACCAAAACTTAACCTTTGGAGTATCAATCTAGCTATGCATTAGAATATTAATAATTGAGTCATACTTTTATATATGTAATTAGTTCATTTAAATTTTATAGAGTAAATTATGAAAAAGTATATAAGATACTATATGTTCTCAAATTTTGGTGAACTTTAATATTTATACACACCAATAAATGTTCCATTAATGGAGCACACCTTAACAAAAATCCTATCTGAATATTGGTAGGTGTAGGTCACTAATGGTACCTTTCCCCTATATACACTATGATAAAAATGATGTAATTATATTTTGATAGGATCTATGGAATCAATTTATAGGTTATGTGAAGATATATTTTGTGGATATGAATGTTGTTGACCCCATGAGGGTGAAGGTTACATGTAAGAGGTTATGAAGAATTACAACCATGTATTGGAAAGGTATATAAGTGAGGAGACAATGAAAAGGTAAGTAGAAGGTTTGTGAGTGGGAACATATGGTTTTAAATATGTTGGGTCGATTTGTGCACCCAAAATTGTAGTTGGGATTATTGAATAAGATTTGTGTGAAGAGGCTTGAGAGTGTTGGTGAGAAGCATATTGCTAAAAAAGACAATAAGGATGGGTATTTGTCATGTGATTATACAAATAATACTTTGATAAGTATAAATAAACAGTATTATAGCATTCTCATAATCCATTCATAGCCTCTGATCAACTACATATTCCGTATAAGTCTCAAGATTGCATTTTCTTTCATTCACTCTATGAGACTACTTTCTATGTGTTTACATAAGAAGGGTGTTTTGAGTGTTTGAACATGTGTTTATAAGGAGATTGAGGTTGTGATTTTAATTTTATATATTTTTTTCCAATGTTATAAATGGAATTTGAGTCCAAACAGTCATGCTTTGTGCTTTTCAAAGATTTCACAACTTCCAAGGCTATTAAACAGTCTTTTATAGGTGTTTAGGTATGCAACTCAAATGAAATCCATGGTGTAAATGATTTTTAGTGTTTAAATAAGTATATATATAGAATGATATCATGTTGGTGGTATATTTTGAAAATATTCATAGACTATGAAGTTCCCTAACCAACTAAAACCAAGTGGTCGCTAAATGGCAAGCTAACTGTCCTAAACAGTCACCTCCAGACTATATGTCTATGGACAGTGAAGGTAAAAGTTTGAAAAGATGATTTGAGACACTATCTAAACTTGTAATGAAGTGATAAATATATTCTCTCATGTTGAGACATTGTAGGTATCATGGTGTAATGAGAAAAGCCAACTCACAACTATACACACTCAAAATTGCCCTAATTGTCACTGACAACCTACATTGAAAAGGGACTTGAACATAGATGTTTGTGATATTTTTAAGTCTTTAGGAATTTTATAAGGATCTTGATATATATATAAAAAAAAAAAAAAACATTGGAAATGTTGGTAAATAGGTTTGAGTACCTAAATTTTTTTAAACACTATCAAATGTTAAAAAAGAACACCTACAACCATCCTCTGAAAAGTTGTCTTAAACATTGGTGATTTAGAAAGTAATGAAAGGTTAAATGCATTGAGAAATGTTTTAAGACATCATTCAAAAAATGATACATATACATTATAAGTTTTAAATGTGATAACAAAAACCTAAGAAGACTTAAAGCACAGTTAAGACCTCTCAAACAACACATACAATCAGTCAGGTTGAAAATTTATCCTAGACAGAGATAAGGATGAAAACACAGAGGTTTTAGTGGATTTGAATAAGGTATCAAGTCATTAAATATCTTGATTAAAAGTTTTAAAATATTTAATGTTCAATAAAGGCTCTTAAGGTACCTAAGTTGGTAGTTACAATGCCAAATGCATATGCATAAGCAAACATACATGTAGGTCTATTTAGATGATCAAAGTCTCTCCAAAACTTGATTAAATGGTTTGTGTGAATTTTTGAAATATTTAAATGAACTCAAAGTTATAAAACCATTCAATATCAAAAGAGTTATGAATTAAAGAATAGAGAGATAAGGGTCACAATGCTAGTTTCCTATATACAGTCTAAATGCAGTATGCCTGCCTAAGTTAGTGAAGATACTTGCTTGTTTGACTGGTAGAGTTCTATGTGGATGGAAGGAGTGTCTCATGATAATGAATTCAAAATTAATATCAACTCCCTAGACTCACCTGAAGATAGTGAAAACACTAAATGCTCTACCTACTCAGTATAGGCAAGAACACAAGCCTCATAGGAGCTTTGCTTGGTTTTGAAGGGGTTTAAAGACTAAAGAGAGATATCGAGGAGAATAAGGTAAGTTTATGTGATTAACATACTGCAAAATTTGTTTTATTTAAACCTTAGAGTAAGCTTGAAGTGAAAAATACCTAGTTAGACCCTGTTTAAGAGCACATGCCTAACTATATACACAATCCTATATGGTCAAACCTTCAAGAGATGATGGTCAAGTGAATTCAGTAGAGTGTATTAAGTTGAGACTTGAAGACTTGAGGATATGGTGAAAATCATGATCAAACATTCCATGAGTTCTCAAACCTCTGACAGTGAGAGGGATGGAAAATATAGTCAACTAGGGTATCTTAGTCAGTTTGGATTATAAACCCTTGGCCTTGAACAAGGACATGTTGTAGAGAGTTTGAGGAAGAAGGTGGTTATATAACTATTGGAATATGTCATATATCTCACAAGGGTTATTGGATCTCAAAACAACCCAAGAACATGGACCTATAGACTATAATCTTGCCTAGACCTTATAGAATGCTTGTTTCCAACCTGAGAGGTCACTTTCTTTTACTTAGTATAGTCAAGAGGAGTTGCATGGGACCTTGGGATCCTATGAAAAGTTGACTACCCTAATGCAATTCCATTTTGTGGAATTTTTTGAAGGATTCATACATCTAGATTTATGAATCATCCTTAAGAACCCAAGTCACTTTTAGGCTACCTAGGAGAGCCATAAGGTCTTGATGAGAGAGAAATGAATAATTATGACTTTATATGGATCAAAAAAGCTTCCAAAACACCCAAAATTTTTCAAAACTCTATTAAGCATCACCCCATGCAATATGTTGATAAAATACTATATAAAACCATATAGAATAGGGATACAATGACTTTTTTTTATTTTATAGGTCTGTACAGTGAGTTAAAACTTCAAATTTATCATGGAGGTAGGGAAGGATGTTTTCTAAGTGAATCACATGATTATTTGGGGTTTGGCATGTTTGAGGACCCTGTAAAAGCATTTTTCACTCTTGGTTGGGAGGCCTAATTGAGGCCTAGTTAGGGGATAGAAAGGACATAAAAGGACATCTCCACTCTCTCTCACAACATGAAATTTAACCTAGAGCTATAAAGCCATAGAGGGTAAAGGAATATACCCTTAGATATTTAGGACCTTCTACACAAGGAGGTTTATGCTATTTTAGGGCTATAAGGAATGATGCTTATTTGGGGATTTTGGTAGAGAACAGCTTGTTGGGGCTAGTTTAAGACCTTAAAATGAAATATTTTAGGTCCAATATGATGTAAATAGACCATACATGAAGTTTGGATTATTTAAGAAATAATAAACCAAGTTTTGACACTTGTGTGCAAAATAGGCATAAGGAGATGAAGAGTCCTCTAAACAGCTTGCAAGAGAAAGAGGTGATATGTCAAAGAAAAACTGATGGGGTTAGCTAATATGTGTCAAGAGTAGAGAAGAATGGTGTTATAAATTTATCTCACCACCAAGAAGGTCACTTATCCTTCAACATGTCAAGAAGAAGAGAAGTTTCAAGAAGCTAGTCAAGGTGTCAAGCAACCATTTCAATTCCTATGCCACATGGAAGGTCAAAACATCTTCATAGGAGATACACATGGAATACTATACCTATTGAAGATATTATATAACTCCTCTTCTTGTTATAACTCACATGATACTTGTCTACCTTCTCTCCCCTACACTCTTCTTCTCTCTCCTCTCACATTCTCTATATATTGAGCCATTTTTGGCTAAGTTTGTATCCTCCAACTGAGTATCATGAAGCCCTACTCATTTTTAGACTTTTATAAATAAATAATGATTTATTTTACCTTGTCCATGAGTTTTTTCATGTGTATGTTAAGTTAATTGATCTTGCTAAGTGATATTTTTCTCTTCCTTAACATGTCCTTACTTGCATCCATATTTAGCTTTGAAAGTCTGTTTATAGTTCTATTGAAGTGTTTTAATGAATTTTTCATGAGTTTTAGTGAGTTGTCTCTCCACTAGTGTCATGTCATGACCTTGTGTTTAGTCCTCCTGACTCAAGATTCCTTCACAAACCTCTATGAGAAATACTCATGCAAAGGGCGGTTTTGGAATAGTGTCATGTGTAGGTTAAGCTTTCATTTGAAGTGTTCTTTCAATTGGTTAGTAGTAGTCAGGTTAAAATTGGTGCATCACCTCATTAGGATAGTTTACTTTATGTATTATCTCTCTCTTTTCATCCAAATGAGGTAGTAGTTTAGGTGATGAGCTTTAATAGACAAACCAAGGGAACTAGCCCTTTAATCTAGAGGTCTACCTCTGCTATAGGCAATCCATAGGTCTAGAGGTAATCCCATGTTTTAATCAATTTGAAAAAGGCTTGAACTACCTCTCCAAGGGTGAAAAATTGAGTGATAATAAAAAGCATGTTTGGATGGAAATTAAAACATTTGCATTGGATTGCCAAAATTAAATAATCATTCCATGAGCATCGTACAAGTGAAATTAGACATGAATTTGTTAGTTTGAGAAAATATAAATCTATGACTTATCAAGTAAAATATGGTAAAGAATAAAAAAATTGTGATCTTGTTACAAAATAGATACCTGCTTTAGAATTATGGACAAAATTAGGAAGAAAATTATTTATGAGTATGTGAGGCACACATATAGGGCTAGATGGTTGGATGAACATTTCAAGCTAAGCAAGGACACATTTCCAATTGATTCAATTATTTTAGTAATTGAATTTTTTGAAAATTACATATTTAAACCACAAATTTAAGTTCAATCACAATATTACAACTCATCACAAGTTTCCATATTCGTGCATATAACATTCATGCATGCACTTTATAGTATAGAGCAAGATCAAAAATATTAAGGGAGTACCATTTCTATATTAGTGATGACTGATCACATTGTATAGAGTATGTTCAAGGTTTTTTTGAGAATAACTATGAAATTTTGACTCATTGGAACATTACTTTCAATCAACATTACATTGGTCAGACAATTTCACATCATAATTCAAAAATGCACAAATGTTTTATTAGTTAACTTGGCTCCATGTTACCACTAGCGTAGAACATATTTGTAGTTTTAATAAGGTTGGCCATAGAAAAGGGGAACATGAAAATGTTGAAGCATGTGTAAAAAGAGGAATTTCAAGAGAGAAGTTGAAAGTTGAAGACACTACTAATTTGACTAATGCAAAAACCATGGTTCAATGGTGTAATGAGAACATGTGCCATGGTGCTCAAGCAAATTCAACTATTCATAGATATTTTTGGTTAATGGAGGAATAACACATGGAAAATTATGAGTATTGTATGAATCTAATGAGTTCAAATGAGCTCCACTCATTTTTAAGCTCAAATGCATGTTCTTGGACTATTCATATGAGATAGTTAACATGTTTATGTTCTGCATGCATGGAATCTGTTTAGAATGAGTGAGTCACAAGAGTGGGTGGATGACTAGAGTTAAAAAAATCTAATTATAATCAACACATATTAGGTTCTAATAGTATTTAAACTTACATATATGACATCATCACATGACTTTGACCATGTTTCTGATCTAGTGTTATCAAGTAGAAGATTAATCATTATGTACTATTTATTCTCATTATATATCTTGATAGTGTCATTAAAAATTGTTTTTTGATTATATGAAGCATGTTTTTACAGTCATTACAGATGAGGAAAATGAAGAGGGAACATACTACTACTTATGTCAGTGTGTAGATGGAAAGAAAAAATTGACTTCCTTGGTCATAGATGGAGAAAACATTGACTATCCCACTAGTTCTATAGTCATCACTGAAACTTGGATTCAACGATACCTTATCAAAAATTATGATGTATTGTTACTTATAGACTTTTAAATGCACAGGAAGATACTACACTATTAAAATTTGGTTCTTGAAATGCATATTAAATTAAAAAATAGAATGGGAGGCCATTAAACATGAATCTATGAAAAGTTTACAAGTTAGACCATGAAGATATTCTTGATACTATCAAGATTAGAGGAGATCCTAGTGGTTCGTTAGATTGAAATGTGCAGGTATGTTGACTTGTAAAATTTAGATGTAATGAATTATGCCAAATGTTTTGATTTTTTAGGTATTACATGCATAAATTTCATTTTTAATTACTTAGTAACAATTTTATGTAGGTTAGTGGTGCCAAATAAGCTTCCACCTTCACACAATTGGCATTGTTAGTAAAGAATTTCATATTATTGAAGCTAAGAGAAGCTTACTAATGTAAATTTCCTACTTGCATGACATATTTTCATAAACTTGGATTATCTAATGCCTCTTTCAATTTTTTTATGTCCACCTTGACACTTCCAACCTATCTCACAGGGTTTCACCCTTCACTTGAGATTTGATTTAAACTTGCACTCTCAAAACACTAATCTTCTAGACTTATTATTCAAGTCTACATATCTACAATTAAAATTTATCTATTTATATAATCAACCTTAACTCTTGAAACCAGATAGTATCAGCTCCATATGACCATCAATATAATAATTAATCAAACGATTTCAATAATTTATGTCCTTTCTTATGGTTAATTCACACAAAACTTAGAAAACTACTCGCTAACACCTATGTTATAGGTCTATTTTGGATCATTACTACTTGTGTTTACATCATAAGAATCTCTAATCACCTTAGGAACATTCTATCTAACTGGCCCAAGCCTATAAAGTTACAGGCTCCATCTCTTGATCATTTAGGAGATATGATCATTTTAGTCACATGAACCCATGTTTTGCTTGTTTAGACACAAGTCTGATTACACATAGTCACTTATAATATTATTTAGATAGTATTAAAAAGATTAAAATAAGATATATCTTCTTAATATGATCATTTAACAAGTGTGCACAAGGTTTCAATTAATGTTTGAGGTAATACTTTGGAGATATACAAGTTTCTTTATTCCAAAACCCCCACTTTCTTGACTTTTATAGATATGAATGATATAATCATATATTTAGAGATTTTTAAAGGTATTTAAAGAAGGAGACAAATTAAAATTCATATAGGGGGTTATGACAGAGTTATATACCAAATTTTAACCCATTCAAATGGGTTGTTTCAATTTAGACCACTTTTAGTGACTAAAATATCTGAAGGTTAAGAACAAGAACTAGGTCAGAATGTATTGGGTTTGTCAATTGAGTGTGACATGAGGAAAATAACCTAGTATTTTATGTTATATTCCCATCTAAATTTATTATTAGTGACAATTTTTAGCCAAGAAGCACCAGAAATGGTGTTCTACAAATGCAGCTTCAACTTTGACAACATTTATTGTTACTATTTTCACATTCCTGGATAGTAGTAAAAATGTGTTTATGGGTGGAATTAGACATAATGGTTATTGTGTCATATGTAATTTTCCAATTTAGATGTTTTGGAGTGATGAATTTGAACCTAGGTGTCCCAGAGGTAGAAATTCTAGTTAGAGCTCAAGAAGTTATCTCTTCACTGCCAAAAAGTTGTATTTCATGACCCATTACAACAACTTGTGCCCTAAATTATAATCTAAGTTTATACTAAATTAATATAGGGTGAAATTATATGAATTATAAATTAATAGGATGGATATTATATTTTGTCCATATAACTTACTATTTTCATTTTATGCATGTCTAAAGTAAGTCTAAATATCAACATTTTCTTATGTTGAGAAGGGCATTCCTAAGCCTGAAATGGGTGGGGGGTTTGTTGACTGGGCATGATGGGAGAAAAAAATACTAGTAATAGATGTTATATTCCACTTAAAATGTTTTTTTGGCACTATTTTTCAACCAAGAAGCACTAGAAATGGAGTTCTCCAACTACAACTTTGATTTTGACAACATTTGTTGTTAGTGTTTTTGTGCTCCTAAATAGTAGTGAAAATGTGCTTACAGGTAAAATTGGATGTCATGGTCATTGGAGCATGCATAATTTGTACATATATAAATTATTGGAGTGATTTATTTACATTTGGGGATTCCAAAGGTAGAAATACTAGTTAGGGATCAAGAAGTTGTCTCTTCGCTACCAAAAAAGTTGCATTTTAGGACCCATTACTGTAACTTGTGCCATGCATTGCTATCTAATTTTATACTCACATGATTTAGGGTGAAATTAGATGGATTTCACATGCATATGAGGGATCTTATTTTTTATCCATATGACTTTCTATTTCCATTTTACGCATGTCTAAAGTTAGGCTAAAAATTGACATTTTTCTTATGTTGAGAAGGGCATTCTTGACCACAAAATGGGTGGTGGGTTTGTCAATAAAACATTATGGGAGGATAATAACATGTTTTTGGACATAATATGACCCTATATACATGTTTTAAGTGCCATATTTCATCAAATAATCACTAAAAAATAGAGTTATCCAATTGCAACTTCAACTTTGACAATATTTGTTGTAAGTGTTTCTACGCTCCTCAAAAGTAGTGAAAATGTGCTTATGAGTGGAATTGGATATCATGGTCATCATAAAAAATTTAATTTTTCCATAAAAATATGTTCAAAATATTGGATTTTCACTTGGGGGTCCTAAAGGTATAAATGCTAGTTAGAATTTAAAAATTTCTCTCTTTACTACCAAAAAGTTGCATTTCAAGACCCATTTCTGCAATTTGTGTCGTGCATTACTATATAAGTTTATACTTGTAGAGTAGGATTAAAATTTAAAGTTAGACCATGTTTTAATCAATAAATCTCTAAAATAAGAATAAAGAACTAACTTATCAAGCCTAGTCCCTCGAGGGGTGGTGTTAACGAATTAAAAGAGCTAATTATGAAAACAAGATGATGATATACCTTCCAAATAGACATTCTCCTTAAAAAGTGGTCAATAAGCATGATTTTACCTATATTTTATGCTCCAAGTCTTTATCAATGAGGTGTAGCATGAGCCTTCATCATCACCTAGTTCACTAATGGCTTAGGCTCTTCAATTTTGGTCTAGTTGGGTGAATTAATGAAGATTTTATATAACAATTTCTGCATAATTAGTTTGCACAATTGAAGATTAAAAATGGTGGTATTAGCTCTCTTATTTATATCTTTTCAAGATTGTTCAGGATCAACCATGACCATCCCTCTTGAGATCAAGATGTGTGGCCATAGATTTATTCAATTTTTGAGGGATAAAACATAAATATTACCATTAATATTTGGAAGAATAGGGCATTGATGAGGCATGGGAGGGCATAATTATGATATTTATCTCTCTAATGGTTTATGGATGTTAACCCATTGGTGATGTCATGGGATGATGTAGAATTGAACAATGAATAGTAAATAGATATTCAATAACTCTCATGGAATTTACACTTAGGCTTCTAATTTGGATTTATTTTGCTTAAGTGAATTTGATTATTTTTTTAGAATTCTTTGGAAATATGTTGCATGTTTAATCAATCTGGTTAGAAATGTCATTTTACTAATTCATAATTTGACTGGAGTATAATTATAATAGGGTATCAGTTATATATGGGATAATAACCTAGTTAGGTTTTTATGGACATGAAATAACACATGCACATGATGTGTGCTATCGAATTAGAAGAATTCAGTGGTCTAAGACATCATTTAATGTGGTTGCAATTTGAATAAAAATGATTTAATAAAATATAATAATCACATAAAATGCATTACCCCATTTAGGTATACATTAGCATAAATTGGCACCTATACATGACAAGTTCAAATAATTAGAGAATTTTATTGATTTTGGTCTAGATTGTGTATTGTCACATAATATCATTTAGTTTGACAATTTTATCACAATAGTGATAGGAATTGGATGTCTAAATTTTGCCGCTATTTGAGAAGGCATGGTGAGACATTTGGTCTAAGCAACATCTTTTCAAAGAATAAAAAGGTCACTATAATTAGAAGAAATAATTTTATTCACATTTTTCATTAAATTTTGCATGAGTGATGGAAAGACAGGGTTATGAATATGCCCCAAACATCATTTGGGTTATCCATGGTGCCTCCTTGATGGGAATATGGAAAAATTTAAATATTGTATGGGTGGGTCCTCAATCAAAATAAATAATAATCACATTAATTTCAACAAAAAGGCTAAAAAATGGAGCAATTAGAAGAAAGTGGGAGGAAAAATGGATAAGCATGGCTAAAATAATAGACCAAGAGATAAAATGGTTCAACTATAGGCCCAAGTCATAATTTTGAAATATTTACTATATTTTGACTTTTAGGGGGTAAAAATAATTTGTTTTCACCCCTATCTATAGTAAATTAGAGCTATATGATTTGTGCATGAGAGAGTTGAGAAAGATGGTTAATATCCCACACCACCATCACCTTGGAGAGTACGTGAGAGAGTATCTGAGGCCACTAGGGAGCAGACCATCAGTAGGTACCTTTTTTGGTATTTAATTTTTTGTATTTATCACATTTATTATGAGTAGGAAGTAATAACCTTGGTGATCTTATCGATTGCCCAAATTTATAATCGACAAGGTCACCCTCACTAATGGTGAGATTTCCATCAAGAATAGTGAATTCACTACTCTTTTGATAAGTTCGCAAGTCAGAATGGTGAGTTAGCCACTTCATCAGTGAACTCACATATTTGGGCAAAAATCACTAGTAAAATGATTATTTCACTAATAAGAGCGAGATCAACCTGTAAATTGCCAATAATGACCTAGTTTCAACATGATTGATAAAATAGTGATAATACCATGTTAAATGGTGAAATCACCCTACAAAATGGGGAAATAGCTTAAACAATAGTGATGTCACTAGGAAAAGGGACGTTGGAGCCCATAGGGATTAATCCATGCCCAAAATTAGAAGAAGAGAGAGTGAGGCCCATAAATGATTAGTGTAAGCCTCAAAATTAGATGAATCTAGATAGATTGGATCAATGAAAGGAAAAATAATTGACTCAATTCCCTATGTTTGACTTACAGGAGAGAGTCATAGCTATCACATCATGGGAGCAATGATCACAGGTGATTCAACAATAGAGAATCTAGATATATGAGCTCATGGGTGTTTTGGAGGTCATAGAGTTATATCACTTAGCATGATTGTTGGTGACTCAAGCAGATAGGGCATACTTGTCAACATTGATAGAGAGGTGGAATTCATAGATCTAAACATTCCATCTATTAATCAGGGAGGCCATAGTAACCATAGAGGATTTCCATCATATCTTATGGGTGTTGATGTGAGGCTTCAAGATTACCTGGATATCAGTGGATTGAAAAAATGTATTAGAGGATTTATTGCGTGTGATTATAGACCTAAAGGTTGTAGATGTCAACATTGATATATATGTACTAAAGGACTTGGGTTTGCCTCTAGATGAAGGAGAAGGAGTGGGACAAGGGATAGTTCCCCCTTAGGTGCTAATATTGATGGCTCATGATAGCATCATCATGCTACCTAACAATAATAGATGGTTCTTTCCTCTTGGTATGATCGAAGTTATCCAAGAGATGTTTGATCAATTGATGTAATTTATATAGGGGTTGATCATCTTGGCCCAATTATACATAGACCTACATATGATAACCTACTAAAGAGGGCACAACATAGGCCATAAGACATTTCTCTAGGTTTGGGACTGGGAGCACATAGACATTGAGTGGTTAGTGGGGCCAAGATACCATAGGGGACCACATGATCTAGTGGATTTTGGATGGTATTTGACCAAGTCAGGTTTACAGGGCCATACATGGGACTTACCTTATTATTGATGAGATATAGATGAGATGGAGTATGAGGAATTTATTTGGCACCCCTATATAGTGATACAATGGACTTGGATTGAGGACTTATTCATGGTTGGTTATATGATCACCCCTATTATATTATAGGTTACCATGATTATGTGGTGGAGCGTTACAAGTCAAATTGATTCCAACAATAATTTGACATGCAATAGGATAGACCAAAGGGTCTACACTACTTTATACACATTATTAGGGAGATTAGGGAGTGGGGGGCACTAGTGCCCAATAATAAGGTAGTTTTAGACTATGCTAGGGTTCTAAGTGTGTTATGGGAATATATAGGAGGAGTTGCCGATGTGGGGGTGATAGATGCTTATGTAACATGGTTGGTTGGGGTTAGAATAATCTAATTAACTATGCCACTACCATAACAAATAGTGTTATATTAGAGGTGGGTTAGGCTAAGGAGAGATTGAGGTTAAGGCCTAACACAATAATAGGGTTAAGTTTTAGTGCAACTAGTGATACCACATGCTATTCCATTATAGGTAGTGTATGCTCAAGCATAACAAGATCCATTAGATGATATAAAGATGGTTGACCTAGATGGATAGGGCATTGATATGGGGGATGCCCTATGTGGTGATGATGGCCACAAGATGGATACAAGAGAGGTTGAGACCTCTAAGATAGGGATAGGCTCAAGAGAGGTAGGGATTTTTGACACAAGTACACGTATAGGAGAGGTGGGGCCCTCAAGTATAAGGAGGTTCATAGAGGACCAAACTTTGATAAATAAAATTCAAATATAGATCACTGCATGCCTTTCAGAGATTTTAGGGTTATAAAGAACTATGGCTAGGTTATAGGCATAGTTGGCTATGACTTAGGGAGAGACCACTAGGCTACAGGGTCTCATTGCAACCAAAGATGTAGAGATTGCTACTTTAAGAGGGTAGGTGGTTCAACTAACATGGGTTTAGATGTAATTAGCTATATGAGATATTGAGCTGCTAACAATGGTTGGTGAGCGAGATTTTGATCAAGTAGATAGGGAGAGATTGGATTCCCAGATAGTGAGGTTCACAAAAGAGTGAGATGAGGCTCATTGAGTTGGGATAGACATTAGAGTAGGATTAGCTAGAGCCTTGGCCAACATGATTATGACTAAGGATGATGCCTTATGCATGAAGGATGATGTCTTATTTGCAAAGGATGAGATATATTATTGGTGGTAGATATATGAGGTGGTAGTCCCTATGGAGAGGAGGGCACCTTTGTATAGAGATCACACAAGATCCCAATAGACTAATTGAACCTCTAGATTTAGACATGTTACTGAGTTAGAGTGGTTAATGGCACAACTAGCATCATTGTGGGTAGTCATGGGGCATCCACCACCATGTACACCATAATTTCCATGTCAAGGATGGGTTAAAGCTTCTAAAAAAGTCCCTTTAGGGATGGCCATGATCAGAGCTAATTTTTTAGCTCTTATTTTTTATATTATGAGATATATAAATATTCTCATGATGTATCAAACATTATGATGAGACATATATATGACATTCATTTTTTGTCTTATTTTTATTTGTACATGGACTCTTAATATTCTTTTGTTATCACATGATGTTTATATGGATGTTGTTCTTGTTATGATATGATGATATATGTTATTGTTAGGATATGCACTTCCTTATTTAGCATATGTACATTGATGTAATGATTTCTTTACGTCATGTATGACTAGATGCTAGAGGATAATTTAAGATATGAACATCCTAAACTAATCATATAAATAGTCAGTTAGACTCAATGTGTATGCCAAGATATGCACATCATACATAGAGAGTCTTGTTTGTTTCCAATGTTTGGCTTTTGTATATCTTGTTTAGGTATTAGATATGCAGGACGGTGCGTTAAGAGATGTTCTTCAACACTACATTGACTATTTAGAATTTGGATCACTTGGTTTTTAATTTATAAAAATATAATCATTCATCATAAGTATGAATAACTTATAATAACATTGTATTTTATTTATGATTGATCATTTCAAATGTGAATACTTATAACTAAGGATAATGATAAAAATTATCGAAATCAAAGTTAGAACTATTTAAATTAAAAAAAAAATACAAACATGTAACCAAACTTAAAATCAAGATATGAATGTCAAGAGTTAAGTATGAATAAAAATGTACCTAAAAACAAACAAAGAAAACAAAGCAAGAATAAATTGTTAAACAACCTGAAATTAGGATATAAATAATCATAACCCACATGTTAACAAGGTATATAAATAACAAAACAATTTAAATACAAATGTAAACAAGTCAAGCCCAAGTTAAGGCTAGAATCACAATGTTTATGAAATGTGTTCAAATACTACAATAAAAATAAAAAAACATAATAAACAAGACAAAATAGTAAAATAAAAGACAAGAAAGCCACAACAAAAGATCAAGAAAATAAATAAAAACACAACAAAACACCAAGAAACAAATTAAAAAATACTAATAAAAATGAAAGAATAACAAAACAACTATAAACAAAATAACAACACAATAACATGACAAGAAAACATTAAAAAACACCAACAAACAAAAATACATACACAACAAAACATGAATATAAACTAACAAACTAACAACAAAAGACCAATAAAAATATTTAAAAAGGTAACACAACATAATAAAACAACAATAAAGATCAAATAAACACACACAAACAATGGTTAATCACAATGTTAGTGTAGATAAAAAATAAATTGTTCATACATGTGTAATAGATGCATTACGCTCTGCAATAGGGTGACCCCTAAGCTAAGTGACTATAACACTGATACAATGAAATAAGAACAATGTCCACAAAGTAGCCCCTAGATGATAGGGAAATAATGAGACAAAACAAATAGAAATTGTCCCTAGGTTATAGGAGATAATGGAACAAACAAACAAAATGGGGGGAAGAAAATAAAAGGAAGGGATAGTCGAGTTGACTCTAGGTGCACAAGGAAAGTGGACACTACTGACATAGTTTCATAGATGCGAGATCCAACATGAACTTTAGGTCAAATGTAGTTCTCTCAAGATATGGGATAGAAGAAAATGAATGAAAAGGAAACATGATTAACGTGTAGATGAATAAGAAAATGGTCTCACAAAATGATGAGAGCATAATAAAACCTAAGAGTGCAGGAATGGATCTTATTCAAATGAATAATGCACATAAAGGTATCACAAAATGATGAGAGTGTTCAGGATCAAAATAAACAAAGGTACAATGTGATGTTTTTGGTCTTTTATCATATCATATTCTAATGTTTTTGTATTTTTGGGATAAGCAATAGAAATATAATATTAACAAAAGATACAAGAAACTACCTAGTCAAGGAGATGTACTTCCATAGGTAAGAGTTCAAACAATAGCTAATCTGATTGTAATGGGGATTGTGAATATAAAAAATGGTACAAGGGACCAACCAATCAAGGAGATTCTCATCCAAGGGTAGGAGTTCCAATAACATCTAAAACCAACTGTAATGGCCCATGTGAAAGTGGGATATAAATAATGGTACATAAAACCACTTCGCTAAAGAGTTGTACATCTAAAGGTAAGCAACATATAAACTAGATACAACAATCCATGTGATCCTATGAAGATGATGATTACTACCAAGTAGCATCAAAATAAGATTAGAACAATATGTAATGGTGAATAAATCTAAGGATCCATCCAACAGGCAAAAACCTCATGTTGACATACCCTCATACACTTGTCTGGAAAAGAGGTTGCAAGATAATTTTCAGGTTGAAATACTTTGTAGAACAGGAGTTAAATGTGTATGGAATGTTTATGAATCATAATCAAGATCATAATTAGTTATTAAGCACAATGGTGTGGGGTACAATGGTCCAGATGTGAAAGTAAAATTAGTTTAGTAGAATATAAACAATCCAAGTGACAACAGTTCATGGTTACAACTATCCATAATGAAATGGTATAAGGTTATAACAGTCTAGATGGTATAATGATCCAAGGTAGTGTAGGTACAATGGTATAGAATGGAATAAAACATAGTATAATGGTTTGGGGTTACAATAGTTTAGAGTTACAATGGTCCAGGGTAATGCAGTTACAATGGTCTAGAATAAAATGGTACAAAATGTTACAATAGTCCATAATAAAATGGTATAGAATGTTACAACAATCCAAAATAAAATGGTAGAAAACGTTATAATGGTCCAGAATAAAATGGTACATAATGTTACAATGGTCTATAATATAAGTATAATGGTAGAATAAATGAATTTGGCACGAGTTGTCCCCAAGTAAAGCATCTAGTATATAATGGTTCAAAAAAGGTTGTCAAGCATATAACCAATTGAGGTGTACAATAGTCCTGGGTTCTGGGAGCTCTTCACCATTTGGAGTAGCCAATCTATATGCCCCTGATCCATAACTCACTGTAACCATGTATGGACCCAACCAATTGGGTTGGAACTTACCCTTCTTTTTATGCTCAACATTAGTGTTCTTTTGGTTCTCCTTCAATACTAGGTCACAAACTTCAAACACCCGAGGGAGAATGTGCTTGTTATAGCTATGACACAATCTATTCTGATGTTCTTAAGTTGTCTAGGGTAGACAAATACTTTCTATTAAGGAGTTCTAGCTCCTGCAACTTGGAAACTTTATAATCTTCATCATCCAAAATATTCTCCAAAGATACCTACAATTAAAGTAACTTGACCTCGATTGGGATAATAGCCTCTATGGCATAAACTAGGGAATATAGATTATCTCTTGTGGGGGTTCGATGACTAGTGCAGTAAGCCTAGAGACAAGGAAAAATTTCCAAGTGCTAATTACAACCAACATCATTGATAATCTTCTTTAGGATTATAAAAATGGTTTTGTTATATGCCTCAGCTTGACTGTTGCCTTACAGGTTATATGTTGTGGACTTCTTGTGCTTGATTTTGAATATGGTGGAAAGGGATTTAACATCTCTATTTATAAATGATCCACCATTATTAGATATAATACAAGATAGGATACCATATTGGTAAATGATATAGTAATAGATAATTTTGTAAATCTGCTTCCTAATGATGTAAGTGAGAGGAATAGCCTTAATCCACTTAGTAAAATACTTGGTAGTAGTGAGAATGTGTTTATGGCCATTAGAGGATGTTGGGTTTATTTTCCTGATGAGATTGAGACCCCATGTAGAGAACGACCATGTTGTAGTGATCACTTGTAGTGATAAAGAAGGTATGTGTATCAAATTACCATGTTGTTGGGAAGTAAAACACTTCCTGACATAGCTACAATCATTTGTTTCCATCTTGGGCCAATAATATCCTATTCTGAAGAGTTTTTTAGCTAAGACTACATCGTTGGTGTGGGCCCCACACTTTCCTTCATAGACCTCCTTAAGCACTAATGTTGATTCTCCTAAAGATAAATAATGAAGACGCATTCCATCATAGCCCTTATGATAAAGCATTTTCCCAAGCAGGGTATAATAGGCTAGGAGATGGAGGAATATTTTCTAGTGATTGTGTGAAAGGTTGGGGGGAAAGACTTGGTCATGGAAATAACTATAAATGTCTTGGAACCAAGGGAATTTAGGTGGGGGATTGAGACCAAAAATTATGCCAACCATCTCTGAATCTGGAAATATATGAGTAGGATGTAAAATATTCTCGATGAGAAACTAATACTCTTTGACACTACTGGTAATTTGTACCATGGACCCAATTATTGCCATTGTGTCAGCTGAGCTATTATTGGCTCATGACACTTGTTCAAACTATAGGGACTTGAAGTGGGGATTGAGATTATCTACAATATGATTTTAGGGTACAAGATTTTCATTTCAAGTATTATCTTGGTATTTGGTGTGGTTAATGATCAATTGAGAATCTCCATAGACTGCCAACTGTTGTATATCCCACTATATTGTGAGACAAAGTCTTGTAATAAGAACTTCATACTCAACCATATTATTGGTGTAATTGAAGTTGATATGAAAAGATTTGGGGATGAGGTCCCCTTATGGTGTAACCAACAAAATACTATCCCCAAATCCATGGGATACAAATGAGCCATCAAAGTATAACTTTCACTATTCATGTTTATGAGCCACTTCTATTTCCATGATAAAATCAGCTAGTAAATCAAATGTGAGTGGTTGAGTATCTACAATAAGAGCTTCTACAAGTTGATATGCAATGACCTACCCCTTAATAGTTTTTTGGTTCTGGTACTCAACATCAAATTCACTCAAGATCATGACCCAATTAGCCATGAGGCCTGGAAGAGTTACCTTGGATAATAAATATTTTAGAGAATCTACTCTAGCAATAACAATAGTTTTATTATTTAGCATGTAATGCCATAAATTTTGGGAATCAAACACCATTTCTAAATATGCATTATTAATAGGTATATAGTAATGCTCTTATGTGATAATTTTTTAGCTCAAATAATAGACCACATGCTCAATTTATTGTTCATCATGCTGGGCCAAGAGTGCCCCTAATGCATGTTATGTGGCTGAGATATAAAGGAGTAATGGATGTCTAGGTGTTGGTAATCTCAAAAATGGCTTGTTGGCCAAGTATGATTCAAGTTTCACAAATGTTTGTTTACATTTGATATCCCATTGAAAGGTGACCCCATTCTTCAAGATGTTTGTGAAAGGATGACACTTGTCTGTCAGTTATGAAATAAACTTGTGAATAGATTGAATTTTTCCTTGTAGGCTATAGAGTTGTTTCAAACTAGAAGATGGAGGCATATCCATGATAGCCTTGACTTTAGTAGGATAAACTTCAATCCCTCTTTGTGATACAATGAATCCTATCTATTTTCCCAAAGTGATGCCAAAGACTCACTTCTTAGGATTCAGACAAACTTTGTATTCATGAATTATCTCAAAGATCCTTCACAGAGCATCAGGATGTCTGACACGTGTTTTTGATTTTGATAGAATATCATCAACATAGTCCTCAACTATATCATTCATCATGTCATGGAATATGATAGTCAAAGAATGGTGATAGGTGGTTCTAGTATTCTTCAAGCTAAAAGGCATGACTTGGTAACATAACGTTCCCCACGATGTGGTGAAAGTAGTTTTGTGCTAATCCTCTGGAGCAATCTTGATCTGATTATATCTAGAGAAGCCATTCATGAGGGATAACATCTCATACCTAGTAGTAGAGTCAATAATAATGTCAATGTTAGGTATAGGGAAATCATATTGGACATGCTTTATTGATATCTCAAAAATTAATACAAATGTGTATGCCTTGTGGCTTTTTGCTTACTGAAACTACATTTGATATCCATTCAGAATAGCCTAGTGGTCTGATGAAACTAGCTCACAATAATTTCTCTAGCTCCTTATTTACTAAAATAACAATGCATGGCTACATTTTTCTCAATTTTTGCTTGGTTTTCTTAGCATCTAGATGTACAATAAGGTGATACAAAACCAAGTCAAGGTCTAGGACTATCATGTCTGAATAAGTCCATGTGAAGATATTAATAAATTCTCTTAGAATTTTGACAAAGTAGTCACACTCATTATCGGTGAGGGATGATCCTAAATAAATAATTTTAGGATCTTCATAGTTTCCCAAGTTCACTTCAGTGGTATTTTATATAAGGAGTGTAGAACGATGTTCTAAAATAGTGGGTAGTGTTTGATCTTGGTCCTTTTTTTATGATTCAACTTATGGCTGTGAATCCTAAAGCTCAGGATAGTGATATGAATCTGAGTCCATCGATTTAGGTAGAATAAAATATTAAAATATCTCTAAAAAGTATAGAGTAAGATGCTTAAAGACTTTATCATATTTAGTAGTGATACTGGTGCTATTTGTACAACTAGGACTTGGTGGATGTTACGCTTCCTTTAGATATGAGCAAACTTCCCCATCCAAGAGCACTTGAAACATGGTTTCACTCAATGGATCATCTTTTTCGTTAACTTTTCCTTGACCAATCAATGCCTCAAAATAGTTTTCACTCAAAGATCTAGATGTTTTATCTTTTGTATGACCAATAAAGTTTTCCTGCTCTTTAAAGTAGGCAACATAATCTAAGGAGAAGTCAAAGCCTTGCTTGTGATCGTTAATTAGAAATCCATCTCTATGTCTCATGTACTCAGAAATATACTCCTCGTTCTGAAAGCCATCCAAAGGTATGAAATAATTTTATTGGTCCTAATCTATAAGGTTGGGATGGCAAAGGTTAAGTGGATAATAGGTTGTAATAATCATAATAAAATTAGATTCAAATAGGTCTATGTTGACTAGCTATTTATAAGTGCTATAATGGAATGTTACATCACTATCAGGAGTCTCATCATCATTCAATTCAGAGGAATCACTATTGAAATACATGAGGTCACCCCCAGGTGAGATAAATATGACACCTTGACTCATAGTAGGTTTACCAGCTGATAATAGTTCTAGGATTACTTACTCTTATGACCCTATGCCTTTACTTGTATTATCCAATTTATCCATAATATGATTAGGGATAGGGTACTTGGGATTCTAAAAATAATTAGCAAGGCCATCAAAGTATGACCAATCTCCTTAGTAAAGGTTTCCTTATCTTGATTGATGAAGTTGATGGTACAAATACCACTTGTAGTTAATACATGCCTTTAATATTTTGGCAAATCATGTTAGGCCTACAAAGGGCTTCAGCAGGTTTAGGTCTACGTTAAGACTTAGGATATTTGGGTAATTTTGTAATATTAAAGGTATCTTTTAGATGGTACATGGAAATTATTGCATCCTCAATAGTGAGCTTTGTAAATGTTGTAGGAATTGGATAGGCCAAGGTAGGAGCAAGATCATTTGGGTTGATATAATTAGAATTGGGTGGTTTTGAAACTATTTATTTATTATTCATCACTATAAATTTATAACTAGAGCAACATTTATAATTGTGAAATTCAGCCTCTACGTGTTTGTAATATTGGTAGGGCTGAAAATTAGCATAAATGGTAACTTCAATTCTAGCATGGGGGAACTTGAGGCACTAGTGCAAGGTAGAAGAGATAAAATGTACTTAATGGATCCAAGGATGACCAAGAAGTATATTATATGGAAATGCAATGTCCATGACATGGCATAAAGTATCATGAGATATATACCCAATAATGATTGGCAAATAGATAGTTCCAGAAGATTCCCTTTCAACATTATCGTATGCCTTGATCATGATTATCTTAGGCTATATATCCTTGGCAGTATAACCCAATCATTATGTCAACTTGAGAGACACTATGTTTATACTTGAACCATTATCTATAAGAACCCACTTGATCTTATTATTTTATATAATGACCTTAATAAACAAGGAGTTATTATGGCTAGGACCAAAAAATATATATCTCGCTAATCAAATGTAATTTTTTGGCTCAGAGATAAATGTCCTACAAGTGTTTAGAATTAGTCAAGGTTGATATCTTTGGGAATAGTAGGCCATTAAAGGAAGTCATTTAATATCATTTGGTAGATGTCTGACATACGCAAAATATCTAGGATAAAAATTTATGTAGGGGTTTTGATTAGTTGGTCCTAGATACTATATGGCTTATCAATGGGAGAATAAGAGGGTTTAGTTTTGGTTGGTATAGTGTTCAACTTTGGATCATAAGGTACAGTGTTTAGGTTTGGTCTAGTGTTGGAAGAAGGTAGAGGGCCTTGAAGGGTGACTCATGAGTGTCTAGTTACGATTGCATAATCTGAAGTTAACAAAGAGTCATTATAATTAGAAGGCAAAGGGACCTGGAGGGTAACTCACGAGTGTCTAGTTGTGATTGTGTAATTTTGAATCAGTAAGGAGTCATTATAATTAGAAGGGGTGGAGGTCTAGAGATAATAACTAAAAATAACTGACGTACAATGGAATTACTTAAACCTGGTGTGATATTACTTGATGAAGAGGGTATCAAAACTATAATAGGGGGTCCAATACTTCAAGAATCATTGGATGGTTCACGTGATTTGATTATAATGATGGAAATGTGATTAGTAGAAACATGTCCCATGGTGTTATTATAATCATATGACTTGTTATTATAACCCAAGTTGTTAGCATGGGTATTATGATCATGATTATGAATATGTTGATTGGGCTTCTAACCTTGATTCTGTTGACATTGGCCTTGACCTTGATTTTGATTATTCCTATGTTACATTTGATTATATTTGGGAAATGGGTCCTTGTAGATTCCCATGTCCTGATTAGCATTATGCATTATTTGTTTCACTTTGATTTTTCCACGTTCAATCAAGTCCTCAATAAGATGTCTTAATTATATGTATAGATAAATGACATGGCCAATTACATAATGAAAATTATAAAACTCATTTTCCCGATACCAATAGAGTTTAGGTTGATCTTCTAAAAATGGTTTTGGTATAGACCATATAATAAAATTGGCCATGACTAACTTATGGAAGACTACCTCCATAAGCTCTCCCAGTTTGTTGAATGTTCTATACTTGTTAAATGTCATGCATGGAGGAGCTCTTTGTAAAGTGGTTGAGGGATTATGTGGGGCTGGTTGTAAATTTAGATCCAGTGGAGTCTACACCATTTGCATGTGTCTATATTTTTTCACTCCATTTCCCACCATGTCCTTGTTCGTATTAAAAAAATTAAGTTTTTTTGTAGTAGTAGCCTAAACAAGTGGTTGGTCTGATTAGATGTTTGACCCTATTAATAAATATTTACAAGGCATTTGGTAATAAGCACCTTATAAATTTTCACACCTTTGTCAATGATCTCATTAAATGTTTTGGCACAAGTGAGTCACAAACTATGAGCTACTTTAGGGTGCAAGTTTTGTGAAAAAATGTCAACCAACTATTTATCTGGCAAATTGTGTTGAAAATGTCTAGCTAATTCTCTCCACCACTATAGGTATGCTATGAAGCTTTCTCCATATCTTTTCTTTGCTTTGCATAAGTCAGCCATGATTAACTCATGCTCAATGTTATAAGAGAAATGGTTAAAAAAATTATCTAATAAATCATTCTAATTTGTCACCGATCCCTTAGGCAATTTGAGGATCTAATCTAGAGCTCGTCCAACCAAATTGTGTGGAAAAAAGTGGAGCAAATAAACACCACTGTAGGATACCTCGTGGCATAATAAAAAAAAGGCTTGAATGTGTTCCCAAGGGTCCCCCTTCCCTTTATATTTATGAAACTTAGGTGCCTTTAAATGAGGGGGAAATGGGACTTAGAGAATACTTAAATCAAATAGATAAGGCCATATCTCATCAAAGTTATACTTCTTAATTCGGTTATCTATCTCAATCCTTAAGACTATTTCCTTCATCAAATTCTGTTCCTATATGTTTGGTGCATTTATTGGTGGAATATAATTTTTTGGGGTAGAATGTACCACTATGTGATCCTATTAGGGATATGAACCTTATGTTCAGAAGTTTGGTTTATGTTTATTCTTTAATTTAAGTATATTTATTATTGATTCCTAAGTGTTTAATATAAATTCCTAGGAATATATCATTGTGTGCTATATGGATACTACAAAAAAATTTGGGTGACATTTGTTAGTTAGCCAAAGTACGTGTTGGTTGAGATGAACTCACTAGAGTATTTTTTGTAATACCCCCAATCTGTGATGATTATTTTATTCCTTGTAGTTGTGAATGGGCAAAAGTCTTTTGATAATTGAAAAAAGTATGCTACGTATCAAGTGAAACATGTTGTGAAGTATTTATAGGTTTTTTCTACTCATGAGCAACTCCAAGACATATCATAGACTTAGGATCAAATAGGGTATGTTTCATTTGGTTGATCACTTGTTATTTCTCTTTAGAAGTGGTATTATATGTTGAATTCATAACTAAATAAGTTGTTAGGTCTAAGATAAGCTGATCTACGTATGATTGACTAATTTTCTAAATCTTGGTAACAAGATTGTGATCAGTTGGAGATGACTCTACAAGTTGTTCTTTTCCCTTACTAGAGGAAACAATGTTGGTTTTTGTAACATGAGTGAGAGGTTAATCTAGTTGTTGCTCCTCTACTCAAACAAGCATGTGTAATTATTCAATTGGGAAATACGGTGGCAATCTTGCACTTGATTTTATCAACCTTAAAAGTGATTCATCTTTGTATTTTAAAGGTTCATGTTCATAATATCCCTATTCGGATCAAACTATTGTTGGGATATCATCAAACACAATGGAGTGTTCTTCTCCACTATAAAATTGTTCTTCCTTGTAATTAGGTCCATAAGAGACCCCATTATGAATATACCTTTGCATCATGCTTGAATATGGTTTTCTACATTTGCTAAGATATGGAATGTGGTTCACAAATGTTAAAAAGGTGTTGTAGACTCTTCAATCAAACAAAAATAAGGTAAAATAAGTCTACAATAAAATGAAATGGCGTATTGCCACACAATTAGAAGAAAGAGGTTATGAAATTACTCAACCTTGGTTGGTTGAAATCATCAAATTGGAAGAGGGTAAAATAATCTTGGAACTTAAAGTTCAAGCTAGCACAAGAAACTTATGTTCAATGTATGTAAATACCGTAAAAAGCTAAATAGAACTGTGGTGAGTCATGGCTAGAGAATCTAGAAGAAGACCTTTTTGATGAAGAAGATTAAGACATGAACTAAGAAGCTTAATATATGAACTAACATAAGAACTCCTAAGTATAAATCTAAAACCAAATGGGCAACATAACTATGCCACATGTTAAAGAAGGTAAAATGGTCTAGGAACTTAAAGTGTAAGTGAATGTAAGATAATATAATTCCAAAATAAGAATAGAATGGGAAAGAGTATAGGTAATGACCTTCAATCTAAATATAAAATATCACCCAACTTACTCAAACCAAGTGCAAAATTTAAACTAATAGTGCCTTATATTAGAACTTAAAAAGACAAGATTTCAAAATTGGATTAAAAAAGGACTTGTAGATTTATAAAATGATGAATAGTTCTAAACTAAAATGAATAGCATAACAATGATGTTTGGAAATACAAACATAATGATTTGATTTAAATTTTGAACAAGGTAAAAAGTGATTTGGATTTGACTAGTATAACACATCTTTATTCAAAACAAATGGTGTATAATAAGTGTTTGGTTTTTGATGCATTTTGGTTTCACACAAACAATTTTTTAGACTCAAAAGACCATGTAAATAAACAAAAATAAGAAAAATACCAAAGTTAATGTCTTATCATAATAAATTGACAAGGTGGCTTCGTACTCTTAGATTTTGTCTATATACTCCATCTCGAGACAAAATAAGTTGTAAATCTAGTAAATTTAAATGCACACGAAAAGTAGGGTTTTTAGGTCCCATCTTCTCTCAAGATATCATATGATGACCTAGAAATTTGGGCTACTCGCCTTGCATCAATAGTACTCCATAATAAGTGGGGTTGTTCTAAAAACTATCAATTTTCATATGTTCTAAATGGTCTTATATATGTGATTAACACTAGGGCATAACACATCATCTGGATACATGTTAACTAACTCATTATGAAAAGGTCTTGTCCCTTTCACAACCACTACATCCATAAATTTCTTAGTGTAGTGTGATGTCCAAGTTAAACATACATTTTGAGGTAGTCTCTTACTAATGGAGCTTGTTTAACTACTCAAAAAAACATCTTATAAAGTTGGCCTCAATTTATATACCCCTACCATGGAGTGGGGTTGAAACGATGTCGAGAGATGAATTCTTAGGTCAACATTTCCCTAGAGAACTTGTGGGGAGGCTATGAACTCTTGCCTATAAGCCAATATGCAAGAAATAAAAATTATAAGAATTTAGGGTCATTTTGGGATCACTCAAATTTTAAGGAGGGCCTTAGTGACTTTCTTTCCATGCTTGGACAAAGTGACAAAAGTAATATGTGAAGCATTTTTGGATCACCCAAGTTACCTAAAGGGGACGGGGAGAGAGCATACATGCTATACTTAGTTTGAAAAACAAACACACAATAAAAAATAATAAAAAAGTAAAAGCTCTTAAGAGCACTTGACTAAAGTTTTGAGTTCATTTTAGAACACCAAATGAGATATGAAGTGAAATTTGCCTTTGGTTGTTCTAAAATGTAAACTAAGTGTCTTAAAACCTACAAAATAGATTGTTAAAAGTCAAAACAGGGGTGTAGGATATTCAAATAAATTTGTAACTTGATATTTTAGCTCTTTATTTTTTGACACAAGTCGATCCTGTTATTTTGTAGATCATTTTCACTATTCAACAGGGTGATTATGTTGATCCTCAGGATGATTTTGATGATATACAAAGACATAAAAGACTCTACTTTTGTGATCCCACCGATTACAAGATGATACTACTGATTAGTAGGGTGATTCCAATGATAAATAGAGCAAAATCACCAAAATGATAGAAATGAAAAACACAATAGTTACCTACAGGTTTTGATTTAGGATGATTTCATTGATATGTTGGCAAACTCATAGTTTGACAAGTCGAACCTAGCAATCTCTAGGTCTATTTCACCATTTTATGAAAACACATAGATAGAGATAGAAAATATAAATCTGATTTCATTGTTCATGTGGATGATCTCATTGTTACTCAAGTTGATTCAACCATTCCACAGGGCACTCTTGCTGATGTTCATGTCAAATTCACCATTTTATTGGTCGAATCCATCATTTGGTCCATAAGTCATAAAACATGGAAATTAGAGAAAAAGAGGAGTAAAACAACCTTAAAAGAGGGTCTGAGTGATTAATTAAAATGGATAAAATTAACATGTGAGATGTATGGTCCCACCAAACATGCCAAAATGTAGAGTAGGATTACGAGATAAGGTTAGATAATGCGTTAGTTAAGAAATCTCTAAAATAAGAATAAAGAATTAACTTATCAATCCTACTCCCTCAAGGGGTAGTGCTAATGAATTAAAAGAGCTAATTATGAAATAAAGATGATGATATACCTTCCAAATGGCTATTCTCCCTCAAAAGCAATCAATAAGCATGATTTTTACAAGATTTGGTGCTCTTAGTATCTGTTAATGAGGTGTAGCATGCGCCTCCATCATCTCCTATTTACGAATGGCTTAAGCTATTAAATTTTGGTCTAGTTGGGTGACTTAATGAAGCTTTTCTATAACAATTTATGCATAATAAGTTTTCACAACTAAAGCTTAAAAATGGTGGCATTGGCTCTCTTATTTATAGCTTTTCAATATTGTTCAAGATCAACCATGACCATCCATCTTGAGATCAAAATGTGTGGCCATGGATTGATTCAATTTTGGAGGGACAAACCATAAATATGTGCATTAATATTTGAAATAATGGAGCATTGATGAGGCGTGGGAGGGCTTAATTATGATATTTATCTCATTAATGGTTTATGGATGCCACCCCATTGGTGATTATTGACCAAATTTAAATTTTAGTCAAATTGGGTCAACCCATACATATTGAAAATTTTCAAAAGTTCCCATGTGTCTAATAGGGTCTCATGTGTGTTTAAATACCTTACCTATCCTTGCTCTAGCCTTGGTCTAAGTCCATCTTCCTTGTGCTTATCTAGTCAACCAAAGTCAACTCTAGTCAAACATGGTCAAAGGTCCAAATTATTTTGTAAAAATCCTAATGTGGTCATTTAGATGTTCTAATTTGTTCATAGGTCATAAATTTGTTCTTTACCATGTCTCATATGCAAAAATGCCCTTTTTGACCACATTTTGGCTTATTAAATGACTTATACAAAATTTCAAGGAAGTATATTTATCACAAAATTGGATTTAAATGTGGAGGAGGTCAGATCATGTTAGTTATCAGTCACATATCAGTTCAAGAAATAGTTTCATGCTTAAAAATAGGAGAAACTCCTCAAAACTGCCCCTTAATGGCACTTATACGGACTTGGGAAGTCCACCTTTAGCTAAAAATGTGGGGATATGCCTCTTCACCTCCCTAAATTCCTTACCATTCTTGGTTTTTAGAATAAAGGTCAAAAATTTTAGTTTCAACTTCTGTTTCTTTCTTTTTGCCTTTGCAAGCCAAGAAAGGTCAATTTGGAATGTTTGGTGTAAGCTGTATAGGTGGAGTTGGGAGGAATGCTCTGAGTGGTTGAAAGGAATTTGAGTAAGATTCAAATCCATGGTAGGAAGTTTTAGTTTCATGGCTTCTCCTATATGAATCATGATTAAGAAGCTAGGCAACATTTTATGCTTCTTCATCTAAAAGGGGTCAATGTTTGAGCTAGTTTCAAAATATTTTGCTTTGATTTGACAAGTTGGGATGTTTTATGTGTTTATAAAGGCCTATCCATATATTTTTTCATTATATTCTTGGTTTTGAAGGTTTCATGAACTCATAAGCCTCTTCTAGGCTTGTTCTTGGTCATAAATCACCCTCACTACCTTACAACTCAGTATTTACATCTACAGGACCCTTGTTGATGTCATGGTGACATATGGGAGTTGGAAAGGTACTCCAATTTCTCAACATTTCCAAATATACATTGAAATTCATAAGGGAGGTACATTAGGTTCACATTCATAAATGTTTCATCTTATTCATACTATAGCTTGTTGCCTGACAGCCAGTCTTGACAGAGGTTGAGATGGTCATTTTGGAGTTATGAATCATAAATGAATCCCACTTGAGGTCCTAGGATGGAGTGAAGGGATGCCAAAATTTTATGAGGCAATAGGTTGACAAGACAAGAGGTGGAAACATGTTTGAAGGAAGAAATATGAGTTTAGCCTCTTGTCCCTGAAAAGTGCAAATAGAGGTCCAGGGGGTTATTTCAAAACTCTCATGATATGTTTCCCAATACTTTTCATTAATTAAAATGATTTTTTATTTTTCTCTTTAGCATGAGGAAACACTATGCAAAGCTTGGAGAAAGGAGGACTAATGGAAAGTGGTGTTTGAGAGGTTTGAGACCAAAAGAGGGCTTCCTCCAACCAAAATTGAAAATTAGGCTTGTTTTCCATATATGGGTGATTCTAAATGGTTAAAGTGTTACTCATGGATTGGGAAATAATAAAGGAGGATAGCACTTGGTGTGGTGACTTCCCTTGATCATATCATTTTCGTACAATAGGTGTGAGATACACCTACAACCAAGACCCATTTCCCATGTCTTACAAAGGAGGAGTTTAGGTACTAAATCATTGAGATAAAAATGATAGTAGATAGTAAGGTTATCAAATGAACATGGAATCCATTAAAATACACCCTCATTTTCCATGACAAAGTCAGGGAGAGCTAGCATAGGCTACAAAACATCCACCTACAGATAAGACAGTTACAAAGGGTCCCAGTCAAGAGTGAAAGGCATATTTTGAGCCCAAATGGAGAATTTATGTGAATTCAAGTTGAGATACACATTTTGTAACATCAGGGAGGTTTTAAAAGACTTATTGGCATCATGAACAAGTGGAGAAAGTAAATGAACACCTCCAACTAGCAAAGAATGGACTAAGACAACAATGAGTAGAGAAAACCCAGTTGGGTGAACCTAAGTGTGAAGGAGGGGTTAGGACTTTGAAAATGATATTTATATGTTTTAGTAGTTCTCATGGTTCATGAGGATACCTATATACATCATAACTAAACCCAACCACTAAAGGAAACCTACAGGTAGGGGAAGAAAAGAGTTTGTCATAATTAGGGTTAAGGCATGTTCAGTCTTGACTAGGCAAATGGATAAGGGAAGTATGAATATGGGATGGAAAACAAGACAAATCACCTTATAAAAACTATAATATCCTATTTACATTTTCATATAATTGGAAGCTTGTGCAGATTAGTGCTAAAAAAGCAAAACATAGTCAATGTTTTAAAACCCTGTAGACAGTGTGCCTATGCAAGGTTGGTTTGAGAGATTGAAGAGGTTAGAGGTCCTATACTTGGAGTGAGGAAATATTTTTTTTTTAAAATAATCCTTTTGGATTGAGGAAGCTCCTCCAATAATTAGTTTTTTGAGGCAAATAAGGGAAGTGCCCCCTATTTTACCTCAGATAGGGGGCACTTTTCCTTTACACCAAAACCCTGCAACTTGGAAAAAGAGATCAAAACATGAAACAGAGGGCCTGGTAAATTGTCAAAAAGGTTTCAAAATTTGAAACACATCTGAAAAATCATGAGGAATTAGGTAGGAAGGTTTGAAACTAGATAGGGTGGTATGGACAAGAAGGTTTGCATGTAAACCTAGTTAGGCAAGGTACAAGCCTAACTCTAAATAAGAGGTCATTCCCTATTTAAACCTTTGAAAAGCATTAAAATTATTTAATTCATGTTTGAAAAGGTAAAATAGATGTGTCTTGGATGTTAAAAAGTAGGGGAATCCATCAGAAGGTCAGGGGGAGCTTAAGTTGTAGTCAAGCCTAGAGAGCAAGATTAGGCCTAGTTTTCAAATGAGAAGCTTTTCAAAATTATAGCATAAAACAAACCTTAAAACTTATTAGGACATATTCTTGAAGTGTATGTAGAGGTTTTTAAGCCACTAATTTTCAAAGAAGTTCTCCAAAAATCCATTTTTGGGCTTAAATGCACTCAAACCCTGCAACACACATGAAAGGGTCACAAATGATTAACTTGGAATGCTTGTATCTTCCATGAAACTTTGCATGGAACCTCAAAGTGTTTAGAGGTGTTAGGGAGGGTCTCTAAGAAGCCATTAATGGCATTGGTTTGAAAATCCAACATGTCATCTCTATAAATAAATGTTAAGACCAGATACTTCCCTAAAACCCTCACAAACCCTCATTAAAGACCCAATTGGGAAAAGAAGGTAATTGAAGAATCTAGATGGAGAGTAAAGGCAAAGGAAGTGATTTGAAGGTGTAGAGGACTCTCTAAGGACCTGACCCATGTAATTGAGTTTTACCCTACCTATATGAAAGAGGTACAACATGGCTTATTTTGAAAAATATGTGTGTTTTATAGGCATGGAGAACTTTCAAAAGTTTTAACCACCTTTGGGAGAGAGATTAGGACTTTTTATAAGTCCTCATATTCATATATTGAGTTATCTAATCTCCCAAGTGTGCCTACCACCTTTTTCATCTCAACTAGTCTAGTGGGCAGACATTGAACACTTACTGAAAATGGTGAAATTCCAATTAAAAAGCCTTTTAAGGCTTGATTGATGAACCTAATGACTTGGAAACTATTTACATGTGTCATTACTCCTTTTTCATGGATTAGATTGTATAATTGGAAGGATTTTGAATGCCCAGTGTGAGAGGTGCATGATAAGGATTTATTTGTGACTGTCATGAATGATTGCTCATGGTCAGAGGAATATGAATGATTGAGGATCAATCCGATGCATGTGAGGGATTTTTGGTAACCCCTCCCCTTTAGATCAATCATTATACCTGACCTTATGTAATGATGAGGTAGTTTTGTGAAGGCAAATCATGGAGGCAGTTTCATGTGCAAGAAAGAGAGAATATATGCCACATATGGAGGAGTTAGAAGACTTGGGAGACATTTTTCCATTATTTCAATTTAGAACCTATCTTATGCCAGGCTTCATTGATGTTTTAACTCATTTTATTTGATTGAAAAGTGTCTTAGTGACTCTTGAGCTTCCCTTTCTCTCTCTCCTCTCACAATTGCTATAAATTCTAGCCTTTTTGGCTCTTGTACTCATCTCTCCACCTGGGTATGGTGAAGCCTACCAAATTTTTGCCTTGAATTAATGAATAATTTTGTTTTACCTCATTCAATATTTCACTCAGTGCATGTTTTGGTTGTTGGTCTTGTGCAAGTGTATTTTTCTTACCTTCACATGTTACTCTTCCTAGTGCCTTGTGTGAATTGAAAGCTCTCTTTTGCAAGTCAGCAAGAAGTGTCTAATGTGGATTGCAGGTATAGTAAGTAGCTCATTCATTAGTGTTTCTAGAAGACCTATTGTCTAAGTCCTCCTAGCCTAAACTCTCTTCAAGACCCCATGCTTGAAACATTGATGTAGAAGAGGAGTGTTGAATTAGATGAAGTGTATGTGTGGGATTCTCTTTGGTTTCAAGTGTATTGCACATGGTGTGAGTAGACCATCTATTTGGTGTATCACCTCCCCTAGATTATTTTTGTTTTTAGTTATCATTCTCCCTTTTCATCCCCAAAAATTTAGTAGTATATTTGATCTATAGTGGTACATCAAGGGAACTAGCCCTAATCTAGAGATCCACCCCAAATTTGGGTCACCCACATCCTTGAGGTGGTTCCATTGTGCCACTTGAATGAGGAGAGACTTGTCATCTCCTCAAGGGGTGAAAGTTGAAGTAACAAAAATGATGTCATAAGATGATGCAAAATTAAACAATTAATTTCTAGTAAATAGATATTCAACAACTTTCATGGAATTTCCACTTAAGCTTATAATTTGGATTTGATTTGCTTAAGTGACTTTGATTAATTTTTTACGATTCTTTGGAAATCTATTTCACATTTAATCAACCTAGTTAGAAATATCATTCTATTGAGTCATAATTTGATTGGAGTATAATTAGAATAAAATGTCAGTTGTATATAGGATAATAACCCAATTAGGGTATTATGGATGTAAAATAACACATGCACATGACGTGTGCTATTGAATTAGAAGAATTCAGTGGCCTAGGACATCATTTGGCATGGTCACACTTTGACTCAAAATGATATAAGAAAATATAATAATAACATAAAATGCATTTCTCCATTTAGGGATACATTAGCATAAATTGACACCTGTACGTGAAAAGTTTAAATGATTTAGAATATTTTAATGATTTTGATCCAGATTGTGAATTGTCACAGAATATCATTTAGATTGACAATTTCAGCACAATAGTGATAGGAATTGGATGCCTACATGAATCATTTAATATGAGATATGTATAGGGATTTAAGATACACAAGAGGGATCTTATGGTTCATCCATATGGCTTACTATATTTGTTTTATGCATGTTTGAAGTTAGGTTAAAAATTGACATTTTTCTTGTGTTGGTAAAGGCATTCTTGAGCCTGGAATGGAGGGTGGGTTTGTCAACTAGGTGTTATGAGAGGCTAATAACTTAGTCCTATATTTTATCTAACCCTCCAAATGTGTTGACAATGCTAGTTTTTAACCAAGAAAAACTAAAAATGGAGTTCTCTAACTGGAGCTTCAACTTTGACAACATTTATTGTCAATGTTTTTACACTCCTAAACAATAGTGAAAATGTGATTACAGGTGGTATTATATGTCATGGTCATTGGAACATGTGTAATTATCCCATATATATGTGCTCAGAGTGATGGATTTGCACCTAGGGGTCCTCGAGGTAGAAATACCAGTTGGAGCTCAAGAAGTTGTCTCTTCACTGCCAAAAAGTTTCATTTAAGGATCTATTACTATAATTTATGCCACGTATTGATCTCTAAGTTTATATGCACTTGATCTGGTGAGAAATTATATGGATTTAACATGCATAAGAGGTATCTTATGGTTCATATATACATCTTATTTTATGCAAATATGAAGTTTTGCTAAAATTAGCATTTTTCTTGTGTTGGGAAGGGCATTCTTGAGCCCAGAATAGGTGGTGGGTTTGTCTACTGTGTGTGATACAAGGCCAAAAAAATTGTCCTATAGATTATCCAACCCTTTGAACATGTTTAAAACACTAATTTTCAGCCAAGAAGCACCAAAAATAGAGTTTTCCAATTGCAGCTTGAACTTTGACAATATTTATTGTCAGTGTTTTTATGCTCTTGAATAATAGTGAAAATGTGCTTATGATGGACTTGTAGGCCATAGTCATTGGAGCACATTTAATTTTCAAATATATATGTGTTTAGATAAATTCATTTGCACCTGGGGGTCCTAGAGGTAGAACTGCTAGTTGGAGCTCGAGAAGTTGTCTCTTCATTGCTAAAAAATTGCATTTCAGGACCCATTATTGTAACTTTTTCCACACATTGCTCTCTAAGTTTATAATTAATTAATTTGAGGTGAAATTATATGTATTTCACATGAATATTATGGATATTACATTTTATCCATATGACTTACTATTTTTTTTTACATATGTCTAAAGTTAGGCAAAAAATCAACATTTTTCTTATGTTGGGAAGGGTATTCTTGAGCCCAAAATGGGTGGTGGGTTTGTCGATGCACATGATGGGAGGCCAAGAACCTAGTATTGGGTGTTATACACCACTTTTTATGTGTTAATAATGCAATTTTATAGCCAATAAGCACCGAAAATGGAGTTTTCCAATTGCAACTTTGACTTTGACAACATTTATTGTCAATGTTTTCACACTCTTGAATAATAGTAAAAATGTGCTTATGGATGGAATTGAATGTCATGGTCATTAGATCATGTTTAATTTTACCATCTATATTTTTTTAAAATGATGGATTTACACCTAGGGGTCCTAGAGGCAGAAATGTCAGTTAGAGCTCAACAAGATGTCTCTTTACTACCAAAAAGTTTCATTTCAAGACCTATTACTACAACTTGTGACACACATTGCTCTCTAAGTTTATACACACTTGATCTATGATGAAATTATAGGGATTTCATATGCACAAGAAGGATCTTATGTTTCATACATATTACTTACTATTTTAATTTTATGCATGTTTGAAGTTAGGCTAAAAATTGACATTTTTGTTGTGTTGAGAAGGGCGTTCTTGAGTCTAGAATAGGTGGTGGGTTTTTTGAACGAGTGTGATGGGAGGCCAAGAACCTAGTCCTAGATGTCTTTTTCCATTTATTTATGTTGAAAATGCTATTTTTTAACCAAGAAGCATCGTAAACAGAGTTCTCCAATTGCAACTTCAACTTTGACAATATTTGCTGTCAATGTTTCTGTGTTCCTAAATAGTAGTTGTCCACCCCTAAGGTATTTTATCATTTTTTAAGGTATTCATACAAATTTGAAGGATCATTTTAATCTTCTCAATCAGGAGTTAAGCTTCAATCATGATTGTTATGGGTTTGTGTAATCTCTCATGAGTCAATAAACATTTATGTAGGTCTGTACTTGATCTTCAAGAGTCTGTTATAATGATATAAAAGGTTGATTCCTTAAGATAGTGTGTGTGTGTGTGTGTGTGTTATCATGAGTCCTTAAGAGAGAGAGAGAGATTTTTTTCATGATTGAGATTCATATCAAAGAGGCTATTAGAATATGAAGCATGACATATAAGGCTAAAAAGAGGATGAAGGAGGGTCATCAATGCACTTATAACTGCCATTTTGAGGCAAACATGCCTATTTCATGACCATTATCAACATGCTATTAGATTCAACAAGTGCATCCCTCTTTCACGCTGGACTTAACAAGTGTATCTCTTTATTTCACACAACTCTCTTCATATTATTTTTTCCCAAATGGATATTAAGATATAATTACATTGGATCAAATACTAAGGCATGTTTACAACATCCTAGTAGACTTTTAGGGTAATGAATATAAGGTTCATGCCCTTATGACCAAAATGATGCCTATATGACCAACCTTATGACTGTCACACCTATTGATGTAGATGCATATGGATAAATAGGATATAATGGTCTTGTTCATGTCATTAAGAGTGTTAGTGAGGTGGTTAAGTCATAATAAACTTCTATGAGGCATTAAAAGTGCGTTTAAAGGTCATTTAGAAGCTTAGGGAGGTTTCCCTCCAAAATAGTAAACTTAAGTTTTCAAATGTTTATTAAGTAATGTGTGGATATTTTCTATTGTAAAAATATTGTAAAAATTTATCAAGGGTGTGTTATTAGTCTAGGAACATAATTAGACATCTTAGATGGATTTTAGAAGTCATAGTCATCTTCATGGGACAAAATAAAGTAAAATGTAACAAAATACTGTTTCAAAAGACCATTTACTAACTTAAGTTGGAGAAGTTGAGGAAGAATATCAACTAAATATGCACATTCCAAACTTTGAAAATTATATAAGAACATGATCATCATATATATTATCACCTCGTAGGTGGACAAGACACTTCATAGGGATAAAAAGCCCAGATGACACCATTGGAGAGACTAATGATAGTTTATAGTCTGCTAAATAGGGTTATTTAAGTGTGTTTTGGAAAGTTTATTGTTAATAAAGGATAATATTTATTTTAAATATATGCATTCATATCTACTATGCATAAATTAATGTGATTCATTCAATTCTAGAATGTGTTTGAACTCATATTGAAGTTTGTCTCCTTGGAACTCATAATACCCTTGTTTTCTATGTGAGGACAGTCTTCTCAATCGCTTATATCACATGAAAACTCATGCATGCATTGAAAATTAAGCTTGGATTAGTTTAAGGATTATTATAAGAGTGTTTTGAAAGTTTTGGATTGATTTTAGAAGTCTTATATTGTATGAACAATCAATAAGAAGCTCTCGGTTTATAAAACTCAGAAAACCCTAAAATAGGGTTTAGTGACATTAAAAGACTCATATATTTGTTTTAAAATATTTTAATTCAACCTAAATTTGTATGAATGTTAAGGATCATGTATAAAAACTATTTAAATCTTTATTTTGATGACTGAGGCCCCGTGAAATAAGAAAACATGGACTGTAACAGTGTTTCTTATAGGTGTTGATTTGTCAAGATAAGCAAGAATATTTTTGGATGAGAATTCTTGTAGGTGAAGTAAATAATATTTTTGAGTCTCGAGACACTTTTTTCATCATTTAAAAATATTTATTAAGTTTTTTTGAGGTGGAGAAATAACCTAATTAGTGATTTGACATACTAAGAGCCAATTAGGCCTAGAGACCTAAAATGCAAAATTGGTCCAAAATTGATCTTTTTAAGAAACCAATGAATGAAGATTGGTTTATTCATAATAGATTTAATCTATAGATATTTTAAGGGATTTAAAAATATTATATATGGAGTGAAATATTTAAAAACATTGTTCTTAAGGCCTAATTTTTCTAAAATAGTCTTGTAGCAGTCTTGAGACAGAGTTTAGAGTTTGGATTATCAAGTGTCTTAGTGGATGTTTGAACCCATACAAAGGACTTAGCTGAGTCAAATGATAGTATCCTAAGAATTTAATTAATTTAGAATAGGTATTTATTCAAAAACATATATTTCTAAGTTGTAAAGAGTTTAAATCAAGACTCAAAGTGACTATCTCCAAAGTTGTAGGTTTTCCTTAAGAGAGTTAAGAAGGATAGATCCATCAAGTGACATCACCTATCTAAGGGCCTAAAAAGATCATAAATAATTTAAAAATAACCATACATGATATATTTAAGTATAACAAGGCTTATTATTGGCTAAAATATGACCTACTCGACTCCTTTTGCCTAATAAGTACAAACTTGGATCTTTTAGCTGATGCTCCTGCATCACTTACATAGATTGAATAAATGGGTATGCATAATTTGAAACTAGACAAATTAATATTATGTATCAATGGTCAAATATTTTAATTCATGGTAATATAAGTTAAATAATTTTCCATTCTCAAATGTGGATCAATGTTCAAACATTACACTTTATTGTTGATAATAATAAAAACCATAAAAGGCATACAAAACAATAATAAAAACCATATCAATACAATAATAATAAAAACCATAAAGGTATAAAAAATAAGAACATAATTTAATGTCAAGTGAATGTCATATAGACATGCAATGTCAATAATACATACATTACCATATAGGCATACCAAAAATTACATCATCTAAAAACATAGTATCTAATGTCGGGTGAATGTCAAAAGTGTGTACATTGCCATATAGGAATACAAAAAAGTACATCATATAAGACATCCTAATTATAAAATATCCTTCCTCTCTTTTCCTTCCTCAAATAAGACTCTCCCTGGGATGCCCTAATTATATATGGATATCCCTAGAATGCCTTGGATTACTCTAATTTTTTACTGTGGGTCTTACATTCATAGTTTGCTTACAACTGAACCTATTCAAATACAAATATTATTAGAAAATTAACATGTTATACATGAAACTAAGTTAATAAATTAATTTTAAACTAGAATAAAAAAATAATTTAAACATTCACTTATTGTAAGCTCATGGTCCTGCTCAATCTATTTTTGACATTCAACTGGGTCAGTGACAGATTCAACTACATGAACAAGTGTGTGAAATGATGAATAAACACGTGCATGTGCCATAGTAATCATTTGAATTGGACTATCAGATGTCATATGACAACCCTACATACAAAATACATTCACATAAGTTATATTTTCCCAAGTACATGTAAAACTAATAAAATAAATCTATTTTTACAATTGATAATTACAAGTTAATATGTACCTATGTGAGTGACTGTGCGGATGACATTAAAACAATAATGCCTATGTATATATCAATTTGTAATGATGAAGGAGTGTCTACTCCAGTCATTAACTGAACAAATAATGTTGCTTAGTTTTCTATAAACTATTGAAGATATATGATAATTTTTTTCTCTTTTATTAAACTAAGAGTGTATTTAATAGTAGTGTACTTGAATTTTGAGATCCTCGATAGATAAATTTACTTAAGTATAAGAATGAACATACATAGATAAAATTCACATAGAATATATGATTAAATCAAAATTTTACCTTTGTATGTGTAAATTATGGTGTACTAACATGGATGGATGCACTAGTGGTTGGCCTACTAGCTAGATCCGTAAATGTAAACATAGGCTAAGTAAGATCAAATTATGCACCTGTATAGCGTGATAATGAAGGCATCTCCTATAACATAAAAATTATGAATATATTATTTAATTAATGTGAAAATTAATTGTTAGATTTTAAATTTGCAAATATAACTGAAATGTAACATGAAATTTATATAAAATATACCTTCATGTGTGTAGCGGCCAACATGTGCACACAAAACATGCGTACCAAAAACTCATCACTCAAGAGCATATCATTCAATCTCTTTGAAGTACCACTATCATCATCTTAATGTTTAATGCATATAACAAACACTAGGTGGAGTATCTCCAACATTAGTCTCTGAAAGCCTACTCATATGTTGAACGAGTGTATCAATAAGTGCACTAAGTGCATATAGGGTGTCGATCTCTATGGCCTCCTTCAACACAAAGGGAATATTAGGATGAAGTGGTTTTTGGGTAGGGGTCCTTATAGGTTGATTAGGTATACGATGTGTACCTAGTCGATCCTATGTAGATAATTTCCTTTAACCCTAAAATTCACCATAGTCAAAATAGTTTGGAATCTCATTGAGGAAAATCTCACAGTAGAGTTTCCTTAAAAAAAAACAATGGTACCTTATGGTTTTTATATGGTAGATAATCAAACACCATCCACCATTAGTCCATTGGTCTCATAAATTGGCTTTAATCAAGTTATGTTGGCATCGACATATAAGGAAACATTTAATGGTAAGAGGAAATGGTACATTGGTGGTTGGGTCTTTGAATAAGGCACACATTTTATATTTTTTTATATCTTTATTATTAACCTCATATGATGACAATTTATCAATAGAATAAGCCCTACATATATCCCTATATGATTCCCATTTATCAATTTGAATCGTTATCTAGTCAACTTAACATACTATCGACTCTAGGGTATTGGATAGATAGGTGCGATGGGTGTTGATGGAAGTGGGGTCCCTCATTCTCCTAACTATTTTCTCAATTTCAATTTTTTTTCCACTATATGTGCAGCTAGATCTTCCTAATTGCCTGGGGAATCTTCTGTAACTATAGGAGGGATAGGAGGGTTAGGTGGAGGGTTAGGAGGAGGATTAGGTGAAAGGTTAGGATGAGGGTTAGGAGGAAGGTTAGTAGAAGCCTCTTACACCAGAGAGGGTTATTTAAAAAACATAATTTACCAATAAAATAATGCAAATACAAAAAAATTAGGGTACCTATTTTTAGTTTTTTTACTTACCTCTTCTCCATGGTGACATCATTGATGAGGCAAGGTTTTCTGCTTTTCAATGAAGATTTCATGGTGGAACAATATGAAAAGTAAGACATGACTGCATGATGTCACAAAATAATAAATAAAAAGTATGAATGATATGTTTAGGGGGCTTGGGTGGGTTTTTTAAAAAGTTTTAAGCATTAAAAATGCATACACATTGTGGTTCAGTATCCAAAGCCTAAAATTTAAATAACGTGTAGGAGTTATGGACATAACATGCATGTATTATGTTCATAACATGTATGCATTGTAGGAAATGTCCATAGAATTATACCCTAACTTTGTGCACATACCTAGAACTATCTTATAGCTTACGCTCATTTATGCTACAAATATATTAACATTTGGAGCAATTAAATTAGGGTTAACAACATATATAAACACCAAACTTGGACCCCTAGAAGAAAGGGCAAGGAAATAAAGAACCTAAAAGTGGTAAAATATTTCAATGTACATTAGGTGATGATGGTAAGTGGATATGATAGGGTATTTTAGGTTAGACCATACATTGGGCGGGCAAATTGTTCACCAAACTTGGATTTAAAGTAGTGGTTGGATTTACATGTCCTACATCATCCATTGCAAAGGAGTATGTATCTTGTAGGGTGGTGAAATATTTGATTTATCATTTTCTATTGTTAATGGTGGATGAGTATGTCATTAGAGATGATTTTATAGAAACAAGACTCCACATCTGATGCAAGGCTCGAATCAATGATATAGTTTTGTTAATGTGTGGATAAGACATTAAGGTCCTATAGTCTATCTTGTTGTTTCCATTCGTCCATGTTGCCAATATATAGTGTATAGTTTTTAGTAAAAAGTTTTTTTTCCAATTAATTCCTTGCATTCATTATCATTATTGTCGTAGTACATATGACAAGTGTTGTTTTATTTTATGATTTTATCCTACTTATACTACCTTATCCTATATAATCACAAATGAATTTTAGAACATGTTAAAAACATGCCAAATTTAACTCTTTGTACAAACATGATATGGAGGTGTAAATTATCTTCAGCATCAAGGTTTTCACAATATGTGCCATGTTGATAGAATAATTGACAACTAGGAAACACAAAAATTCTTTGTCATAGCCTTAATAACTATGCAAAACATTAGGGTTATTATAACATGTGAATGACAACACCACCAAATCATTATTGTATTAGTGACTTGATTTCTCCTTATGTTATATCTCTTGCACATTTATTTTTTAGAATAACTATATTAAATAATGATAAACACAATAATATTATAACATTAACAGACTATAATATAATATATAACATATAAGATGTAATTTTAAATTTTAGTAAAGATTGTTTTTGTAAAGTGAAAGAGTGTAAATTGGTGGTCATACCTCGCTTAAAACCCATGACTGGTGAGCTCGTCTCACCTTTTGTGCACAAAATGGTAATTAACAATAATCATATCTTTATGGTTTAGGTGATGGTATAGAATGATATTGTGTGTTTCTTCATACAATATGGCAATGATCTATGTGGGGAGGAGGAATTTTTTTTCCAAAGAACTTGAGGAATGCCTAAGTAATGGGGAAAGGCTAGGCTATACATATCATGTAAGTCATGAAATATATCAAGGTGAGATAAGTGGTGATGGTGAGGGGCAATGACAAGGTATTTAATGTGATATTAGGCACCATAGAGCCCATATCATACACCAAAATTGGATTTATGGGAACTATTAGATTTACATGAATTTCACACATTACAAAGGGGTATGTACCTTGCAAGGTGGCAACATCATTGATTGGTCATTTTCTATTGTCAACGGATGACAAGGACATCATGAATGTTGATTTGATTGTAAAAAGGTTCCATGTCTAATGACTACCTCGAAACCATATTAAAATGATGTTTATTTGTGGACAAGACATTGAGATACAAAAACATCAAATTCAGTCCCATGGAAGAAAGGGCAATGCAATAAATAATATGCAAGTGGTGAAAGATTTCAATGTGCACTGGGTGGTGATGATGAGTGGATATGCCAGGGTATTTCAGGTGATACCATATGTCAGGTAAGGCCATAAATAACATTAAAGCAGTGAAATATTTCAACATACACTAGTCAGTGATGGTGAGTGGTGATGACAAGGTATTTTAGGAGATACCATATGCTAGGGGGCCCATATTGTATACCAAACCTAGATTCAAGGTAGTGGTTGGATTTACATGACATACATCACTCATTGTAGAGGGGTCTATAGATTGCATGGTGGAGACATCTTTGGTTTGTCATGTTATGTTATTGAGGGTGGATGAGGATGTCATGAGATCTAATTTGATTGAAATAGGACTCCACATCTGATGTGTGGCTTGAATCAACAATACAATATCATCAATGTGGGGACAATACATTACGATCCCAAAGTATATATTTTTATTTCAATTCATCCATGTTACCAATATATTTACCCCTAAAAATAATAATTGCATCCCCTATGACGTTCCTTGCACCATCAGGGCAACTACTAGTAATATCTAAAATGATGAAAATAATGTTTTAGTTGTTATTAGAGATAATTTTGAAATCAGGGGACAATTTGAAAGTTTTAATCTATAATGTCCCCTTCTTCTAAATGAGGCACTTATGGAAGACTGTTAGCCTATTTTATTCCTGTAGGTTAAGTCAGGTGATTTAAGGGAATAGTAGGGTGGGATCACTATTCATTGATACTATTCATATATCACTATTCATGAGTGACTATGCATGATGATGTGGCATAGTAACAAGGTGGCATAGTGATGAGGTGTCCCTTAGTGATGTGGCATGGACCACATAGGATATTTTAATTGTTGAAAGTGGAGGAGAGATAAATGGGACACATTTATCTACTTGGCCACATGAAAGGAATAATGAAAGCATGAGGGGGACAAATGGAAAGTGGATCTCATCATTCCACTCAAGCATGTGTTTGTGGGGCACCTTTGATTGAATTCAAAAGTTGAGGAATATTTTGAATTATGAGTATGCACATGGGAAAGTGGGGAACATGGTCTACTACTTCTGATTGAGGGTCACATGCAAGTGGGGTATAGCATTTGAGGGCACATGGAGAAGGTCAAAAGCAAATCATGAAGATGCCTTGTACATGTGAGAGACAAATTGTACTATTGATGAATAAAACTACCACTTCAAGGATGGCACATTTTTATTCTCTCTCATAGTCTTACCTCTTTCACCTTCTCATTTGTAATTATATAAGTTGAAGCTATCTTCCTTGGTCATGCATATTTTGAAAGCATAACCCCCTATTTTTAGATATTGAACTTTGTTCAATTCTTCCTCTCTTAGGATTACTCCATGGAGTGTTTATTTATGGTTTTGGTGGTGAGATATGCCCCCTAGTTGGTTATAGTAATTCCACCTAGGAATTATAGTTGATCCTCATTGCAGATTCAGAGTTGCAGTATACAATGTCTGTGTAGTGTGTAGGATTTTCCATTGAAGGTCATATGGAGTATTGTAAGTGTGGCTAAGTGTTTGTAAGTGATTAAGATTTAATATAATAGATGTTTTTTTCTTCATTATCTTCAATTTATGCATTATATTGTGTTTTTATTATCTCTATTTGAAAACAAAAAAATCATATTTGGTTAAATATCTTGAAAAGGGATATTTCAGTGGTAGCAGAGCTGGTGATCTTGCCATCCTATAGGTCTTATGTTGTGTGATGCTTCCAAGTGATAGGGAAACCATATATTAGAGAAGAGAGAAAAATAAATTATATCCAAAAGAAATAATGGGTGATAGAGAAGATACTAGAGAAGCGGATGTAGTAAGGAATTCATGTAAAGGATTGTTCTTCAAGCAATGTATAATGGAGCACCTAGTTTGGCCATTACAAAGAGGACGGAGGCACTTTTACAACATGGGGAGGTGGCTTGGGCAGCCAAATGTTTGATCACTCCTCACACCCCTTCTAATAGAGATGAATAACATCATGTGGATATCCAATATGTATTGGATAAGTATAGTGTGGTTTTCAATGAGATTCCTCCTAGTAGACCACCTGACAGGGGTTTTGAGCATGTGATATATCTAGAGGAGGGCTCTAAGTCCATTATCACGACTCATTATAGATACCCTAAGAGATTCGAAAAGGATATCAAGAAAGAAAACAAGGAGTTATTGGATATGGGTCACATAAAGCCTAGCTCGAGTCCCTTTACTTCTTCAATTATTTTGGTGAAGAAGAAGAATGGGACTATGTATATTTGCATTGATTATCATGCACTCAACAAGAAGACTATAAAGAAAAGGTACCCAATTCCTAAGATCGATGAGTTATTGGATGCACTGTATGGAGCTGTGTATCTCTCAAAAATTGATCTTTGTTCAAGGTACCATCAGATCAGAGTCCATGAGCAAGACATACACAAGATGACCTTCAGATGTCATTATGGCTATTACAAGTTTTTGTTTATGCCTTTTGGTTTGACCAATTCTCCTACTACATTTTAGTCTTGCATGAACATATATTCAACAAATAGTTGAGGAAGTTTTTACTGGTGTTCTTTGATGATATTCTTATATATAGTAGGACATGGGAGGACCACCTCAAGCATCTTAATGTGGTGTTGGGTATCATGGAGGCACAATATTTGTTCGTTAAAGCTTCCAATTGTGAGTTTAATATGATGAAGATCCTTTAATTGGGGCATTTGATTAGTGCTGATGGAGTGAAGGTCCATCAAGAGAAAATTTAGGCCATCTTGGATTGGCCACCATCGAAGACATTAACATAATTAAGGGAATTATTCGGCCTTTGCAGTTACTACAAGAGGTTTGTCAAGGGTTTTTTTTAGTTGGGTGTACCTATTACAAATCTCATTAAGAAAGGAGATTTTGAATGGACAGATGGGGCTCAACACACATTCAACAATCTCAAAGAGGTGGTGATCACTTGTCTTGTTTTTTCATTACTTGATTTTTATTAACCATTTATTTTGGAGTGTGATGCATCAGGTGTGGGGATAGGATCCATGCTTATGCAAAATAGGCACCCCATTGCCTATGAGATTAGGAAGCTTCGTGATGTGGAGAGATTGTACTCCACCTATGATAAGGAGATTCTTGCCATCATGCATGCTTTGGCAAAATTTGGTAGGTGGAAAATTTGTTGTTAGGACAAATCATAATAGCTTTAAATACTTCCTGGAGTAGAAGGATCTGAATGAGAGACAACAAAAGTGGGTAAGTAAAATTCAAGCCTCTGATTTTGAGATTATGTGAAAGGAAAGAAGAATGTTGTAGTAGATGCCCTTTCTAGGAGACTCACTTTGCATTCTATGACTGAGATTTTAGTTGACTGGAAGGCTCAAATGTTGGTAGAGTATTCCAAAAATAATTTTGCATATGAGCTTATGGATGGCAGGAATCAGGATGACAGGTATAGAGTGGTAGATGATGTCATCTACTTCAAAGACATGATTTATTTGGTGCCTAGGTCAAAATTGAAGGAGAAAATTTTGAGGACCATTCATGATACACCTCTTGCAAGACATCAAGGTTAATTCAAAACCTACAAATAGATTAGAGAGAGATTCTCATGGAAGGGTCTCAAATATGATGTCTTGCACCGTGTTAAAGAGTGTATGACTTGTCAGCAGAACAAGTCTAAGCATACTTTCCCATCTAGATTATTGCATCTATTGCCTATCCCTGAGCAAAAGTGGGAAAGTATATTTATGTATTTTATTACAAATCTACATAAGGTGGAGGGAAAAGATTACATCTTTGTGGTACTTGATAGGGTGACCACATATGCACATTTATTTACCATATCCTCTGAGTACAAGGCACCTCAAGTTGTGGATTTGTTCTTTAGAGAGGTGTTTAGACTCCATGGATTATCCTAGAACATTGTTAGTGATTAGGATAGATGGTTTCTTAGTATATTTTGGCAAGAGCTTTTAGACTAGCTGGCACAGAATTGATTGCGAGCACGAGTTATGACCCCCAAACAAATGGTCAGATAGAGATTGTGAACAAATATATGGAAGGATATTTGTGGAAATATGTTGTGGGGAAACAAAGGGGTTGGATCAAGTGGTTATATTTGGGTGAGAATTGTTGCAATACCACCCATCACATGTCAATTAGCATGACTCATTTCTGAGCATTATATGGGTATGATGTTATGTCTTTTGTATACTTAGCATTTGAAGATAGTAGGGCTTCTAAGGCCAAGGATTGGATTCAAGAGAGTTAGGGCATCCTTAAGTCACTTAAGGATAATCTTCACCGTGCCCAGGATCAGTAGAAGATTTATGTGGATAGGCACAAGGTTGAGAGGAGCTTTGAGGTTGGAGACTTAGTTTTTTTGTGCATGCAACCATATAGACAATCTACATTGAAGAAGAGTGGTGCAGAGAAGCTTAAGCCTTGCTTCTATGGACCTTATAGGATTATACAAAGAGTTGGTGAGGTGGCATATGAGTTGGAGTTACCAAAGAGTAGTAGGATTCATAATGTATTTCATGTTTCTTGCCTCAAAAGGGCACTCAAGAAACATATCACAACATCTCATGAGCTACCACCATTGGACAAGGAGGGCAGATTGGTCTTAGTTCCTAATGCTATCTTATATACTAGAGAGAGAGGAGGTTGAGGAGCTGAGTTCTCAAAGAATACCTAATTAGATGGAGGGAGTTACCCTTAGAGGATGCTACTTGGGAGAGAGAGCATATTCTTTAACACCCAAATTTGCAATTACTTATGGGCAAGCAATTTTTGGAAGGGAGGGATGTAATGTCCGCTTCTTCTGAATGAGACACTTGTGGAAGGTCATTAAACTATTTTATTCTTGTAGGCTAAGTCAGCTAATGTAAGGGAATAGTAGGGTGGGATCACTATTCACTAGTTACTATTCACTGATATGATTCATAGATCACTATTCATGAGTGACTGTGCATGATGATGTGGTATAGTAATGAGGTGGCATAGTGATAAGGTGTCCCTTGGTGATGTGGCATGGCCCACATATGATATTTTAATTATTGAAAGTGGAGGAGAGATAAATGGGGTGCATTTCTCTACTTGGCCACATGAAAGGAATAATGAAAGCATGTGGGGGACAAATGAAATGTGGATCTCATCATTCCACTCAAGCATGTGTTTGTGGGGCACCTTTGATTGAAGTCAAAAGCTGAGAAATATTTTGACCTATGAGTATGCACATGGGAAAGTGGGGAACATAATCTACTATACTTGATTTAGGGTCGCATGCAAGTGGGGTGTAGCATTTGAGGGCACATAGAGAAGGTCAAAAGTAAATCATGAAGATGCTTTGCACATGTGATAGACAAATTGCACTATTGATGAATACCACTACCACTTCAAGGATGGTGCATTTTTATTCTCTCTGATAGTCTTACCTCTTTCACCTTCTCATTTTTAATTCTTTAATTTGAATCTCTCTTCCTTGGTCATGCATCTTTTGAAATCATAACTCCCTTCTGTTCAATTCTTCCTCTCCTAGGATTACTCCATGGAGTGTTGATTGCTAGTTTCGGTGGTGAGATATCCCCCCTAGATGGTTATGGTAATTCCACCCAGGAATTACAGTTGATCCTCATTGTAGATTCAGAGTTGTAGTATACAGTGTGTGTGTGGTGTGTAGGATTTTCTAGTGAAGATTGTATGGAGTATTGTAAGTGTGGCTAAGTGTTTGTAAGTGATGAAGATTTAATAATAGACGTGTTGTTCATCATTATCTTCAGCTTATGCATTGTATTGTGTTTGTATTATCTCTGTTTGAAAACTAAAAATTCATATTTAGTTAAATATCCTGAAAAGGGATCTTCCATAATCTTAGTGTCATATGAAGTCAACGATTGATTTAAATAGGGAAAATTGATTTTATCTTGCCCTCGTCAAATGTTCATACATAGACACACGATAATTATATATATTATCCTTGTTAAGTGTTATTAATATTTGCTCAAATTACTCAAGTCAACTTTTTATTGTCAAATGCAAATTTAAATTGAAGTTCAAATTCAAGTTTAAGTTCAAACATTCCAAATCACACTGATATGAGTAGTTTTAAATGAAATAAATTACTTTATATTTGGTTTGAATTTTTTAATATATTACATAAATGTTTTCATTAAAATTATAGACTTAAAAAAAAATTGTTATAAGGTTGTATATACTAATGCAGAGGAGAAGTAACTATTTAGTTCAGATTTGGTATATCCACGATATCAGGAATGTGTCAATGTCATTATAGAGGACAATTATTTATTTATTTATTTTTGGGGTCGGGGGGGGGGGGGGGGGGGGAGGTGTCTCATCCTCTGATCTAATTAATTTCATTGAATTGTAAAACAAAAATCATTACACATAGATAAGCAAGTCAAGATTGAAAGGACAAATGATTTAACCTTCTCAATTTTGACAACTATGATAATTTCCATCTACTCAATGAGGGAAAGCTCTTTTGGCAACAACAAACCAACATTGTGGAGGATTGGATGTTTGGTCAACATGTTTGTGAAAGCTTATGTGGTAGATGTGGATTTCTTCACCAAGAGCATGCTCCTAACTCCATCTAGCTACAATAGTGGAGTTGAAGGTTGACATGTACAATGAAGAGGGTGAAGGTGTGTATGCCAACTGTTGTTTCACTTTCAATGTTAATGGTGATCATGTTATTAATCTTAATGTGCAAGAGATTCAACACATTGTCATAGTTTCCCTAGATTATTGAAGTGGGATTCTCTACAATCATGCAAATTAACATAACCATCACTTCCTCAATGTTGAGAATCCACTTAGTGATTATTGCTAAAGTCAACCTATTGCAACGAGGTTTCATTGCATAGTTTATGATTATCATTGTCATAAGAGTAATGTTAGTTTTTGGTTATAAAGAACGGGGTTACCAATGCTTGTAATGGTTTCTTATAATTTGGCACTTATTACATTTTGGGGCACTCTATGCTATGTTGTATTGTCAAACTAATAGAAATTGTTTAGAAACCAACAATCATATCCCTAGTATCTCAAATGTAATGGTGTGGTTCTAGGTTGCTTTATGGTTCTCCTATATTGTAATGAAATACTTTTTACTTTGAAAAATTGTTTTCCAAAACATTTAAACCTCTGAAATAAATACATCAATATTCTTGGTGTAGGAACATGGACTTTCTTTTCTTATTTATTTTTTGCCTTATAATTTTTGTTAAATAATTTTTTTATCTTATAATTATTATTAAAATTATAAGAGGAAATATATCATTAAAATAAGGATTATTTATAAAAATTATTATCAAAATTACATAAGAAAATATATCATTAAAATAATAATTATTTATAGAAATTATTTTAAGATGATTTACAGATAGTAAAATTACACAAATATTTATAATCTATTTTTTTAAATTAAAAGACAACAAATTATGATAAATATAAATAAAAAGATGATAATATTTTTAATTAAAATATACATTATATTTATTTAAAAAAAATATAATATATATGTAATAAAAAACACTGATAGCATAACAACACACCCGCTATAAAAACCACGAAACCAAAAATATGATAATCTGCAAGAATTCCACCGAGAAACTTTTTTTTTAAGAATAAAACTAATGAAAAAAATTCAAGGTTCAAGCAATAGGGCTCAAACCATCTGGTATTTACACAAAGGTAGTAATGACCCATCTGGGTCCTAACCCCTCATTTCGACACTAAGTAACTGATGCCCTGCCATTATTATTATTATTATTTTTTACACGAAGCTCCATGACCTTGAACATTGTTCTTTCTGTACAATTGTTTCTTCAGGCTTGATTAGCTTTGGAGTAAGAGATCTGGCACCTTCACCTTTCTGTCGACTCCATTGCAACCATTATCAAACTGTATCAATGGGATTTACTTAGGCCAGCAGGCATGTGCCTTTGGATAAAATAGGGCAGCATGCATCTAATAACAGGGCATATGCCTTTGGAGAAAATAGTATGAATACCAAAGAGGACTCGATTCATCCCTTTGATGAATGTTACTCGTCAACATATCGAAATGAGAAAAGGTTTAACTGGAGATATATAGCATGACCTGAAGCTGCACTAAGACAAAAATCCTGTTGAATTTGGGTAAGCAACAAAGACAATAAATGAAAGTGCATACAAATATATGTATCATAAGAATGCTGTTTGACAATGGCAAGATATGCTTGGGTTCAGTACAGGACTCGAAATATGCAGTCTTATTTAGAAAAATATTCCACAATGGCAAGATATGATTGGGCATCTTGGATGCTTTACATGATGCGGTCTGACAGGGCAGGCAAACGCCTGAAGAAATTGAGAAGGGAAGCAGGCATTGGCTCTCTGAATCTTGGGTGGCGAAGGAAGTAGAAGGCAAGCATTATCAAAATCATTTTGAAATGAACAATATACAAGATCATTGAGGTCATGAAACATGTAGCAATGAAAATTCCAGTGGAACGAGGATCTCTCCAACTCAGGAGGGCTTGAATTCTCTCTCCCTGTGTGGCAAAATCACCCAGCACTGTCTGTATCCTTGCAGCCAAGGTTCTCAGCCTATCATATCTCATCCTTACAACTTCAGAAGCCTTAGTGCTCTGCATTGGGTCAAATTCTTCATCAAGTTCATCCTGATCAACTGTGTCTGCATGTGAAAGTCGTGTATCCATGTGCGGTGGCATCCTAGGTCGAAACCTATAGTACCATGCACCTATAAGAAAGACATAGAAGAAAACAGTAGGCACAATTAATTCTGGATACCAGACCAGGATAAAGAAAAGGAAATGAACAAGCACTGTGGTGATTGGATTCTTCCACTGGCATATATCATCAATCCATTTCGCAACAGACACAACCCCAGATAGAACATTCATAATTCGGAACCAATTAGCCTTACTTCTCCTCATGCTCCACATGTTAGAGTCTGTGTCCAACATGTATTGCACCACTTCGTGCCTCAAAGGTGGCTCAGCACGAGACAAACGCAGGGCGACAATCTTCATTGCTGTGTTTCTTAACATGTCCTGCTGACTTAGGCCCAAGGGATGTAGATAATGCATCTTAGGAAGTAATGGCTTATTGTAGATCTGAACCACATCAAGCAATGAAGGGCAGGAAAATCTCACTGCAAGTTCTATTTCTCCCATTTTTTTCACACCAGAAGGCAGAAGAACTAGCAATGGGTAAGAGTTTGTGTAAACTCTATTTGTTTCAAGTGTAGAAATGCGAATTCGAACTTTCCCAATTCGAACATCCTTGAGCTCAGATGACTTCTGATCATGGCTGCTAATGTAAATGTGCCTGTTATCAAAGACTCCCAAGGTGAGAACAGTACATGGGTCATAAACTTCCCATATGTACTGTTCATTCCACCTTGGCTTAAAGTTATCAATAATTGTTCTTGTTCTAATCCATTTCTGTCCATACTTTGCCACACAATAGGCATCTGTTGTACTCCTCCCTCCTTTTGTTTTCATTGGTAACATGTTTTGGGCTCCCAAAATTCCCAATTCCAAAACACCTAAAGATGGTTTCCACAACTGTTTAGCAGTTGGTCTTAAATCACTACTCGAATGAGCAGCCTCATCCATTACATGATAGCCCCCATCAAAACACAAGCGTAGATGAATTCTTCCATGGTACTTGTCATTTGGTTCTCCATTAGGTTTCTCTAAATTGAACCACCTTGAACCTACTATTCGGTCATCCACTCTTCTTTCAATTGTTGTCAATCCAACTAAGGCTTGACCTAGAGGTGTCACATCCTTATTACTAACAGTATCAGGTCGCTCTTCAACTAACAAGATCAATGGTTCCTCGAAGGGTTCAGCTGCAACAAACATCAAATCCTCATTCCAAAATGGGCTGGAGGTTCTAATATTGGAGGTTCTGGTTCTCAAAATCTGCATACCCAACTGCACCCTCATCTTGAGCTCAGGAGATTTTAATTTTTCTGGAATCTCCAAGTCCTGAGCTTCAATCACATTAACCCTTAAATACCACAATTTGGGAGACACATAAACTTTTGACCTTGTATTCATCACCCCCCCTGTATCAGATTGCCAAGCCTCTGGGAATGTTTCATCTGCCTGTGTTCCCATCCAAACTGCAAGCATGATATCTCCTCTGACTCTACCATCACCTTCCAGTCTATACCATTGAGGTGCCAAAGGACTATCTGGAGGGACCCTTGTTGGAACTTCTGAGAGATCGAAGCAGACTCCCCCAAGGAAATCATCCTTTGTACCAGTCTCATCATCCCACACAGAAATCTCCAAAGTTGGAGCTGATTGAAGGGTGCCTTTGCCAAAGGCAAAAATTTGGTTCCACTCTGGATATGAAGTATTTTGTGTTTTCCGAGTTCGAACAATTTCAGCTCCTACCCTGATTTTCACAAATGGATCCCCTGGATTTCCTGCAATATGCCAATTTTTGTTTGAGAAACAGACAAGAATTATTAAACTATTTTGTCATGATGAGATTATTTGAAACATGCAAGTAGCATTTTCAATAAACAAATAACCTTCTACCTTGTTCACTCATTAACTCTTTAGGTGACATTTTTGATAAAGGAATAGCAAGCAGCAAATGGAACAAACATCACTTGGTCCTGGGTTTTCCTTTACAAGCAGCCAATGGTACAAACTTACTTCCCTTGCCCCTGGGTTTTCCTTTACATGTAATGAGCTTACCAACTAAACAATGGCTATATTGGTGCTTCTTTACAGAAACATTAAATGAATCTGGAAACTTACGCTTAAAATACTTGGGAACATGAACTCTGTATGAATTGCATGGTACAAAAAAAATGAACTGCAGATGTTAGTTTCAAAATTTTTTTACCAGCATTAGATGCCCTAATTTGGAGAATTCTAATTGACACTTGCACCTTTGTCAATCCAAAAATGTTTATGCATTGCCTGATATTATGTAACGGCAACTAATTATATGGGCACTGTCCTTGCAACCTGAATTATATTTTCAATAGACTATTTACAATAGTCTATGCCTAACGGCACTTTTTGACTAGAATATCAGGGATCAAAAAAATCACCTGGAGAATCTCTGGATGGAAGAGCTCTTGCCTTCACAATTCTAACAAAAAGATAGGGCATTTTCTCAACCAAATCATATGCTGATCTCTCATTGTTTCCCCCAAAAGAATTACTTATATCCTTCGTGAAATATTCTGCAGACATGACCGAGGCTGGGGCCATAGTTGGTCTTGGTCTTTCATGATGATGCATTGTTTCTTCTTTGGATGGGATCACTTCTTCAGCAGGCTTGACTTCTTCAGCTGGTTTATCTTCTTTTGGTGGGGGTGTTTCTGTAGCTGGTGCTTCTACTGATGGAGCTTCAGCAGGGGGTGGTGCTTCAGCAGGGGGGGTTTCTGCAGGTGGAGCCTCAGCAGGGGTCACTTCTGCTGGTGGAGAAGTTCCTGCCAGAGGAGCTTCAGCTGGTGGTGCTTCAGCAGGAGGAGCGTCTGCAGGAGGTGCTTCTGTGGGTGCTGCTTCAGAGGCAGGGGCCTCTGCAGGTGGGGTTTCAGCAGGAGGAGCCTCTGCAGGGGGGGTTTCTGCTGGAGAGGCCTCAGCCGGTGGGGCTTCTGCAGGGGGGGTGGGGGCAGGGGCTTCTGCAGGTGGGGTTTCAGCTGGTGGACCTTCTGTAGTTGGAGGGGCTTCTGCTGGTGGGGATTCAGCAGGTGGTTGCTCTGCTGGTGGAGGATCTGGAGGCTTGATAGGTTCATCAAAGTAACAGATTTTAAGCCCTAAAGATCCCTTGACCATATTAAGAATACTTTTGTTTTGCAAAGGATAATAAACCAAAGTTTCTTCACCCATCTTAGGAAACTGGCTCCCAAGTAACTTTACTCTGCCCAAAAAGTGGTTTCTCCTTCCGGTGGTTGTTTTCTTATCATTGTATACCTCTGCTTCCAACTCCTCCCCTATCATTGTTGTTGGATCAGTTACAGTGAATTCAAATTTCTCATTCCATACCGGATTCAAATCTTTGTGCTTTGTCTTTGTACGCTTGCGCTGTCCGTCAAAATCCACATTCACAAATGGACTGGAAAATCCCTCTCCATCCTTTGGCATAAGATTGCGCGCCTCGACAACCTCTACAATGACCTTCCTTGTTGTCATACTTACAAGGCAATTTACCTCTACTACTCTGTGATCAAAACAAGAAATGAGAAATATCAGTACAACTATGCCAAAAGTTTCTAGAACTATTCTTTGGAGTTCAGTTCATTCCCAGTCTACCGAGGCCTCTAAACCACCAAGGTAAATAAGCTCATGTATCTGTTCGTTTTCTTCTTTTCAAGGAAATCAATGCATCTAACTCTGCAATATTTAATACAAAAAAAAAACCCACATACAAAATCCCTGGCAGCGTGCCTAGTTATCTTTAAAATTTATTTTTTTGGGCCACAAACAATAGTTCCATCCAAAACTCAAAATCCAAAACATGTGAAGAAATATTCTGCTAAATTTACATTAGATGCAAAAACGTTGGAGGGTCAATCCCCACTCTGGCAAAGGCTAAATCTTTGAAAGTCCAGTAGCTCAGTGGTAGAGTGCCCTGCAATGCTGATGGGAAGTCCTAGGTTCAAAAATCAGCTACAAATTAATGATACCATCAAAAACCCAAACACCCAAATCACCAGTTAAGTTTATATTAGATGAAAACTGCCAGAGGTTCAATACACACTCTTTCAAACCCCAAACCTCGGTCATGGTACCTACACTTTACCTTCCTCATAAAACCCCACAAACCCTAACCTTAGGTCTCAGAAACCCCACAAACCCAACCTGAAGTCTCAGAAACCATAATACCTAAGGTGCCATCTAGACCTGAATGCATCTCCAATACACACAGGAATATGGTAACCCCTACATCTGTTGACTGCTCTACTAAAGAGCAAACACTTTTCATTCTTTCACTATAAAACCAACCAGAAGGAACAAACCTTGTGAGAGAGAAAATCCGTCTCAGATATTATACAACATACATATACAACATTTTAACCTTTGGCATCTCATATTTTCATGCTTCTGTCTGAAGAAAAGCTATATTACAAGGATATCAATTACATATAGAGCTCATCCTAATTAATCAATATTCATGATAACTAGATTTTATGGAAATTGTAAGGCTCTTTTTATCAACACTTGGATTGCACTCCATGATCCATCATCAGTAATTGTATAAAGCTTTTTCCATCAACATTTGGAATCTCACTCCTTGATTCATTATCGATAATCAGTAATTATGTAAAGCTTTTTTCAACAATGTTTCAAATCACAGTCCATGATCTATCATCAAAATGAAAATAACGTGACTATGGATTGCAGACAAGAGTATCCAAGATATTTTACAAATCTTTCAATAAGATTTTGGCAGGCAACATATTCACAAAATTGAAAACTTGAGTCTGGCCTACTTTTACCACTCAAACCAATAGCACCGCTATGTAAACACATGAATTTCAAAATAAAAACCGACTGCAAGCAAGACATTTACATCATAAATTCCTCTTATAGTGCCTGAAGCATAAACCCAAGAAAGAAAACCACAGGATTTCTTCTACTAACCTCTAGAAATTAGTGTCTTCAGTTCAACAGCAATAACTACTTCAGTATTTTTCTTAAATTTCAAGCTTCTCGGTGCACAAAAGCAATACGTTTGGATCTGAAAAAAAAAAAAATAAACCCTTATCATTTTTAAGGGATTGATATGGGTGTAAAATTTGAATGCTCTGTTCGCTGTAGCCTCGCCACCTGTTGTTTTAAGCTTTTTGACGTTCACTTTAACAGGTTTAGGAATAAAGGATCTTATACCACAAGAAGAATATAATTAAAGCTTTAAATTCTTCTTAGCCCCATGAGAAGCTATGCCTGGCGGGGAGATAAGATTAGATGGTTGCATCTCCTATTTTTATTATATATATATTTTATGACAAGTTTTTAAAATTGTTGTAGGAATTAAATGAATTTTTGTTATAAAAAGAGAGCTGACTGAATTTTTTTGGATTGAAACCCTGTTTTTATATTGATTAGTTGTATGGAATGTTTTTTCGGCTTAGTGTTAAGGATTGAGGGGTATCTATTCCGTCAAGATTTGTATTTTGATGGATGATTAAGCAGTACTTTTTACACCATCACCTTCATATTTAGATTACGACGACTTTGATAAACTGATTAATTTTTAAAAAAAGAATTTGTGCACGTGTTAAAGAAGGGGGCTACACTTTTACAACACCGACTTGGAAAATTTAGAGAGATTTTATACTAAATAAAAATATATATATAATAAGATTTTTAAAAATAATTTAACTTCTAAATTTATTTATAAAACTGTAAAAAACAATAATAATTAACTGAATAATTTATATTTTATGGAATCATATTTCTACATATAATTTCATAATTTTCTTTATAACACTCTCTAAAAAATTATGATAAACTCCTTCCATAAAATCAGTACCTAAAGTTATAACAATTTAATTTAAAGTTATTATGATAAATTCTTAGTTTTTTAAAAAAATAAAATAAAATAAAAAATACAATGTTTAGTGTGTTGATATTTAAAGAGAAGTGGAAATTTAAACATTACCTTTTAAATTTTTAACATTATGTTAAAATATTGTGAACGAATATTTAATAACATTTTTCTTTTTAAATATATTAATAATCATCATTTAAAAATAAAAAAAAGACGTACTTAATAGACAAGTTCCCTAAACAGATAAATAAACCCAAAAGAAAATTTAAACCACCCTAGGATCCTACATCCATATCGAGCATAGTCAATGGCCACTGATATAAAGTTGTAGGGCTATGATATTGTTACATTAATCTAATATATTTATAAATGTAAAGGTGCATGGCTACAATATTTTTATATTAATCTAACATATCTATAAAGTTCTTGTAATGTTGCCTTTGCTATGAAGTTATTGGCAAATTCATCAGGTTGGGCTATGTGGAGATGATGCATTGCAATAAAGTTTGATTAAAAAATATTGATGGGACAAGAAAATGCTCATTTGACAATAGGGTGCTTCTCATTAGTGTGGCCCTGAGAGCCCCTTTTGGATGATTTAATATTGAAAGATAAGAAGATTCTTTGTAAAGGGAGGAATGTCTACTCAGCACCTTCTTTGCGTAGGAGTGGAAGTAAGGAATCCAAAGTTGAAAGTGGTTATAACTTTAGCTATTTCAAAGCACTAAAGCTGACCGTCATTCCACCCAAGTATCTTCTTTTGTTAGAAGAGATTATGTAATAAGCTAATGCTATTTGATTAAAATTGCTTTTTATATAATATGTATTTAAGTGAAATGGAGGAAAAAAAAACCATTTGGCATATATAGTTAAGTAGTGGAGTCACACAATTTTTTTTTTTTAAGTCTTAATATTTTTACTTGTATAAATAATTGGAAGTTAGAACTAATTAAAGAATCATATAGTCGAATATATAAGTGGTCGTCATTTTATTAACACTTTTTAAAAAATAAGATTCTTCAATATTTTTGTGGATTAAATGGACAAGAAAACAAATACAGATTTATAAGATTATACTTTATTATAGATATCTAGATTTGGTATAAGTTTTATTTCACAATGTCACTAGGCAACTTTGCATGTATGGATCTCAAATTACGAATTATATATTTAGTGGTCCATCTATTTTGGTCTTTCGATTGTCTTATTGATTCTATATAGTTGTATGACACATTTGTCTTATCATCTTCAACGTGACTTGTCATATTTCAAATATCTCTGGCCCTTTCTTACATCATGGAATCTTTTTAGGCTTCAGATTAGTTCCACCATTTATGGTCAATATCGATTGTCCATATTAATCGAAGAAGACAAAAGTGACCTAGGTTTATTTTTAAATTCTTTTGGGCCCCTTTCAATTTATAACTATTGTTTGGGCACATTTGAGTTTATTTTGGTCAACTTTACATGCCACTAGGCCATTAATTCAAAGTTAGAGACTCTTATATATACAAGTCACTTTATAAGGTATTTGAAGACAATCACTGTACATTATCAAGAGCTAGACAAGGTTACATATTGCACTTGTAGAATTATTAGAGCTAAATATGAAATTTTCAAAGGGAAATTTACATTTCCATGCTTATGCCAAGGGAAAGATAGGAGAAAGAACATTTAGGCTTGCATCTAAAATTACACACACATATACATTAACAAAGAATTACATTCAAGTTTGAGCCCTCCTTGGATTATTGGTAATGTAGTGCAATGCTTGGTCAATAAACAGAGTTTGGCCAAGGTCAATATAACTCAACCTTTTTCCCTGACATCCCCATTTGATATTAGATTGTTTGTGCAGAATTAAGGTTTTGATCGTAAAGGTACATCCACATGATTTCAAAGGCAATAAAAGGTAGAAACATGCATTACAGACATAAACACATCATCTAGAAGAAAATAATGGCTTTCTATGTGCAAGGTCTATACCAACAACTGCACATCAGTATCGATTGTTGATATTGACCCAGCCTAATGAAAGTCACTAAGAGATAACAAACTAGAAAAAACTATACATAGAGCACTTGCATGGTGCATAGATGCACCATTCAAATAGTTATAACTCAAAGCAATGCAACAAACAAGATAAGATCCTTCTTACCTTTCGTTGTACATTTATTGCTATATTTAGTTTATGTGTTTTATCATCTAGTTCCAACCAATTATCATGAGTATTTGTGCATATTGTGTAAATTTAAATTAATCATTATTACATTAGTTTCTATCTTATTAAGGGTTTATAAAATAAATTTGGGTAAAACATGTTGGTGAACCCATACATTGATTGAACTATGTCAAACGATTGATCTCCATTAAGGTTTCATCCTTTTAGGGTTAAATATTTTAACCTTATTGTTTTATTTTCAAACATTTGATTATTCCAAAAACCCTAGTACCTCCATGCTTGATTACATATTCCGATTAGGCCTTGCCTATATCTCAATAGCTTGTTTAAGGCATAATAAATCTAAATTAGAGAACTAATTAGAAACCCGTAATAACTCTCATCTTGTGGATTTATTACTATCTAGTAATTCCATTCCTTATGTTTATGATAATAAATAGACTAATAAAAAAAACATGTGATTAATAATGCTAATTATATACATGAAAAATATAATAGTGAAGGGATTGATTATGATTATGACAATGAAAATCATGAGGATTGGTAGACTAGTGAAGAATAAAATGAACACACTAATTTAGAAGAAGAGTCTATTTCCTCTACTCCTTTTCATTCTTCTCTAAATCATACATTAAAACATTAAGAGAAAAATAATAATGAATAAATTCATGTTCCTAACATGTCACACATGGGCTAAAATATGATGAATCTCCTCTTAGTACATCCTATTTATCTCCAAAATTTGTCACTGCATTTCATCTAATAAACCGTTATATAATACAAAGGCATAAGCCTACATATAAAGGGGGAAAAATGTGAAATTCCTTCTCTCTCTAGAAATGGCAAAAGAACGTGAATTTTTTTCTATCTATATAAATGGCAAAAGAATGTGAAATTACTTCTATCTCTATAAATGGAAAAAATAATGTTAAATTCCTTCTCTCTAGAAATGAAAAAAATGTGAAATTTCATATATCTCTAAGAACTTTAAACTATACAAATACATGTGATGATTCTCTCTCCTCTCTTAAAATACAATGTCAAAATATCTCTTTGCATGAGCCTTTTATTGAAACAAAATGTGATGAACCTCCATGTAATGCTAATGCCATTATATGCAATGTTACATATTTAAAATATGAATCTATGGAAGATACTGCTAGAAATAACCATGATGATTCTTCTCAATCTCTGTCTAGTATTAAAAATCTCATGCCTAGACCTTCTTCAGCCATCCATAATAATGTAACTATGGAAACTTACAATAAAACACTCAACCATGGAATGAACCTCTTAAGGATATTAATATGCATTCCAAGAAGTCATCTCCTTAATGCATGTTATGGGTGCCTTGCAACACAAAATGCACCATGTAAGCTTAAAAAGTGAAGCATATCATGCTTGGGTAGACTCTAATGTTATTTATGGAAACCCAATTGTGCATAATATTCTGAATGCACTATTACCTCACAACTTCCTCATGACTACATTTTGTATACATTTGATGGAATTAGTGATCACTGTCTACATCTTAGAGACTTTAGAGCTTCTATGGATAAATATGATCGATGAGCATTTCATATAGCTCGTCATATCTATATAAACTGTCCATAAAGTGTTGCTGTTGGTTATATATTACATTGCATTTAATATTTAAGGTTTTATCTAAGAAATGAATGTAATTTATCCTTTATTTGTATGTAATTTATTGCTAATTTTTTACCTTGTTATTGTGTCTAAATTGGATGATAACACAGTTTTGAGTACATAAACACATCCCAATGGTAGGGTAATTTTGAGAAGGCAACAAATAGTTTTGGAAACTCTTTCTGGATACAATTTTGAGGATTCAACAAGCAAGCTCTGAAGAACTGACGCTTCGAAGATGCTCTAGACATGCTCGGGAGATGATCTAAGGGTGCTCCAAAGACATATACATGTTACTCTGAAGACATCTAGGCATGCTTCAAATACCTGTACAGAGTGCTCGGAAGACCTATACAAGATTCTCTAAAGACACTAGACATGCTCCAAAAACCAATTGGATCCTACTGATCGATATATTAATTCTATACATATCTATAAATAGACTTTATATATTTAGATGTCTTATTTTAGACATTACCATTCATGGTAATGGCCTAAACTAGTTCAGATATATTTGTACCTCTATTTTGTAAAACTAGATAAGTATCTTCAGTATATGATAGTTATCCCCTATCTATAGTTCGTTGAGTCTTTTTCAATGCATTCCTAGAAATGTGAGATCTAACTCCGACATTGTCTATATTTTGAATAAACAAATTTGGGCATTGAGATCGTCAAGATTTTTTACTCTACAAATAGATGTTAAGATGTGTTAAATACACATCTCCTTCTCATTCTAGATAGTTAGAAAGTTAGAGAAAATAAGAAGAAGTTGGAAAAGTTAACAGTTGGTGAATTAGAAATTAGAAGCATTTCATATTTGTATATGTTCTTTTAAATGGAATAAAGTTTAGCATTTTCCTTTATTACTAAGTAAAGCAGTTCATATTCTGAGGAAGGAGCAAGGGACCACTTCTCTCCGAGGATTAGGATAAATTGGCACTTTTAGTTTAATAGTTTATACGTATTTCTTAATTTAGGTATATTTCATTTACTACAAAGTGTAATTTCATTTTAAATGCAAGAGTGATTCCTTTTTAATGCAAAGTGATTTCCTTTCAAAAGTAAAGAGTGATTATTTTTAAACACAAGTGTGAATTCCATTTTCCAAAAGCAAGTGTGAATTTCTTTTAATGCAAGTGTGTTTCATTTACATGCAAGAGTTATTTCAAATCAATACAAACAAGGTTCTTTTATGTAGGAGTGCATTTTTCAAACTAGAGTAAGTTTTTTAATTCATCTCATATTCAAAAATTTCCAGAAGATGTTTAAGTGATAATAAACAATATTCTCAGATTCTGTAACATCATATTGTCCTACCCAATAGAGCAAGTCGAGTGAGGACATCATATATCTTATGGAAGATGTTTAAGTTCTAGATGTTGATGGTGTGAATGCTAATAGGATATCTTTAATCAACAAACAAATTAGATTTACTTTTCTTCAAACTAGAGTTAAAGTTTTATTTACTATTTTTAGGATTTAGAAAATACCGTAGAAGTAAAACACCCCAAACAATGAACCATACAACTCCAATATCAAATGGTCTCATTACAAATAACCATCAGACACTGCCCTGGTTGAAAATAACACCAATTCATTGATTGGTTAAATAAGAGGTATAATGACAACCTATCATTTTTGGAACCGTTGACAGGGACCAATTCATCAATAAGTGTTAGTAAGATCCTACATTAGAGTTATACAAGGAAATTCAAAAACACTAATAAAACTCAAACAAAAAAAAAAACAATCCTAGAATCTTTAGATTTATGAATCACCCAAGAGATTCTCAAGGATGGTTTATCTCTAAGAGATCCCAAATAAATCAAGAAGAAGAGAGGGTCCAATCTTTGTTGGAAAGATCAGGGAGCGAAAGAAAGGAACTTGAAATCCATTTTTATAATTCCTCTTCTGAACAAGATTCATCTGACAAACATATCCTACAAGAAGAATCCTATTCAAAACATCCTCTCTTATAGGGAGAATTGATCTTGAAAATCCTCTTTCTGGAATAGTTAGATTCGATCCACAAGCCTTACAAGAAGAAGATATGATCAAAGATTTTCATTCTAAGATAGACCATAGATTGAGCAACCAAGAAGCAAATTTATATTGGATTGATAATAAAAGTTGGGAATAAAACATGGGAGATGAACATGCACATGTGGAAAACTCTGATCGACAACCCCAATAGGATAATTTTTTTTTCTATCCAATCAACCTAGGTCCTGATGATAGAAATTCCATGAAAAATATTTCACCATCCATTTTCCCACTTTCAAAGGTAAATCCTCATAGGATCAAGATCAGTTCCTCTTTGAGTTTTAGGTTCTCTGCCAAACATATGATTATGTTACAGATAATTAAAAGTTGAAATTATTCCCATCTACACTCAAGGATGCAACCATGAGATGGTTCATGAGCCTTGAGGGTAATTCCATAACCAATTGGAATGAAATGGAGATTGCATTTCTAGACAAATATCAAGATTATTACAGAGTTAGAGAATGAAAGGAATATTTTTTCAAGATCAAACAAAATGAAGATGAAACCTTAGAAGATTACCTTGATAGGTTTATATTTACCCATAAAAGGAGTGGTTACCAACTCAGTGAGAAGGTTGTCAAAATAATATATCTTAAAGGGTTAGATGATGATGCACGAGATGATTTGAATCTAATAGGAAATGGTGACATTGACAAGTTAACCTTTCATTAAATTTCAGCATTGTGTACTAATTACTTCAGGATAAGACCTAGTATAAGGAAATCAAGATTAGGAAATCACTTGAAGTTGGCCAACTAATGAAAGAATTTTCCAATTTCAAGATAAAAATTTTAGTGCAATTGACATCTAACTTTGATGGTCTCAAATCAAAATCTAATGCTACCAATACTGAACAATTATCAATCTATTATCCTAAATGCAGACTCAAACATGTAGTAAAAGATTGTCCCTTAGATAAAATAGATGTATATGGTATTTGTGATCTATATCATGACACCAAGAATTGTAAACACCTTTCTATTGTAGGAAATCAAGTGAAACAAGTAGCACATCCCATTAAGGAAGTAAACTTCATTCAAATATAAAGGAATAAATACTCCCAACCTCAAAATTAGTTTGGTCCAAGATTTTCTCCTAATCCATGGATGGCACCATGGACTGGACAAGTTACACCACCAATATGGGGACTACCACAACTACAACCATGGGGCACTCAAGAATAGATGACATAGATGTGGTGAATGCCTCAAAATAAACCTTGGGCATAGAAACAAAATCAACAACCACATTGGGTACAACAACCACCACTTTAATGGTCAAATCCATAGTATCAACCAAAAAGAAAGTTTATTCCATAGTAGGCCTTAATGCCTCCATAACCTCAACCATCACCAATTGAGCATCAGGTTAACCAACCATAGTTACCTATCAAACCAATGAAAAATCTAAAGAATAAGAAAAATGCACCTATCTATGGAGCTAATCAAGAAATTAATGTCGAAAGTGGTTCAGCTGAATGTAAAAATATTCAACTCAAATCAAGGAAGGTATTAGGAGATACATCCATTACCATAACTATAATTTATAATGATGACAACACTCCTAAGCCACCTGTAGTCCAAGAACTAACTGAAGAAAATGTAAAAGTTACAAGCACACCAAACACAATTCAAGATCCCCCTGCTATTTTATTTGCTGAGATACTTAAGGAAGAGAAACCTAGGGAAAATTCTAAATTTTTGCATGGATTAATAGAAATGAAGATAAAAATTTCATTGTTAAGAGCCATTAAATATATCCCTGAGTTGAATCAAATCATTAAAGGATTATGCATTAAATCACCAGGAAGAAAGAAGTCGTATCCCAAAATAATTAAAGTAACTGGTAAAATTATTAATTTATTAGTAGGAAACATATTTGTTCCTTAATATGGAGATCCTGATAGTCCTATAATGACTATGATAAATGGGAACAATTATATTCCAAATATTCTTGTAGATCTAGGTGTTGTCATAAACATAATGAATATCAACACAGTAGAGTCCTTATCTCTCATAGGGCTTCAACATACCACAACAATCTTACAAATGATAGATCAATCCACAGTTGCCCTTGAAGGAACCATAGAGAATGTACTAGTCACCATTAAATCTTGGGAATACCCTGTTGATTTCATGATCCTTAAACCCAAACAAAAGAGGGTAGGGTATCCAATAATTCTTGGTAGACCTTGGTTAGCCATAGTTATAATAAGAATTGATTGTAGATATGGAAACATGACCATTTCTAATAGAATTCATGCTATATATATATCTCTCTATCCACCTGCTAGACCTTCAATGGGTCTTTTTAAACAAATCTAGGTGGATCAACCTGAACAAAACCAAACTTGTGTGTCTTCTTTAGACATTGTTACCATAAAATAACATGACCAAGAGTTTGAAGAACAAATAACCAAAAAATTATACCAAAATATCCTAGCTTTGAAGTCCAACAATATTTATCCAAATACCAATAGTCTTGATCTGAAGTCTAAAAACTTAGCTTTGAAGACTAGTAGCTTATCTTTGAATAGTATTAGCTTAGCTCTAAATACTGGCTTAGCTTTGAAGATGACTAATCATGAATGGAAATAATCCACCTCCATTACTAAACATTAAGACAATGCCATAAGACCACTAAACATGTTATCCGATCCATAACACATTCAACAAGCCATAGTTGATTGGGCTCAAAGTGGGTAGAATTCATTTTTACATGTTTTTCATTGTCCATTGACCAATATGATTTCCACAAGTGAAACATTTTAAAAATATGTAGCCACACTTCACATGTTATTACCACATAGAATTCCATGATGAGTCAATACAAACAATTGAATTATATTGTTCTAGGTAGTAAACAGACTGTAATTCAACTAGGCAAATTGTTAACTATCAATAGTTGGTTAACTAATCAACAAGAACAAAAAATATCTGATGTATTGGTACAACACACAAAATCTTTTTATTGGGATTACAATGATATGAAATACATACATCCTAGTGTTTTTACACATCACATCTATACTGAAAATGTTAGATCAGTCAGATAATCACAATGAAAGATTAACCTAGCCTTAAAGGAAATTGTTAAGAAGGAAATAGAAAAACTATTGGACATTGGTTTTATCTATCCTATATCTGATATCCAATGGATTTCACCCTTTTTTTTTGTGCCTAAAGATAATGTGAAATGGAGAGTTTGTGTAGACTATAGAGAACTGAATAAAGCCACCATGATAGACTATTTTCCCTTGCCTTTTATTGATCAATTTTTAGATAATTTGGTAGGAAAATAGTATTTTTATTTCTTACATGGATTCAGTGGATACAACCAAATCAAAATAGAACCTAAATATCAAGACAAAAAAAATTTACCTACCCTTGGGGAACGTATGCTTATACAGTCCTACATTTCGAATTGTGCAATGCACCTGCTACCTATCAAAGAGTAGTGTTAGTAATCTTTACTAATATTATAAATGACTATGTGGAAGTATACATGGATGATTTTACTATCCATGGCATTACATATGATGAAGCTTTAAACAACTTGAACAAAATGCTTACTAGATGTGAAGAGCACCATGTATCTTTGAGCTATGAGAAATGCATCATAATGGATGATGAAGAGATAGTATTAGGACATCATATCTCTTCTCAAGGAATAAAAATAGACCCTACAGATATTGAGGTAATTTATAACCTCCCTATTTCACAAACACAAACTGATGTTAAAATTTTTATTGATCATGCAACATATTACAAAAGATTCATTGAAGACCTCAACAAGATAGTTATCCCTATGTTTTTTTTATTACAAAAATATAGTGAATTTGTATGGACTGATAAGTGTGAAGAAGCCTTTGAAAAATTAAATAATAAACTCATGACTACTCTAATTTTGAAAGGATCTAATTGGTAAAAACTTTTTCATATCTATAATGATGCTTTCAATATTGCATTATCAATAGTCTTAGGTCAAAGAGATGAGGATTGAACGATGTATCCTATTTATTATATCAGAAAGAATCTTACCCTCATAGAAAAGAATTACACTACCACAAAAAAAGATTTTCTCATTATTATCTATGCTATAAACAAGTTTAAATATTACATTATTAGTTATCAGGTATTCATCTATACATATCATTCAACTATTAAGTACTTAATGACTAACCTAGTAGTATGTGAGAGAATAATTAACTGCCTCTTACTGTTGCAAGAAACTGACATTACTATCATAGACAACCCATGGAAGTATAATGATGTTGTTGACTTTTTATCTTAATTGATCACTACAAGTAAAGATGAACCTATGGAGGACTCTTTTCTAGATGAAAAACTATTTTCCATATCCACATACTCCCCATGGTTTGCAGACATGGCAAATTACTTGGAAATAAGAAAATTTTCTCATTCTTTTACCTCTAAATAAAGAAAATGTTTGGTTAGAGCTAGTTCTCATTTCAAATGGTTTAAAGGCATGTTGTTTAAAATTGGACATGATCATATACTTTATAGGTGTGTCAAAGAAGATGAAGTATATGACATCATTAGAGCATGCCATAGTGAATAAGGAGGACATTATTAAACAAAAAAGACCATTCAAAATATCCTTAGTGCATGTTACTACTGGTCATCTATTTACAAGTATATTAAAAGGTATGTATGGCAATGTGATCCTTGCCAAAGGATGGGTAAGCCTACTTTGTCTGTTGAAATGACTTTTCATTCTCCAATAAGTTTATAACCATTTAAAAAATTGGGATTGGATTTTTTTGGACCAATCAACCCACCATCTCAAGGAAAATAATATTTATTAGTATGTATATATAATGTTACTAAGTGGGCCAAAGTGCACACACTCACATTTACTAGGGAAGAAATCATTACTGATTTCTTATACCATAAGATTATGCTAAGATTTAGAGCTCCTAGGTCTATTATTTCAAATCAAGGACCCCAATTCATGTCCAAAATTATCAAGGCATTCCCATATCTATATCAGATCAATCATAGGAAATATTCACCATGTCATCCCTAAGCCAATGGGCAAGTGGAAGTCACCAATCGAGAGCTGAAAAATATCCTAACCAAAATAGTGAATAACTAAATAAAATATTGAACAAAAAAAATACCTAAAACATTTTGGGCATATAATAAAACATGGAAGACAACTATGATATTCTCTCTATATGACCTCGTGTATGGAAAAAAACCTTTGTTACTAATAGAATTTGAATTGCAAACATTAAAGACAAAAATTGACATGGGAATTGATCTTGATGAAGCATAAACAGAAATAATAATGTAACTAAATGGGTTGGATAAATTGAGAATGGACGCATTCACTCAAACTAGCATGATCCAAAAGTAGAGAAAGTAGTGGCATGACACTCACATCAGAGAAAGATAGTTTCAAGAGGGTGATTGGACACTTTTATTTGATTCTAAATTTTAGAACTTCAAAGGTAAACTAAGAACAAAATGGTTGGGACCATACCTAATCAAAACCATTTTCAGTAATGGCTATGTCCAACTTTAACCCATTGATGGTGACCAAAGGACACTTTTGGTCAATGGTCATAGGCTTAAAGTGTACAGAAGACCTCTCAGCAAGGAAGAGTTTATTAAACAAAATCAAGACCAATTTAACCTTGTGGAAGAACCTAGTTCTTTCACTAAGACCAAATGATCTTCACAACAAATATCCAATAAAGGAGGAGTATTGAAAACCAATAAATGGTGGTTCTCCTCCCTTCAAAATTCAAAAACTAAAAAATAAATGAAATAAAAAAAGTATAAAAAATAAAAATAAAAAAAAAAATACTAAAAGGTGAAAACTAGTAAATAGCACTTTTCAAAAGAAAAAAATTTGCAATAAAATAAGAATTATTGTCAACTAACCTATCTTCTTAGATTTGTTTACCCTTGCAGGACACATGACATCTCTAAAAGATAGGTGTGGATTTGTATGACAAGGTACAATTGTATTTATTTTACCAAAGGATTAGGCATTTTTATATTTTATGTCATACATGTGTAATCATTAGGCAATCAACACTTTTGAAATGGATAAGTTTGGTTGTGTCACGTGGGTATGATGAGTCAGTAGCATCATTGCTGCATTTCATGATTAGATGTGATGGTGTTTTCAAAAGACCTTTTCTAATAGATTTGATGTGACAAAAGATATTTTCAAATAGATTTGATGAGATGGAATTTTAATGGACCTTTCCAAAAAATGATTTGATGTGATGTGTAATTCATTGCAAATATTATCTCATGTACTACAAATTATGGTCTTTATGCCATATCATTAATAATGATAGGGTAAAACACTTTCCCATTATATCTCACATGCTCCAAAGAGATCACCATAATTGCTACCATAATTCTTGTCATAATCTCATAATATACCTTGATTTGCTATTAATTTTTGTATTATCATTGTATTACTATTGTTGTCTATTATTGCATCATATCCTTAACCTTTTATCTTCCCCTATTTCTTATGTAAATTTGTGTTCTATGTTTTTATAGTATAATCAAATTTTCAATCAAATAGTGTTAGCTCAGAAGATGAGTGAAATAAAGAATAAGAGTGAACCAAAGTCCTCAGATGCATTGCTACTAGATGAGGCAGCTAGAGACATCTTTAAATCAACATGGTGGTTAAATTTATTTAAACTATTTTGATGTTTTCATGAAGAGATTGTGAAGGAATTCTTTGAGAATTTTGATGAAGACCATGCTATTGTCAAAGGTAAAAATATTCTAGTGAATCCCTCTATAGTTAGTGCATTCTTCAGGATTCCTAAGGAGGGGGTAGTTGTTATTAATAAAATAAGTTTTACCGACTTGATTCACTTGTTCATTGAAGGAAATGAACCCTACCCTAGACCGACTAAATCCCCATAAGGAGTGGTCAGGGCAATCATGAGAGATAGCCTTCTTCATCCCTAAAAATGTCATTTTCTAAATTATGAAATATCTAACTTGTGATTGTTAATTTACAATAGTTGGTGGAGATGCCATGAGACTTCTTCTTTACCTAAGGAAACAAGCTGTTAGAGAAGTGTTGGGTGTGGAGCTTGATTGTCTTCTAAGATCAAAATTTAAAATTTTGATATTATTTTAGTCAAATTTTAGATCCCATTCTTTGTATCCCTAATGGTGTGGGGGGTTGCCTTGTAAAATTGTAATTTCATAGCCAATTTGGGCCATTGATTATATGTTTTCAGATCTGACAGTAGAGGGTATGTTTAGGTTTTTTTTCACCCTAAAGGGTAATTGAGATATGTCTGAGATATAAGAGAATAAAAATTAACACAGAGTGGAGGCAGAAAAGGTGGAGAGGTGTAATAGGGTTTGTTACATGATTTTGTTTTTCTATTGTATTACTGAAATAATATACTAGACAAGTTTGGTGGATGTAGCCCATTTTGGGTGAATCGCGTTAAATATGGTGTTTTTTGTTATGTATATGTTTTTTATTTATTTTTTGAAATATTTGATTAATTCATTTCATAGTTTATCTTGGATGTAATTTGAGGATAAATCTGGGTTTTAATTTATCTTAACAAGTGGTATCAGAGCAAAGGTTTTTGATGGGAAATACGGAAGCACAATTGATTACCATATACAAGCAACTTACATGCAGAATTAAACCAGAATCACAAGTAACTAGAATTCAAAAACAACACAGAATATGAGAGACAATACACAACTTGTATTAATACTCATCCAGAAAAGAATGCAATAAAGAAGATGCCACTTCTTCTTCACACCTCTCAGAAGCTTCCCACACCTCAAGTGTACAGTACTTCTTTCCTCAAAGCTCTCTCTCTTACGGTCCCAACACACAACTCAAACACAGAGTTGGTGTTCACCTCCAACCAGTCAGTATCCACTACTGCCAGTACACCAGTGCTCCATGCACTCCACAAGTACACAATCATACTTCAAGTAGATCTCCCCTGAACCTGCAACAACTTGCAACTCAAACAATCTTACTTATGGAAGGAACTACCTTGCCTTCCTCTTTGCTCTCCAATGAGTACACACCGTACTCCAAGTAGATCCTGACTGATCTTGCTCCTTGTTGTGTTGCTAGCCTCCCTGATCTTGCACACCTACAAATCAATTTGGTTCTACATACTTGTAAACCTGGATCATGCACCCACATACACCTACAGATCAATGATCTTACTTACCATGCAGATCTCCTAACGTAGCCATGCACACCTACTGACCAAGATCATACATACATGAAGAATCCCTCTGATTCTCCAAACTAGCACCCACACTTGCTACTGTGGCACTAGGAGGAACACACCATGCTCTCTTCACACACAGAAGGAGCTAATATTTTGCTCTCTTACTCTCTAGCACACTTTTACAATACAACCCATGAGTCTATTAAATAGATCTCATGTAAACAATAAGTAGACACCTAATTACAATAATTAGATCTATAGCTTCTAGTCTAAAATTGGCTCTTAACATGAAAACACTCAGTTTGTTAACTAACTGTCTGTAAAACTCACAGTTTGAACCGCACAGGCAACCGACGTCGGTCCCTATCTGCCTAGAGGTGACCGATGCCAGCCGATCCCTGACTGACGTCGGTTTCTCATCCTGTCTAATCCTACCAACATCGATTGGCCTGACTGATGCTGGTGTCTGTGACACTTCAGCAACCTCCTCCAATGTCTGTATCAGTGAAGCTTTTAGCTCCACAACCTAAAAATCTCCCACTTGGAGATAAACAACTGCACTGTACCTGTACTTGTACCCCATCTAATTTATTTCTTGGCTTGTATCCCTCTTCAAGATCAATCCTGAAGACCACCCACCACACAACTTGTGGTGCACCTCCTGTGATCTGAGTACCCTGCCACATCCGAACCTACAAACCCATTTAGTGAAGTCCTGACCCTGCATAACATGAATCCCTGCTATTGGTCCCTCTCAAATACCTAAGAACCCACTTCCCCAAATTGGCTCCTAACTCTCTGACAACACCCACTGCTTGGGAAAACTCAGGTCTATACCAGACCTCATGTGATTTTGGACACTGAACTGTCCAGCCCTTGGTGTGCTCCAGTTCTGCATCCTGCGTATTGAACCTCGCTAACACCTGATTCACATCAGCTCCCACTGGAGACAAAATCAACCTGTGATCTCCATGTCTCTCATGCCAAAGAATTTCGCTGCTCCAAATTCCTCATGACATGCCACTGAACTAACCTTACCCTTAGCTCAATAAAACCCTATATGTACAAACTTGCTAGCTAGCATACCATCCACATACAGTAACAGGATAATGTTGCAATCATCATCCACCTGGTAAGACAAACACAATGGTTACACTGACATTGACTAAAGCCCTACTTTGTCATCCACCTGTCAAACCCTGTACCACTGTCCTGCAGCTTCCTCAAGACCATATGACTTGGCCTTTTGTCTCACGTGTCTATTCTCTCTATTCTTTAACCAAGGTATCCATTTGTCTCAGTGCTTTCATACTGGCTGGAAACCCTACCAAATCTCCCGTTTGGTCCTGCACCCTGTTCATGCCAAGCTCCCACTGTTTCCTGGATCCTTCCTGCTCTGCAGTCAGCAAATAGTATAGAGAAGAGGAACAATGAATTTGAGGCCTAATTACACTTTCAGTCCTCCCTATGGGCATTTGAGACTCCTTGACAGCTTGCTGTCTACCCAAAATCTATTATAGTGACCGACCTTGGTCACCACACAGTCTGCATCCGACCGACGTCAATTCTATGCACCTGTCCTGACTACTGACCCCACCAACATTGGTGTCTACCTGCTGTCGACATCGGTCCTCCTGACTGACGTTGGTCTTACTATCGCCGATGTCGGTCCTCCTGACCGACGTCAGTCTTACCCTACCTGACACCACTAGCTCTGGTCTACACATGATCGACATCAGTCCCTGTCTGTTCGACGTCAGTTTTCCTTGACCGATGTTGGTACCTGTGTTCCCCTGTGAGTGATGACTTTTTACCTGTGAGCTTTCTTTGAATCAAATCTCTATCCAAATTGCTCTGCTCAGAGTTACTCAGCCTTCTCCACTGATCTCTATCTTCCATCTCCTCCATAAACACCAAGGCTTTCCAGTTCTTAAGCCTGTCAAACACATCTGACTTCCTCTTAAGAACATGCATCTCCTTATTACTCATGTGACCAAGCCTACAAAGCCATGTCTCCATAATAGAAGAAGAATTAGTAATATAAGCAAGTAGATAAATAGTACTTGCTTTCTTACCACCAGCTAATTCAAGTGCATCCGTTGTGAGAGTTCTTGTGCATCTCTCATCACCCAACTTTTCTGAAGAAATTAGCCATATCTTCAACACTAAGACCTGCATGACCTCCTTCAACACCCATGTGTTGGCCGCCTACAATTTCAGCTTCACTTCCCCTTTGCCAATTCTTTGGCAAGGCTCACCAGCACCTCTCTTTGGGGCTGCATGGAAAGAGGCAACAGAATCTATAAAACAAGATTCTACTTTATCCAAGAAACCTCCCAGAGCATCCTGTGAAACAACACCTGCAACATCTGCTTCTTTAGTTCTTTCATGCTGATCTTCTACCAATCAACAATCTTTCTTTTCCTACTCTTTCTTTCCATAGGACCGTAATTGACCATTTGTGCTTTTCAATTCCTCCATTCTTAGCTTACTTTCTTCTGCCGTTGCTATACTCCCACTCAATCAGAAACCCCTGAGAGTGACTTGTAACCAAACACAAACCTGCTCCCTACAACCTTAGCTCTGATACCACTTGATGGGAAATACGGAAGCACAATTGATTACCATATACAAGCAACTTACATGCGGAATTAAACCAGAATCACAAGTAACTAGAATTCAAAAACAACACAGAATATGAGAGACAATACACAACTTGCATTAATACTCATCCAGAAAAGAATACAATAAAGAAGATGCCACTTCTTCTTCACACCTCTCAGAAGCTTCCCACACCTCAAGTGTATAGTACTTCTTTCCTCAAATCTCTCTCTCTTACGGTCCCAACACACAACTCAAACACAGAGTTGGTGTTCACCTCCAACCAGTCAGTATCCACTACTGCCAGTACACCAGTGCTCCATGCACTCCACAAGTACACAATCGTACTTCAAGTAGATCTCCCCTGAACCTGCAACAACTTGCAACTCAAACGATCTTACTTATGGAAGGAACTACCTTGCCTTCTTCTTTGCTCTCCAACAAGTACACACCATACTCTAAGTAGATCCTGCCTGATCCTGCTCCCTGTTGTGTTGCTATCCTTTCTGATCTTACACACCTACAAATCAATCTGGTTCTACACACCTGCAAACTTGGATCATGCACCCACATACACCTACAGATCAATGATATTACTTACCATGTAGATCTCCTAACGTAGCCATGCACACCTGCTGACCAAGATCATACATACATGAAGAATCCCTCTGATTCTCCAAACCAGCACCCACACTTGCTACTATGGCACTAGGAGGAACACACCATGCTCTCTTCACACACAGAAGGAACTAATATTTTGCTCTCTTACTCTCTAGCACACTTTTACAATACAACCCATGAGTCTCTTAAATAGATCTCATGCAAAAAATAATTAGACACCTAATTACAATAATTAGATCCGCAACTTCTAGTCTAAAATTGGCTCTTAACATGCAAACACTCGATTCGTTAACTAACTATCCGTAAAACTCAAAGTTTGAACCGCACAGGCAACCGACGTCGGTCCCTGTCTGCCTAGAGGTGACCGACGCCGGCCGATCCCTGACCGATGTCAGTTTCTCTTTCTGTCTAATTCTGCCGACATCGGTTGGCCTGACCGATGTTGGTGTCTGTGACACTTCAGCAACCTCCTCTAATGTCTGCATCAGTGAAGCTTTTAGCTCCACAACCTAACAGTTTTTGTATAATTTTAAATCATAGAAAGAAAATGGTTTGACCTCAAGTGGGAGCCATGGTAGATGAAAATAAATTTAAGGTGGAGAAGTTTTATGGACAAAACTTTAGATTGTGGAAGATGCAGATGGAAGATTACCTTTACCAGAAGGACCTATATTTTTCATTAGGAGGGTGAGCCAAGAAGCCATTGACAATGTCAAATGAAGTTTGGGGACTATTGGACTAAAAAGCCCTTGGAACCATACGGTTGAGCCTTGCATCTTCTATAGAATTTAACATAACACAAGAAAATACAACAAAAGGTATTATGAGCACATTAGGTAAGATATATGAAAAACACTCTATCTCAAATAAAATATTTTTGATGAAAAAATTATTTGATAGGAAAAATGTTTTAAAATGGTTTCGTACCAGATCATTTAAATGAGTTTAACATAGTTACTAGTCAATTACATTTTGTAACTATTGAATTTGATGATGAAGTTAGGGCTATTCTTATTCTTTGTTCCTTGCTTGAAAGCCAGAACAACTTGGTAATGGTAGTTTGTAACGTTTTGTCTAACAATGCTAAACTTAAGTTTGAAAATGTGATGGATGTTATTCTAAGTGAGGAAATGTGAAGGAAAAGCATAGGTGAAACATCCATATCTGGAAACACATTAACAATGGAGAACAAAGGAAGGTAGAAGAATAGAGGAAGAGGAAACTGTGGAAAATCAAAAGGGGGTGCACGATCTGAATCAAGAGGCAAGATAGAATGTTGGATCTATGGCAAGCTAGGACACATAAAGAAAGAGTGATGGTTTAGAAAGGATAAATCAGGTAAGGACCAACATGAAGGTAATAGATAAAAAAATGTAGCAGGTGACATATTACAAGATGGTCTTATACTTTCTTTGGATAATATTACTGAATCTTGAGTTTTAGATTCAAGTGTTTTTTTTCATGCTACCCCTCATAAACATTATTTTATAGATTATATTCAAGGTAATAATGAGAATGTTTACCTTAGTAATGATGAACCCTATAGTATTGTTGGAAAAGGAAGTGTTCAAGTTAAATTATAGAATGAAAATAGTTGGGTGCTGAAGGATGTCAGGCATGTTCCAAGCTTGAGGAGAATTTGATCTTTGCAAGGTAGTTGGGAAGTGAGGGTTGTATAGTCACATTTATAGTTGAATTATGGAAGGTTATAAAGGGTTCTTTGGTAGTTTCAAAAGGTAATAAAGTAGGCACTTTATATTTGTCTATAGATAATGTTAATTCATCTTGTGTTGTAGTTGCTACAGGTAAAGATGAAGCTTTGTGGTATTACAAACTTGGCCACATGAGTGAAAAGGGAATGAAGACCCTACATGCAAAGGATAAACTACCACGTCTGAAAGAATTATATCTATGCTTTTGTGAGCACTGTGTATATGGGAAACAAAAATGTGTGAGGTTTCTTAGGGTTAGATCAACTAGGAAGGATAAAAAATTAGAGTTTGTGCATATGGATGTTTGCAAACCAGTTTAGGTATCTTCACTTAGTGGTTCATATTATTATGTTACTTTTATTGATGATGCAACTAGGAAGCTTTGGGTATATTATATAAAAATGAAGTCTGATGTTTTTCATATATTCAAGAAATGGAAAGCTTTAGTTGAAAATGAAATAGGTTTAAAACTAAAATGTCTTAGATTAGATAATGGAGGTGAGTATTGTAGTAATGCTCTTAACAATTACTATTCAGAAAGTAGAATTCATAAACATAAAAAAGTCCTAGGAACACTAGAATGAACATGAATATCATGGAGTGTTTTAGATGCATGAGATTGCATATAGTTTTGCCTTAATAATTTTGAGTGTATGTTGTAACTATTATAGTTTATCTAATAAATAGAGGACTTTCAAGTGCTTTGGATAGTGGAATACTAAAGGAGACATAGTTTGGAAAGAAGGTAGATTATTCTTTTCTAAGATTTTTTGGTTGTGAGGCATTTTTTTATATTGAAAAAGATAATAGGAATAAGTTAGAAGCTAAGTCTTAAAAATGCACATTTATTGGTTATGGAATTGATGACTTTGGATTCTGATTGTGGGATATAAAAGACAAGAAAATAATCAGGAGTAGAGATATTGTGTTTAATGAAAAAGTCATGTACAAGGACTAGTTGGAAAAGAAGCAAGAAGAATATGAAAATGAATATACATTATTAGAAGACATTACATAAAAACATGTCCCAAAGGTTCCTAATCAAAATGTGTAAGAGGAGTAGGTACCTTAAACCCCTATTAGAAGATCTACAAAAGTAAGTAGATCACCTGATCAGTTTTCTCATTCTTTATATTATTTATTACTTACTGATGGTGGTAAGCTAGAAAGATATAAAGAAGTAGTGCAGATTGATGCCAAGGATAAGTGGGAGCAAGCTATGGATGAAAAGTATGATGCTCTAATGGAAAACCAGACATGGGATTTGCTGAAGCTTCCCAAAGGAAAGAGGTAATTGCAGAATAAATGGGTATATAGGATAAACGAGGAGAATGAAGTTAAAAAGAAATTCAATCCAGAATGGTGGTTAAAGGTTTTGCACAAAATAAAGGTATAGACTTTGACAAAATATTTTCTCCAGTAGTTAAAATGACTTCTATAAGAACTATTTTATGTTTGGTATCAGTAGAAGATTTGCACCTTGAACAGTTAATTGTGAAGACCACATTTATTCATGGTGACTTGGAGGAGGAAATATATATGGAGCAACCACAGGGATACGAAGTCAAAGGTAAGGAGAAAATGGTGTGCAAATTAAAGAAGAGCTTGTATGGCCTAAAACAAGCTCCAAGGCAATGGTATTTAAAGTTTGATAGTTTTATGATAGAACATGGTTATTTTAGATGTCATTCAGACAATTGTGTATATTTTAAAATATTTAAAAATGGTATGTATATTATTTTACTTTTATATGTAGATGAAATGCTTGTAGCTGGTTTCAACATGCACAATATTAATATACTCAAGAAATAGTTAAGTGATTATTTTTCTATGAAGGATCTAGGTGTAGCTAAATAGATACTTGGTATGTAGATAACTAGAGATAGAAAGAATAGGAAGATGGAATTATCATAGGGAGAGTACATCAGACAAGTGTTAAAAATATTTAATATGTAGGATGCAAAATCAGTTGTGACACCTTTGGTTGCACACTTTAAATTAACAAAAGAAAAATGTCTTAAAATAAAAGAATATGATGTCTAACATTCCATACTCATTAACAGCTACTATTTTAATGTATGAAATGGTGTGTACGAGGTTGTACATTACACATGCAGTGGGAGTGGTGAGTAGGTTCATGAGTGATCCAGGAAAGGAACATTGGAAGGCAGTAAAATGGATCCTTCATTACTTAAGAGGGACCATAGATACAATATTAAGTTATGGTGGATCAGATGTGACATTACATAGATATTTTGAATTAGATATGGTAGGTGACTTGGATGGTAGAAGAAGCACTATAAAGTATGTGTTTATAATAGGTGGTACAACAGTTAGTTGGATATCATAGTTACAGAAGGCTGTGGCACTTTCAACCATAGAGGCTGAGTATATTGATACTACAGAAGCAAGTAAAGAAATAATTTGGTTACAGAGGTTAATGGAATAATTGGGACATAGTCAATAAATATGTACTTTATATAGTGACAGACAGAGTACAATCCATCTAGCTAAAAACTCAACTTTTCACTCCAAAACTGAGTAGGTTTATGATTGATCTAGGAAAGGAACATTGAAATATAGTAAAATGGATCCTTCATTACTTAATAGGGACCATAGATACAATATTAAGTTATGGTGGATCATATGTGACATTGTAAGGATATGTTGACTCAGATATGGTAGGTGACTTGGATGATAGAAGAAGCACTACAAGGTATGAGTTTACAATAGGTGATATAATAGTTAGCTGGGTATCATGGTTACAGAAAGTTATGGCACTTCAAACCATAGAGGTCGAGTATGTTGTTTCTATAGAAACAAGCAAGGAAAAAATTTAGTTACAGAGCTTGATGGAAGAATTGGGACATAATCAAGAAATATGTATTTTATATAGTGACAGTCAAAGTGCAATCCATCTAACCAAAAACTTAGCTTTTCACTTTAGAAAAAAAAAATTAGTTGTATCATTTAATTCATTCAGTGATAGAGGAAGAGCAACTAAAATTAGAGAAGATGAATACCATTAAAAATCTTATGGATATGATGACCAAGGTAGTCACAAGAGAGAAGTTGAAGATTTGTTCAACTTTGATTGGTCTTCATGGATGATTATTAAATTATTGAACTTATCAAGGTCCAGATATTATAGTGGATGCAGTAGTAGTGGAGTTGCTACAATCAGTTTCCAAGTAGGTGATTGTTAGGTGTAGAGCCTGATTATCTTTTAGGATCAGAAGTTAAAATTTTGATGCTATTTTAGTTGGGTTTTGGATCTCATTTTTTGTATCCTTTATGGCATGGGGGGTTGCCTTGTAAAATTGTAATTTCATAGTCAATCTGGGCCATTGATTATAGGTTTCTAGATCTGATGGTAGAAGTTATGTTTAGGTGTTTTTTTACCCTAAAAGGTAATTGAGATATGTTTGAGATGTAAGAAAAGAAAAATTAACATAGAGTGGAGGCAGAAAAGGTAGAGAGGTGTAACAATGTTTTTTATAGGATTGTGTTTCTCTATTGTATTACTGAAATAATATACTGGATAAGTTTGGTGGATGTAGCCTATTTTGGGTGAACCACATTAAATCTAGTGTGTCATGTTATGGTATGTTTTTTATTTATTTTCTAAAATATTTTATTAATTTGTTTCATAGTTTCTCTTGTATGCAATTTGGGGACAAATCTGATTTTTAATTGATCCTAACAAGAAGAATACAAGGTAAATATTCCCTCTTTCCTTCATAATGCCCTAATTAATATTTCTCAAAAACTAAGAAGAGGCACTGGGTCCATCCGACATCATGGGTTGGTTACACTTATCTATCGACATTATTTTTTAAGTAAACTGAGGGGTGAAAAGGCATGGTCCTCTTTCCTCAAAAAAATCTCATAAATTTCTATCAAGAAAACACCACTCCTTACCTCTCCTCCTTCTACCACAATATATATTGAAGAATGGCCATATTCACCACCTTTGGCTCCAAAGATACTATGCCAAAAATCAAAGAGACAAATGGAAATTCCCTTAGATATCCCCAATCCTCTAGTTAAGCTTTGACGTAGATGATGGCTTATTATATAGGAAGAAGAAAAAGAAGACATGCAGGCTAATGAGACTTTGGGTTGCTTAAGCTCCTCCATTAACATTACATATGTTGAAGCAGTTGTTGTAGAAGAGCCCCATGAACAATAAATTGTATTTTCATAAGAAACCCTTGTAGCAAAAGTTGTGACTCAAGAAGCAGAGTGAATTTTACCCTTTATCTTTGATAAGGTTAAGGCACCCTTGATAGAAGAAGTTCCATCTTCCCTTCATTCTATTAATGAAGAATAAGAAGAATTGTAGCATGTCATGGCTCTATCTCACCATGAAGAAACAACAAGGCATCAAAAAGCAAAATTAGATGTTCTTCATTCAAACTTGAAAGGTAAGGCCCCGATTATTTCTAATTTAAAATAAAGATGAGAATAATCTATCACTAGAGCTAGAGAATAAGAGATAATTCTTACAAGAATACAAGTAGAATAGACTAGGGTACCCAATTTTATGTTTTCACAGACTCAATAGTTGAGTAATTTATAGAATTTTCTTGATATTAAGAACACTCAAATTACTAATTTGTAAAATGCTAATGTTGATAAATGTAATCAGATTAATAATCTAAGACAAATTATTTATGATAGAAATGAATTGATTTTCCAACACACTGATAGAATATGAGAGATAACCACTCAGAATTCTAAGTTGAAAGCCTCTATACAAGCAATGTAGAGAGAAATAGCAGTTCAAACTAAGGGACCAACAAGAGTTGTTCCCTCATTCCCCATTTCACAACATGAAATGATCTCAGTCTGAAACAACACCTAGAATAAAATTTAGAAGTTGAAATAATAAAATGCTAAGCTTAAAGAAGAATCTCATAATCAATTGGCAGAATCTCAACAACAATTGCAAAAAGCCCAAGCCTTCATCTAATACATTTTTGTAATTTCTAAGAAATTGTTGGCATGTAGGCCACCTTCCTCTATTTATGCTCTTTTTCTCCATGAGAAATTTTATTATTGGCAGATTCAATTAATTTCCCTTGATTTTCCACACATTATTGAAGATGAGCACATGTTTATGGACATTTTTCTCAAAAGTATTGAAGAAAGGCAAAATGCAATTTATGAGTTTTATACTTTTAATTTGTTGTTAGGATATCAATCTAATTTTCTTATAAATTTATTTGTTGGAGAGACACAATTACATGTATTTCTCTCCACTTTGAGGAACCAAATGGCATGTCAACAAGCCCATAATAAATTTCTATAATTACAAAGCACCACCAGGCTATGTATGAGACCCCAATTCCCAGAGGCAAGAAAAATTATTGCTACTTTTCAACCAATGTATCACACGTATATGAAGAATAAATATCATGAGTTATTGAGATACAATATTGCAACCTTTAGATATTTTTTAACCATCATTCTATCAATGCCATCAATGCTAGTATTTCTAGGTGGAAGACTTTACCTATTGATTTGAAGTGCAAGGAAGTCTTGATCCCCTCTACTATTAGATGGAGTCTTAGGAGAGCCAAGGCAATTGGCTAGATCATCATTTAGCTCTTAGATGAAAAAGGTTTAGATGTATGTATTAGGATTAGGTTCAGGCCTCTAATAATTTTTTGTCCTCTGCACCCTTGGTAGGGTTGGATTACTCAAGTTGAAGTAGAGTTTGAAGCTTGGTTGCCTACAGTTGTAAGGGATTTTGGATTCTTGCCTAGAGGCCACCATGATTGTGGCCACCATTTTTAGGTTTATGATCTTAGTTAGATGACCAATCTTCCCACTTCTTTACAAAAGGACTTGCAAAAAGTAAAGTGTGGGGGAGAAATGATGATCATTTCATATATCTCATCATATCTATATAAATTATCCACAAAGTGTTGCCTTTGATTATATATTACATTGAATTTAATAGGTAAGGTCTTATCTAAGTAGGAAATGAATGCAATTTGTCCTTTGTTTGTATGTAATTTATTACTAATTCTTTACCTTTTTATTGTGTCTAAATTGGATGAATAACATAATTTTGAGTAAAGAAACACATCCCAATGGTAGACTAATTTGAGAAGGCAACAAATAGTTTTGGCAACTCTTTTTGGATGCAATTTTGAGGATTTAACGAGAAAAATCCAAAGATTTAATGCTTTGAAGATGATCTAGATGTGATCTAAAGATGATCTGAGGGCACTCCAAAGACATACAAATTTCTCCAAAGACATCTAGGCATGCTTCAAAAACCTATATAGAGTGCTCCAAAGACATGTACAGGATGCTCCGAAGACACCAAACATGCTTCAAGGATTAGATGGATCCTACTAATGGAGATATTAATTATATAGATATATATAAATAGACTTTCTATATTTCGATGTCTTATTTTAGATATTACCATTCAAGGTAATGGTCGAAACTGGTCTAGATATATTTGTATTTTGTAAAACCAGATAAGTATCTTCAGTATATGATAGTTATCTTCTATCTATAGTTAATTGAGTTGGCTCTAAATCCTTCCTAGAAGCATGGGATCTGGATTTTATATTGTCTATATTTTGAATAAATATATTTGGGCATTGAGATCGCCAAGATCTTGTACTATACGAATAGATGTTGAGATGTGTTTAAATACACATCTCCTTCTCATTCTAGATAGTTAGAAAGTTAGAGAAAGTAAGAAGAAATTGGAAAAGTTAATAGTTGGTGAATTAGAAATCAGAATAATTTCATATCTATATATGTTCTTTTAAATGGAATAAAGTTCAACATTTTCCTTTATTACTAAGTAAAGTAGTTCCTTATAGACACTAGAAAATTATGTACTTGTAGTTTTCAATGACTAAATGCCTCAAGACCCCTAAAGAACCCCTAAACCTTCTTAACCCTTAACAAAACCCTCTTAACCCAATTAAATCACTATTTTTCTAGTCACATAATACTATTCAAAAATACTATTTGAAATTACTATTCAAAAGTACTATTCTCTATCACTATTCACTATGGGATCCACTATCACTATTCATGATAACATGGGAAGTGGCATGGCATGTGACATATCAAGTGACATGAAAGGTGATTTGGGAGGTGATATGGCAAGTGACATGGCTTAGAAGTGATGTGGCTTGATGTGGGACATCATACCCCACCTGGGACCCTTCCCAAAGTGCTTGATGACCTCATTTAAGCATCACAAGTCCCCCCTTGAAATATGGTGAATTTACCCTCAAGGTACCATTAGTAAGCATGTATTTTACATGAAATTAACCTCCAAAATAAGATACTTACTTATTTAAGACAAAGGGCACCCATTTTTGACTTCTTAACCCAAATGGGAATCCCCACCCACCTCATTTTGACCAATTCATCCACCACATATAAAATGGAACCATACCTCTATTATTCCTCTTTTGACATGACTCTTTACAACATATGTTATAAATTCACCCCCTTTCCTTCACCCAGGGTTAAGTTGGAAAGTGGAAAATTAGTACTTTTTGTTATTAACATTTTATTGCAAGTTTTTGGAGGAGGTTATCCACTTGAGAATGAGGTCATCCTCATCTTGGAGGAGAAAATATTCAAATCATTGAAGCTTTGTCGAAATAACTCTAGGATTTCATCAATAATATCATCAATAACACCATCATCAACAACCATCTCAAAGGTAACCTTGTTTGTTTATTTCATTTCAACTTATTATCTCTTTTGGCCTCGTCTCTCTTGACCTCCATACCTTTCACCTTTCACCTCTTCCTTTTCCCCTTTCTGACTTACTTCATTTATTTCCTTGGCCATATTTACCCACTTGACCCTTTTTACCTCTTTGCCATAATTCACCCACTTGACCCCTTTTGCCTCTTGGCCATATTTACCAACTTGACCATTTATCCCTTTTACCCTTTTCCCTTATATCTTATTGATCATTTTTACCATCAAATTATTGATCATTTCAATCACTTATCAACCTCAACCAAACCATCTTTCCCTTTTGACTATTTGCCAAACCAAAACCATAACCTTGCCTTAACTAGCCTTTTAGCATTTGATTTATTTAGTCATTTTCTTAGCAAAGCATTCATCTTAATTGTATTTAATTTCAGATTTTTTGTCATTTAATGCAATTATATTTCAGTTTATCATTTCAATTTAATTATCTAAATAAGGTGGATTGACAGCCTCCTTGGAAGCTTTTGCTTCTAGGACCTAGCTCACACTAGGCAATCTACTTTGCTACTTGTCTAACAAATAAATTTTCTTAGTGTTTTTTTATTGCAAGTTATTCTTTCCTATCCAAAGAGGAGTATCCATCATAATCTAGATCATGTTCACATTTATACCAGGATTTCATGACCATTACCCTTATTGATAGTATCTTCTTTTCATACTTAGAAAAAAGCAAAAAATAGATAGAAACATTTTGGCACGTCCGATGGGATCTAATTCCCTTTATTCATTAATTGTTTGATCATAAAAAAAAATCATTTCTTTTTGGGGCTTAAAAATCAACCATTGGCATTCATTGATTACTTGCTGATTTTAGTTGATTTAGTAACTTAGTAGGCAAAGTAATCTTGTCATAGTATTCACACTTGTTATCACACACAAAACCAAACCAAAAAATAGTTTACACATCAAAAAAATACTTGAGACAAGGACCAATCATGATTTCATCACCTGGTGACAACCTTACCCCCTCCTGGCTATCCCACTTAGATTTCACCACCAAGGGGAGAACCAACTCAGCTCTCTAGTTGAGTATAAACTCTAGACTCAGTATATATTGGCTAAGCACCTACACTGGCTGCGAGATCATGAAGTGAAGGGAAAAAGCCCCAAGAACCAAGCCACGTACTCAAACCAATACAGACTTATTCTTGAGTGCCTAAACACAACCTAAAACCAAACATAGACTACCTTGCTTAGGACATGTTCTACAAACCATATTTCTTATTCACACTTTTTAAGGTATAATCCAAAAGAGAGATAATTAAAACTCTAGGATTTAATGTATCTTAGTGTATGATTTTATTTCCTTGAATCTTTTCTTTTGATTACTTCTTGTTTGAGGTGTGAGCTTCGTTTCTCTCTATTCTTCACATAGTCTTTACCAAACTACAAATTGAAGAATCAAACCAACCAAGAACCTATTTTCCAATACCTCATCTCTACTATCTTGTTCAATGGAGAGATTTCATATTTTCTCTCCCAAAGATCCTAACTTTTATAGGATATTAGATAACAATAATTTTGCCTTAGAGCAGTACCTTGCATCACAAGCCACTTATGCTCCCTTCCTTACCATAAATCAACCCGACTTTGTCTGCAACCAACCCAATCCTATCTACAACCAACCCAACCTTGTCTATAACTAACCCAACCCTATCTATGATCATCCTAACCTTACCTATAACTCATCAAACTCCAACTTCAACCAACCCACAAACTATCAATTTTCACTCAAACTACCACATGAGTTTGTTGCAGTGATAACACACCAGATAGCTAGATTAGAGTCAAAACTTAAGCCATCTATTTATAGTAACCATGATCAATTAAACCTAACTTATAATGAAAAATGACCTATCATCATCCTTTTAATTATTATCACGCCCAACCAACAACCTATCAACATCTATCATCAACCCAACCTTGTCAAAGCTTAGGCCATTTCCCCCAACCATCATATCAACCTCAACCCACCTTGTTAACCCAATCAATTTCATCACCCTTAACTGATCAACCAACCTATCAATCAACTTATCAACCCAACCAAATTTTTAACCTATCAAACCAACTAGCCTCTTTAAGCCAACCAAATAGCTTATAAATAGTTTCACACCCTAATGTGATAACCGAGATATTGCTACATCCTCTTCTAGACCTTAGTAAACCTACAATTGAAGAAACTATAATAACACCAACCTTAACCAATCCACTTGTTGACCAAGTAGAACCTTTAAAAATTTCCTTTCAAACCACAATTAAGGAAACCAAACCATCTTTTCCACTTCCCCTTTTAGTTAATCAAAGACAATCAAAATAACTTAACACTTGTGAGGTCCACACAATCAATGTTGTTATTGATAAACCTATTACTAATACTTCTTCCACCCCACTCATTGAAGTGGGGGAATCACTTCCCATTCCTTTGGATGACCAAACAAGATAAGCAACCACTTCCTTCCTTTCACTGGACACCATTACACCTTCCTCCCCCACTGTTGGGAAATAACGGAAGCACACAATTGATTACCAAGAAACTTAATATGCGGAAATTAACCAGAATACACAAGTAACTAGAATTCAGAAATAACACAGAATATGAGAGACAATACACAACTTGTATTGAAACTCTTCCAGAAGGAAATACAACAAAGAAGGCTGCCACAGTTCTTCTTCCTTACACACCTCTAGGGCTCCCACACCTCTAGGGCATAAACAATAAATCTTCCCTCAAAGCTCTCTCTCTTAGGTCCCAACACCCAACTCAAACACAGAGTTGGTGTTCACCTCCAACCAGCTAGTATCCACTACTGCCAGTACTCCTGTGCTCCATGCACTCCACAAGTACACAAATGTACTTCAAGTAGATCTCCCCTAAACCTGCAAAAACTTTCACCTCAATCTGATCTTACTTATGGAAGGATCTTCCTTGCCTTCCTCTTTGCTCTCTTTCTGAGTACACACTGTACTCCAAGTAGATCCCACCTGATCCTGCTCCCTATTGTGTTGCTGTCCTATCTGATCTTGCACACCTACAAATCAATCTAGTTCTACACACCTGTGAACCTTAGACCTTGCATACACATATACCTACAGATCAATGATCTTACTTACCCATGCAGATCTCCTATCGTAGCCATGCTCACCTGATGACCAAGATCATACATACATGAAGAACCCTGCTGATTCTCCAATCCAGCACCCACACCTGGTACTTTGGCACTAGGAGGAACACACCATGCTCTCTTCTCTCTGAAGGAGCTTATATTTAGCTCTCTTACTCTCTAGCACGAGTTTACAATACAACCAATGAGTCTCTTAAATAGATCTCATGAAAACAATAATTAGACACCTAATTACAATAATTAGTTCCACAGATTCTAGTCTAAATTTGGCTCTTGACATGTAAACACTTGGTTTGTTAGCTAACTGCCCGTAACACATGTAGCTCAAACCACACAAGTGACCGACGTTGGTCCCTATTTGCTTGGGGGTGCCAACGCTGGCCGACTTCTGACCAACGTCGGTTGCCTTCTTGTCTGATCCTGCAGACGTCGATTGGCCTGACCGACGCCGGCATCTGTAACACTCATCAACCTTCCTGAAACCTCCTCCTCTATTTGCATCAGTGAAGCTTTTAGCTCCACAACCTAACACCCACCACAGACTCACCTACTCTTCCTTTGAAAATAATTCCTTTAGAATAGGTCACCTTATCCACTTCATCTATGGAAGAAACATATCCTCTAAAGTTTTAACCTTCCACCAAAAACATAGATCAGGAAACCATTCCCTCTTCTCCACCCAAGGGTTTAAGCTTTGAAATCAATGATCAAGGAGCCAAACCTATCTATAACCCCTTTTCTAGGCTAGTACAAAGTCTAGAGTTCACTTCTCAGCCCAATCTTGATAGAGCCACTTTATGGCATCATCTTGGCCTCCCTTACCAAAACAAACAAGAACCCTTAGCTTCACTTAAATCCACCCTCAAACCTATCACTACCTCAACCCCATCCTCAGATACTCCATCCTCTAAAACTATAAGGGAACCATCCAATCCACTTCCATCTAAAATTGTTAAATACCCTTACACCTCTTTAACCAAACTCATCAAGAATCTAGGAATACTTCCCATTCCTAGCATAGCTCACCAATATTTGAAATTAGACCTAAATCCATCAAATCCATTAAATAAAACTTTAACTAAACCTATTAAAAGGGTGCAATCTCCTAAACCATCTCAAAATAGACCCATGAACCCCCCTTCTCTTAAATCTTCTACTTCTAAACCGACCAAGCAAACCCAACCTAACCAATCTTCTAAAACCATTCCACAACCAACAACTTCTAGGGTGAAGCCTACTCCTAAGAAGGTTCCCACTCAAAAGCCAAAAAATCCATCACCCCCAATGCCTTTACTTGAATCCTATTCAACCATTCTAAAAAGGTTGTTGAAAAATTCCTCCTTAACCTTACCACCTCTGAAACATTTCCAACGTGTCAAAACTTTTGACCCTTCACATCCCCAACCAAAATAGTTTAATGTCAAGTTAGTTTGTGCATACCAAATCACACCTAGACATGACACAGAGCATTGAAAAAAATTTCAAGCACTTATCCACAACTTATATGAGGAAAATATGTTATTAGATGAACCTCCCTTAACCAAGCCAACCCAACCTAACTGACAAACCAAAACTACCCTACCACCCATAACTTCTGAAGTAAAAACTAATTTTAGGAAGGCTCCCAAAACTAAAAACCTATCACCTCCAACACCTTTTCATGAATCATATTCAACCATTTTAAAAAGGTTATTGCAAACCTCTTCCTTAACCTTACCACCTATCAAACCTTTTGACCCTATCAAAACTTTTGACCTTTTATGCCCAAAATTGTCATGGTATAATGACCACCATGTGTGCTCTTGCCATAAGATACTTGACCATGATATAGAACACTGTAAGGCTCTTAAAACCATTATCTACCAGCTTTATGGCAAGGATAATATGTTATCAAATGAACCTCCTTTGAGCCCATTACCAACCCAACCATCAACGAAACCTACCCAACACTTGCCTATTCCCCCATTTTGACCTAAGAGTAAGGAGGAACCAAAGCAACAAGCTAAACCAACACTTCCTTTTATCCACACCATCTATAGGGTTACCCACTCTTAGGTCTAACAAAAAGATAAGGGAAAGGCTAAAATGTCCATTCCACAGGCATACCCTTCAAACCCTCAACATTATAATCGAACCCAACCACAAATACCTTCACTTTGGGATCTTTTTCCCACCCATGCAAAGAGTAAACTGGGGGAAATTTCCTTCCATAAAGCTTTAAACATTTATTAACTTCTACCATACCTTAACCATTAATTGAACTAACCCTTGGCATTTTGGCCTCAACCTATCAACCAAACCTATCCATCAACCCAACTTGAACCAAGTGGTATATCAAATTGGGGAAACCCATTTGGACACCACCTGACCTATTTGGGATACAAATTCTCCCATTAAATGATTATAAATTACCCATCTCCATCAAACCTAACCAACTTTACCTCAAACCTTAGGACTTCAATATTGGAGACCTCATCCTAAAGGAAAACCAACATGTGACCAACATGGAGAATAATAAACAAGGCAAGTTTGATTTCAATTGGCTTGCACCCTACATCATTACCCACAAGTATGGACTAGGAGCTTATCATTTATCCTATCTTGAATGCAAACCAAAACCTAAGCCCCTCAAACACTTTGCATCTACATCCTTTTTTCTATTAAAAAAGGATCAAGCTCACTCCTTTTGTCTAACTTAAGCTCATCCCTTAATTATGAGATTTTAGCCTTCACCCATCTTTCTCCTCTCCTTTTGAGGATAATTAATTACAACAAATAACCATGTGATTAATCATCATATTCATAGCCTAATCCTAAATGTGGGTACCATGACTCTACCCATATCATGGATCTCATGGATACTTTTCATCTCTAACAAGATGGAATCCCATGGTCATTGTCTCTCAAAACCACACCCTTTCACATACCATTAACCTTCTTGTGTTAAAATTTTTCCCTCATAAAGGTAAACCTCTGAACCTAATTAGACTTGTCCATGTCTAAACACATTGCATCCTAAAATAATTTGGATACCAAAATACTACTTGGGTCAATATTTTAAGCATTGCAAACTGTTCCCTTGAAGGATAGTTGCTCAAAAACAAAATTGCCAAATATAAGGTAGACTGCTCGCTTGAAGGATAACTATCAAGAACATTAAAGAAAGCCAATAAGCTTAAACCACTCCCTTGAAGGATGGCTAAGTTAACTTAGTCAAAATAGAGTAATTTCCCACATCGATCAACTTCCCATATACAATAATAAAGTAAAAGACCTACTATCATAACAAATTCTAAAACCATAATTGGCTCTCAAAAAGCATAATAAGTTGGAAGCCACAATTGGATTTCACATGTAGACTTCCTGCATCGATCAATATATATCTAGCATACAACATGGACTTGTCTATTACCATTCTTAGGTCACCTATAAAAGGGGAAAATTAATTCACATGAGGATATCATACATATTTCCCATTACCCTTCACACCACCTATCACCCATCTTCCCTTTATACTATCTATATATCAAGGGATTTAGAGCTTACTTGACACCCTATGATCAAGAAACCTTCTTTATCAACTAACGACCGCTCATGAACAACATTTGAAGGGCTTATATTCATTAAGCTAATTTCACTTATCTATTTTTAGTCCTTATCAAAGCATAAGATCTTATTCTTATCTTAATGTGTTTGGTTGATGTTTTCACCATGACTTATACCATCCAACATTACAACAACAATAGTCATTCCTTTGACATTAAGTGAGATTACAAAAACCATAACCATAACATTCAACTAGCAACATCCAACACATTTTTTACATGTTTATATCAAACTATGTAATATTTTATTTAGGGTGCGAGGAGCCACACGACACATACAAAGTTATCATAATATCCACACTTCACCTTAAGGCCCTTACATACATTATTTTCCTACCTAAGTATTAGACCAATTATTTGATGACTCTATATTTATGTTTAGCCATTTTTCTACTTGATTATTCCTTAAACTAACATACGTACCATTCCCTATCTTAGTGACCACTAAAGGGTGTACTCTGTTCTCCTCTCCCACATTCATCCCCATAGGGTGAGAATCATATTCTGCTCTGGGTCTTTCACCCTACTCAATCATCACAACCATTACATCCCTTTGCTCTGGTTATTTTGCTCACATAGGTACTGTTGGTTATTTCCTCAATAGACATCCCCTTGGATAATGATGGTTCCCTCCATGGGTATGCCAAACGTCATGTTATCCATCCCTACACCTCATACAATTAAAGTCTCACCTTATTCATTGTTGAGGAGGTAAGAGTTCAGACTCAAGCTCAGGTCATGGGTATATTTCCTCTTATTGTTGATCTAATAGTACTTTCATTATTTCCATTACATGTTGTAGTATTTCATAGATCTGTACATTCACCATATTGATTATTTTAGGTCGTGGAGGTTTTTGATCATCTCCACCATTATTTCCATTGTTCACCATCATCAACCTTGTGTAATTCTTTGCACTCTCTATAACCTGCAAAACTAAATAACTCAATAATAAGCATTCATCCTTATCATGATTCCTTAAATAGAATACCTAACCATTTTTCCTTACCAACATGATTTTCCATCCCACTGATGGGGAAGGTCATATAATGTCATTGATTCCTTGGAACAGTCCTCCCACTTGAAATGGTCATGTCTACTTACCTTTTCATGTGGACATGTCACCCTCAATATGATTTGTCACCTTGATAAATCCATTATGCACTGTCATGATATCTTTTTGTTGACCTTATCATCTGATTCACATCTAATGTATTTTCTTGTTTTGTCATCTTGTAATCCTTGTGGGCCTGGTGGCCATTAGCATCATTATCACCATTACCTTTATTGACGTAAATTAGCTTTTAAATATATCATTATAAAAACTCTTCCATCTAAGGTAGGCTGCCATGAATTCACAATGATGCATTCACCTTCTTGTCCCCTCTACCCTCCTCTTACTACCAGCTCATTGCCATAAGCTATAAATGTCAGACCCCAACCATTGGTAGTACCTACAACATGGAAATCTTTTCTTTTGTGCTAGCTAAATGTTCATTCATAACAAGGGAACCACTATCTTTTCCTACCCACATAGCTTCTTGTTGGTTAGGCCTGAACTAGCAGAACCAATAAGTCATTGGTTCTATGGATCTTAGATAGAGAATGTAGACATGGCCACCATTTTTCTAACCTACCCATGCAGATCTTAGGTCAAGCAAGGTCCATCCTATATCATTCACCATGCTACTAACTTCCTTATTTATAGAATCTACTTGACCATCAAAGAAATTCTTTGTAGGTTGTCACTTTGCTACTACCCTTAAAACTTGGCTCATAGTGGTGATGAACCTTGGCTAAAGTGACTCTACAAATCTGGATAGACCTCCACCTCCTAAAACTCAGCTTGTAGCAATATACAATATCTCCAAACTCCTACCCTCACACAATTTTAGAAGGTGTAACCTCCTAACAAAGGCACCTCTTCTTTGGATTAACTCTATTGAAGATCATCTATGGTACTTAACATTGTGTTCCATTCTAATTTACCCTACCTTGCCCATCCGTATCTCTCATCTTACTAAATGTGGGATCATTATGGTAACTATTTACCAATCTACACTATTCACTTTCACTGACACCTTCACCAAAACCCAAAACTATTGTTTTACAAATCTTCTCCCTCAGCCCAAACCAACCCATGTGGTTCATCAAATTGGGGCAGCCAATTTGAACACCACTCACCCAATCCTTGTTGAACTACATTGGCCTGATGTCCATGGACTATGAAGGCACTGCTTCACTTCTAAGGATAGCTCAGCCACTAACAACTAATTTCTATCCCCTTTTTTTTTATCACTCATTTTCATCACTAACAATACCCTCTTGCTTATGGCATCCTACATCAAGGAAGCTTTTGAATTCTTTCTTCAACATCCTTATGTTATAACACCATCTAATACTTCCTCTTAGGTTTTTCCCTATTGTTGGGAGAACTACATCAGCCTGAGGTCTTTTTGGACTATGTAGGCAACACTCAATTATTAAGGTCAGCTTGGATACATCTTTTATTTTATTTTCCATTCTCACCTAAAATATATTCCTCCACTTCTCTACCTATCCCCCCACCACCTCCCTCCCTTTAGCTTGTCAATCTCTTTTAACAACTTTCCTAGCTTGTCAATCTATTTTAACATAAGGGTTGATAGCCTTCCTCATTGACCCCTCTTATCTCCCATAAAACCACCACCTACTTTGCCTTGTTAGCCTCCCCATCACCTTTCCTTATGCAAACTTCATAGCTCACTCCCTCACCCACTTTTCATGTTTTTGGTCTCTCTCTCCACTTATTACTAACCTTGTCCTTTATCCCCTTCAACTTCTTTCACCATCCTCATCATCTCCCCTCACCCTTGGATAGTTTTTGTACCATATTTATCACTCTATTTTCCTCACCAATTCCCCATCATATTATGCATCTTGCTAGCTTTATGTTTTGTTTATTACTGTACTTTTTATTTATGTGTACCACCACTCTCTTCCATTTTTCCCATCGTACCCATTTTCCAATCTTCTTATTTGATTTTTTTCCATCCTTTCATCCTTTTTATCTTCTTTTTTTCCTCCACAACTAGTTTCTCCCTGGGTATTTATCCTTTGAGAAGCCTTCCATAATTGCCTATTTTCTTCTTCTCAGTTCTTGCCTTTTGCCTTTTGTGTTCTCCTTTTTCTCTTTCCATCTTGGTATTCACTTGTCTTTTGCATCAATGTGAGTATCCTTTCTTTAATTCTTCCTTCTTCTTGTTATCATCCCTATATTCATCTTTTATCTTCATCTCATTTCCTTTCATTATTTTCCACTATCCTCTCCCTTTTCTCCATTTCCTTTCATTTTTCTCATCTTGGGGACATTCCTTGTTCTTCTTGACATTATTTTTCCTCCTATATGACCATGATTGGCTCCTTCCATCCTTCTCCACCTTCATCTTTATTTATGACCTTGATGTCTTCTCTACCTATTTTTTCCATCCATCTCCTAATTTTCCTTCACCTCATCCCTTGCTGAAACTCCTTTATTCTCTCCCATTGGCACTCCACCTTCTCACTCATTAGAGTGTGGTCACTAGTTGAACTACTTTTGTGTACATCTCCTTGTTAGATTCCTTGTGTCCTCTATGCCCTTGCCTTAATGCATGAAATTTGATCAGGTTCATTACTTCAGGTGCATCCCTTTATTCCTTTAATGCCTCTATGTATTGTGCTCAGACCTTTTTTGTACCTCTCCAACTTCTCCATTCACCCTACCTATCAACTTTCTCCCTTTTAAACCCTCTACCCATTTTGAGCATGCTATGGGCTCAAATGTCTTCTACTCAATTTTGGTTTATTGTGAGATATATACCAATCATATGGCTTTATGACATAATCATCCAGGACTATAGGCTCATATGACCAACCAACAAGCCTGAGCATCGCTAAGTCATCGATAAGAAGATTCCTTACCCACCCCCTCTAGTATTACCTATTTTAATCCCCTTTTACTTTGATATTCAAAGATGTTAAAATCAAAACTAAAACCACCTTCAAATGGAAGATTTGGGATACCCACGTGGTGATGATAACTAGACCCTCTCACACACCCTAACCTTCCAACCAATAATTTCCCTTGATTATCCCTTCTCAAACTACATATTCTTACACCTTGAAATAGCCCTGCTCTTTAATTGCAATCCACAACCTACTCCCTCATTTAATTAATATTATTATTATTCACCTCACTCCATATTCTAAAACCCCTCAGCATCTTTCTCTAAATTTCCTCAAAACTTAATGCTTACTTATTTTGGGGCCCCACTGACTCAAGGGTCAAGGGTTAAAATCTTTGCCACTTCTCATTTACCCACTTTGCTACTTTACTTCCCCAAATTGTTGAATCATACCCTTCCATGGCCTATTAATGACATTGTTGTGAAGTGTGCACAATATCAACTTATTTGCATGGTGATAAAAGAACCCATCAGATCATCGTGGCAATTCAAGTAGTACCAAATTTTCTAAATCTTGGTAAAGCATATTTCTCTTTTTTTAAAATAATGGCCAAAATTTCATGCTTACACATGCTTACCCATGGCTATAGATTCCTTTTACATAGTTCACACAATCATCTAATTGCATCCTAGGTAATCTCATCCACGGTTTCTACAAAACTAATCAAAAAACTATTTGATACCCATATTTCCCACCCTTTGGCACTTCCCTTTATCTAATGCCCTTCAACTGGACCTAACTACATGATATCAAATTGGGGCAACCAAGTTAACCAATAATCTTCACCTCAAAATAACTACATTTGGCTTGACATTATTTTTATATTCTTATCCATGAAACTATGTAGGTAGCATCCACTTTTTGAGTGCATTTGGAGTTAGCTCGACCATCCATTTTCAACTTATACCCAATCCACCCATGCTTTTACCATGCCCACCTTGATGTTGGTTATTTTTAACCCAGAACATTGGCATGTTTTGAAAAAAAAATTGATCACAATGACCAACCTTACCATGTTGAAATTTTGAACATTTTCACCACCTCATGCATGACCTGACTAATTATGTTGTTTTATAGGAGCACTTCCTACCCTAGATATTTGTGACCAATACTAAGCCTATCTAGATGACTTGATAAGCCTAACTCGATTAGCTATGACTAATGTTATGGACTGGTTATCCCTATCATGTGTCCTTCTAGGATTGAACTTATTTTTATTAACATGGTAGCTTTAGTCTCTGCACAATCTTGACTATTACTCTTAGATGCATTTTGTGAACCCTTTGGCATTTCACATGCCCAACTACCTTGTGGCACCACCTAGTGCCTCCCCACCAACTACTTGTCAAACCTACACCTGATTTAACCTTCCCTCATCGACTCTTAGTTTGTGGGGGAACACCTCCTCCCATACTCAAATCACCCTGACCTTTGACCAAGCAATTTTTTTGTTTTGTAACTTGTTAATTCAAAGCTGCATAATAAAAAAGGGCAAAATGTAGACACTAGAAGACCATGCACTTATAGTTTTTAATGAATAAATACATTGGGACCCCCCTAAAGACCCCCTAAACCTTCTTAACCCTTAATAAACCCCTCTTAACCTAACTAAATAACTATTTTCCTAGTAACATAATACTATTTGAAATTACTATTCAAAAGTACTTTTCATTATCACTATTCACTGTGGGACCCACTATCACTATTCATAATAACATGGAAAGTGGCATGGCATGTTAGATGGCATGTGACATATCAAGTAACATACAATGTGATTTTGGAGGTGATATGGCAAGTGACATGGCTTAGAAGTGATTTGGCTTGATGTGGGACATCGTACCCCACCTGGGACCCTTCCTAAAGTGCTTGATGGCCTCATTTAAGCATCATAAGGCCCCCGTTTAAATATGGTCAATTACCCTCAAGGGACCATTAGTCAACGTGTATTTTACATGAAATTAACCTCCAAAATAAGATACCTACCTCTTTAAGACAAAGGACACCCATTTTTTACTTCTTAACCCAAATGGAACACTCACCAACCCAAATGGGAATCCCCACCCACCTCATTTTGAATAATTCATCCACAACATATAAAATGGTCCCATACCTATATTATTCCTCTTTTGGCATGACTATTTAAAACATATTCTATAAATCCCCCCTTTCTTTCACCTAGGGTTAAGTTGGAAAGTGACAAATTAGTATTTTTGTTATTAACATTTTATTGTAGGTTTTTAGAGGAGGTTATCCACTTGAGAAGGAGGCTACCCTAATTTTAGAGGATAAAATATTCAAATCATCGAATCTCTATCGAAATCACTCTAGGATTTTATCAACAATATCATCAATAACACCATTATTGATAACCATCTCAAAGGTAACCTTGTTTATTTATTTCATTTTAACTTATTATCTCCTTTTGCCTCTTCTCTCTTGACCTCCATACCTTTCACCTCTTCCTTTTCCCCTTTTTCACTTCATTTATTTCCTTGTCCATATTTACCCACTTGACCCTTTTTACATCTTTTCCATAATTCACCCACTTGACCCCTTTTGTCTCTTGGCCATATTTACCAACTTGACCATTTATCCCTTTTACCCTTTTACCTTCTATCTTATTAATCATTTTGACCATCACCTTATTGATCATTTCAATCATTTATCAACCTCAACCAAACCATCTTTCCCTTTTGACTATTTTCCAAACCAAAACCATAACCTTTCCTCGACTAGCTTTTTAGCGTTTACTTTATTTAGTCATTTTCTTAGCAATACATACATATTAATTGTATTTAATTTCATATTTTTTGTCATTTAATGAAATTATATTTTAGTTTATCATTTAAATTTAATTATCCAAATAAGGTGGAATGATAACCTCCTAGGAAGCTTTTGCTTCTAGGACCTAGCTCATGCTAGGAAATCCACTTTACTACTTGTCTAAGAAACAAGTTTTCTTGATGTTTTCTTATTGCAGGTTATTCCTTCCTAGCCAAAGAGGAGTATCCACCATCATCTGGATCATGTGCGCATTTTATACCAAGTTTTCATAACCATTACCCTTATTGATAGTTTCTTATTTTCACACTTAGAAAAAAACAAAAAATAGAGAGAAACATTCCTATTCTGAGAAAGGAACAAGGGCCCACTTATGTCCAAGGATCAAGATAAATTGTTACTTTTAGTTTAATAGTTTAGAATTATTTCTTACTTCAGGTATATTTCATTTACTGTAGAGCGTAATTTCCTTTTAAATGCAAGACTGATTTCTTTTGAATGCAAAGTGATTTCCTTTCAAAAGAAAAATGTGGTTGTTTTTAAATGTAAGTGTGAATTCCCTTTTTCAAAAGCAAGTGGGGATTTCCTTTAATGCAAGTGTGTTTCATTTACATGCAAGAGTTATTTCAATTCAATACAAACACGTTTATTTTAAGTAGGAGTGCATTTTTTAAACTAGATTAAGTTTGTTAATTCATATCATATTCAAAATTTGTGAGAAGATGTTTAAGTGACAATAAATAACATTCACAGATTTTGAAACATCACGTTATCTTACCCAGTCAGACAAGTCGAGTGAGGACATCACATGGATTATGCTAGATGTTTAAGTTCTAGATGTTGATGGTATAAATGCCAATAGGAGATCTTCAATTAACAAACAATTTAGATTTGCTTTTTTGTAAACTAGAGTTAAAATTTTATTTACTATTTTTAGGATTTAGAAAATACCACAGAAGTAAAACCCCCCAAATAGTGAACTATACAACTCTAATATCAAATGATCTCATTGTAAATAGCCGTCAGATGCTACCTTGATTGAAAATGATATCAATCCATTGATTGGTTAAATGAGAGGTATAATGATAATCTATCAATGATGGTAGTTAGATTTTACTAAAAGCATTTCAAAAAAATTAATTATAAATGCTTTGTATTGGTTTCAGTCTCTTCTTAGTGGGTCTGTATACTCATATCTTGAGTTAGAGACATTTTTAATGTGATACATTTAAAATAAGGGACCAAGGGTTACATATGAATGTTTATCTTCTCTTCATAAAGGAGGATCAAAGCCAATTTGTGATTATATTTTATAATTTAGGACTTGTATGTACCATTGATATATCAACCAATAGATTTGAAACACATTTATATATTTTGTAAATGCCTCTTTTATTATATCAAAGTAATAATGCTTTATTAAAATTGTGATTCATTTCAATCACTTTTCTATGAGATTCTTGCATTAGAATAGGAGTTAGTACTCGTTCCAAATCCCAGAAAGGCACATAAAGAAATTAATTTACCTGAAGAAGTTCGATACAAGGATGTCAAAGCAACTATTCCACTTCTTAAGGTAAAGATTCCAATAAATGAAAAATAGGCTAAGGTTATAAATAAAAATAAAGAATCAGTTTACAAAGAAACCCCTAAAGTGAGTAAACCTACTTTAAATAAGTGGAGACTACCCTAATTCGATAGTTTCAGAGATTGACAACATAATGTTATACACATATTATTGGCTAATAAGTTAATCAATTACCTCCTAACTATTATTCATGTAAGTTTAGGGAAATAGTGGGCCAAAAGAGGGTCTTAAGTGAATATATTTTTTATAAAAAATGATAAACCTTAACTTCTATAGATTATTTAAGATCGCTACATTCAAAATTTGAAGATGATATAAGAACATAAATTATAGCATTTCAAGTCTAGTTTATAAAATATTAATTTTTATTGAAAATGGTCAAGTATAAGTAGATCAAACATTTAAAATTTGAAAAGGAACTCCCCCTTTTTTTTAAACATAGTAGATAGTTGGTTATGTGCCCCCTCATTTTATGAGCATTATTTTGTATTTTTAGAAACCATTTTTTGTAAAGTTAGATAAAATTATCACCTATATATATATTTTAATTATTTAATCAATATTTATTTTTTAATTAGTTTTAAGAGTAAATAGACCTTGAAAAAATGATAAAAAATGGATAGCTAACTATGCACCCTCCCCCAACTACCAAAAAAAAACAAAAAGTAGTTCTTTATTCAATGTGTATATAATTAGGCATAGTTTTCAACCATATAATTTTTTTACATTAAGATGAATGTAAAAAAATATACATAATAAAATATAGACATTTATAATTTTCACTTATAGTGCATAGAAAGACATACTCATAAATCAATATACATGGAAACCTTAAAGTAGTCAAAAAAATTAAAAAATTATATATTTAGAAAAAGGAGAGAGTGTTCAATGGTTTTATTAATAGTTTTAGGAAATGTCTCAATGAAATTCATAGTATTTATCATGGCATAAGTTAGATTTTTTATTTTTAGTAAACAACATGGATTTGGTTGTGTGTGTGTAGGTCCAAGCCTTAGGCTCGATAATCCAATCCATTTATTATTGTAGAGGCATGCTTTTTGAAATTATATAAATAAAATGTGCATACTCACTATAATGTGAGGAAATTACTATCACTATGCAAAGTTCAAGGTATATATAGTGGTAAGTGCACAAATATGGGGGATAAAAAGGGGCCTATATGTGGACATATTTTTCCTAAAAATTGATAAATCTAAATTTCTATAGATAATTTGAGATGGCTACACTCAAAATTCAAGGATGGTGTAAGAACACGACTTGTAGAATTTTGAGTCTAGTTTCCAAAACACTATTTTTTAAAAATGGTTAAGTAAAATAGGTCAAACATATAAAATTTCAATAGGAAATCTATAGTTAGAAATCAACGTAGATTAAAACTTAAAATAGTCCAAAATTATAAAAATCATATATTTAGAAAGAGAAAAGCGTGCTTGTCATCATGGTAATATTTTTATGAATTTTATCGATGAAATTCATAATGTATTTGGTGATGGAAGTTTAATTTTTTTTTCAAAACTCTCAGATTTGGCTATGTTGATAGGTCCAAGATTTTGGCTCAGGAATCCAAGCATTTCTGTACCAAAAGGCTTAGGTTTTTGAATTCAAAATAAACATAACATGTTTGCACTATAATGCATATGCATTATAATGAATATGCACTATAATGTGTTTGTGATATAACATGTATATGTTCCTTTTGCATTGCAATAAAAATCATAAAAAATCTCATGGAAGGGTTGTTTACTCTACTTCAGGCAATGTGAAAGGAACACGTACATGTTATCACTTGTACACATTATCTTCACATTATAAAAATATATATATATATATATATATATATATATATATATATATATATATATATATTGGAAGTGGATGATGGTATACTAGAAGATGGCTTGAAAAAATAAATGTTAAGTATAAGGTTACATAAATTTATTTTAGTAAATATAATAAATTAGGGTCACTTTACATCTAATAGAGTTGGTATCATAGCTACGCACCTTACGATGTGGAAGATAATTTTTTAAAATCTAATTTGATTAGTAATTAGACATTTTTAGGGTTTAAATATTGAACCTAGGGATTTCAAGGCATAAATTTCATAATTGATGTCCATTTTTGGTAAACATATAATCATTTTTTAGGTTTTTATGACTTTAGCATATTTAGGGGTCCTAGGGTTGTCAAGATTGAAGTTTACAAACTAATTACTTTGAACTCAAGCCAAAGTGGTTTGATTGGGGTAGCATAGGTCACATTGATGACTTAGACACATCAAATGACCACTTTGTATTAATTTCACTTGATCATCATCCCATCATCATCCCTAATAACTTCTTCCTCATCCCTCATCACCCCTAATAACTCTCTCTTCATTCCTCATTATCCTTAGTCACTCCTTCACTGAACCTCACCATTATTCATCATCTCTAATCACTCCCTCATTATCACTAACCATTACCTCATTGATCCTCATCATCCCTCATCATACATAATCACATAATAATCCCTCATCATACTTAATCACTCCCTACTCATCCCTAATAATCCCTAATCACTCCTTCCTCATCCATCATTATCCCTAATCACTCCTTCATTGACCCTCACTAGACATAATCACTCCCTCATTAACCCTCACCATCCCTCATCATCCATAATCACTCCCTCATTAACCCTCACCATCCCTCATCATATTTAACCACTCATTCATCATCCCTAATCACTCCCCTACTCATCCCTCATAATCTCTAATCACTCCCTCATTGACCCTCACCATCCCCCATCATCTTTAATAACCCCCTCATCATCCCTAATCACTCATTCATTGACCATCACCATCCCTCATCATCTTTAATTACTCCCTCATCATCCCTAATCACTCCATCATTGACCCTCACCATATTTCATCATCCTTAATCACTACTACATCATCCCTCATCATCCCTAATCACTCCCTCCTCATCCCTAATCACTCCCTCATTGAACCTCACCATACTTTATTATCTCTAATAACTCACACATTATACCTAATCAATCCCTCATTGACCCTCACCATCCCTCATCATCCCTAATCATTACTTCATCATCACTAATTGACCAAGATGACTATCTCTAATTTAATTGGAGTATAATTTAATTGTCTATCTTATTTATCTCTAAGGTATTAAAGAAAAATTAGGCATAAGGTGTTTTATCGACCCTCTTCAACACCTAACCCTTTGGGTGGAATTAATTCCATTTCCTAGTTCACCTTGTCCTTTGAGTGGCCCTTTTCACATACATTAACTAGACTAAATACATAGAGATATAATCTTACTAGATTGACTAGTGACATGAATCTATGGGTAATATGAATCTATGAGATGGGTAACACGAGTCTCTATAGTGGTGACTCTATGGGAGGGGAGAAAACAAGTAATTTAACTATATATGTAACATGACTGTATAGTATGGGAAAAATGAGTAACTGGATATGATTTATGAAAATTGCTATATACTATATATATGTAATATAAATGTAGGGCTCGATGTTAAAATTGTTTTCTTTTGTCATTTGATTCCTTGCATCCCATCATTAAGTGTTTGGGTTAGTTATTAATTGGGTTATTCAATCAATATATAATCTCAAGATCTATAATGGAGGGGTAAGCCATTGGCGAAGTGCCAACTATGACTATAGACGTGCTTGACATGACATCAATATAGATGAATAGAATATCCAGTTGGGTTTACCAACACTATCCATAGTGGGTGGGGGTTCAAGGTTCTAAAGGAGGTGGGACCTTTCCCATATCTATGGTAGCTAGGCCTCTTCCTCCAGCCCAAGTGACCAAATGTATAGGGGTTTTTTACCTCCACTTTGTATGATAGAATGACCTCTCTCATGGTTCAATCCCTAAGTCCCTCCCTTCCTTATAGATATTTGTATTGATTCCCCCCTTAGCCCTTAGAGGTCCTCTCTATCTATTTGGGATATGAGCCTCCTATATAGATAGAGATCTCTTTCTATCTAGATAATTATATGCTATCTATTTATATAACTCTCTCTCTCTCTCTCTCTCTATATATATATATATATATATAAGGGTTGGATAAACTAGAGGGCCTAAATAAAAATACCTTTGAGTAGAGGGGTTATTTGTGATCTATACTATGCCTTCATTTTAGATTTATTTCTAATT